>CM040911.1:28131378-28606378 GCA_023029165.1 Gobiocypris rarus | reverse complement strand
ATAAACACAACAAAAGCAAATTAAAACAAAACAAATGCAGGTCACCAGAAGAAAGTGACAAGAGCACTGAGATTTAACTGTGGATGCAAATTAACAAGACTCAGAAGGTGAGGTGTTAGAGACCTGCTTTATCTTAAATGCTGACAGCTTTTAAAATGAGTACTTGAAAGTGTCTTGAGTTCAGCTTTCCTGTTAAGCTAAAAGCTTCTCACAAATAACAGTGTCTTTGTTGCTGATTCAGTGTCTCGTCCATTGAAATGCATGCAGCAAGAAGGAACATCCAAACTGAATAATATTATGAAAGAGATGTAGACTTTATACAGTATGTTAAATAAATAATTATGTTAAATGAATAATCCATGTGTTTATCATATATGATGCATACAGTATGCACAAAAATCAGTCTTAGTTTTATCCAATTAAAAGTGATAGAAAAATATATGTGGAGATTCATCTAGAATTTTTTGAGGAATGTCTGCTGAATATGAACTGTAAATTAGCACAATCATATCCCAGAGTGTTTTCTTTGTTATGTGCACATTAAAAAAAAAAATTCCAAAAGTTATTTCAGTCTCTTTGCTAGTGATAAGACTGAATAACTTTGAACAAATGTTTTATTAATGTTACCAGGTAAAGGTTTGTTCATAACTTTGAGAGAACGTTGCCAGAATGTTCCCTGTTAGCTGCAACTTCCAATTTACTGTATCAGTATGGGGACTCATTTCTGGTGGAGAAAATTGATGTGAAAAATACAGTAAAAAAAAATTATTAAATAAAAAATGCTGCATTGTCTCAGAGTGTTTTCTTTTCCTCACTGAGATAGAGTTGCTGGATCATTAACAAATCAACATGTACAATGCTCAATACATGCTGTATTTGGATTCACAATTAAATCACATAATCATAACAGCATCCAAATATTCTCAGGACATTCTACAGCAAGAGAATCTGCCCACATTCTGCACATCAAACTCAAAAGTAGTTTGTCTCTTCTACACACCCACACATAAGTAAACACACACACACACACACACAAACACAAACACACACACACTGTGGGTGGATCCCCAAGGAAGTAACAGTGTGGTTAAATTTATCCAACAACATCACCTCGTGTCAATTATATTTTTGGTGTTCAGCCTTATTATTGAATGTTCCGACTTCCAAACTCCTTCCAGTATTCATTGTGTTGTTATTACAGTAATATTTGGGTTCTTTGCCACCACAGCAAGTGCATGGGATTCGGCTCCTCCCTTAATCAGAAAAACACTGGAAAACACACAAAGCAAACACATTCTTAATCACGATGGAGGTATAGACACACATAAACATCTCAAATCCTTTAACTCCACCAAACTTCCAGCCTCTTTTCTTTGCATTCGTGCTTTGTGCACATGCAATTTGCATATTATGACTTGCACTAATTACAGGCCTCATTAAGGCAGTGTTCCTCTGAGGTTAGCTGCAGAATGTGCTTGTCTGCCATTGTGAGCTGCCACCGAGAACCGCTCCTGCTAGCTTAATGATGAAAATGTGTCCTGCTTCATAATTAGATATAAAAATGATCTAGCAATGACAAAAACTCCACAGACATGTTTGAAAGCGGGGATGAAAAATCACATTTTGAATTATTTGTCATTTACATTTTTTATGAGGCATGAATGCAAATGTGGATTCTAATGAATTAACACAGCTAGACTGAGAAAACACAACAGAACAGCTGTAATTATAATGCCATCTTTCTAAATCATGTCCTCAAAGTTATCATTAGCATACAGGATTGCTTATGTTTACTGTAAGGGAGCTGTTTCGCTCACAAATGTGAATGTCAGCGGAGAGGATTCTGTAATTAATCTATATTTGCGGTTGACATGTTTTTCATATTTCTAAGATAAATATGTTATTAAGAAGTTTTGCGGGTCCAGAGAAAGAAGTAATCCTGTTCAGAGGAGTGCAGCTGAGTCACAATCTGTAATATCGCTACACTAATGCTCCAAGCTCAAACTAGGCATTTTTCTTATAGAACTGGGTCCAGATGCAGATAAAGTCTAATCATTATTTTGACTGCACAACAGGGACATTCCATCAACAAAACAAATGCACAGAGCAGTAAAAGCAGAGACTTAATATGTTCAAGAAATTATTTTATAAACACTTCTTACAGGGACAGTCTCCAGTAACATTTTAATTATTAGCGTTGCTGAGCTTTATAACCAACAATTTCTTTCTCTTTTTAATACCTTTACACCTGTCATTTGGGTTTTTCCAATTCTAAAAATGTGTCTAAAAACAGCGCTGAACCCAACTGTCCCTATTATCCCTTCCGCAACATTTGCTTTTCGTCTCATAACAGAGTTTAAAAAGCCTTATTCAGTGGCAGTTCATGCTGTCAAGGAAATATTCTGAATTTTTATAGGCTATAAAAGACGAACTATTCAATACACAGTTACTGTATGGATCACCCACACACTATTTTTGACATTTTTTGTGGGACATACAGAATATTTTCTCTTTGGCAGAGACAGAGGTTGAAAGTGTCGCTCCAATAATGAACTACTAACATCAAATTAAATTGCACCTGATTTAAGTTCTGCTGAGATTTCTACAGTATTTTTCACCACATAGTAGTTCCACAATCATACACTCTTAAAACTAAAGGTGCCAGGATGAACCAAAAAGGGGTTTTCACGGCGTTGCCATCGAAGAACCATTTTTGGTTCCCTGAAGAACCGTTTTGTGAAAGGTTCTTTTAAAGATCCATTTTTTTTCTAACCATTTTATAGTCTAAAGCAGTGGTTTTCAAACCTGTCCTGGAGGACCACCAGCCCTGCACATTTTGTATGTCTCCCTATATCAGACACACCCATTTCAGGTCTTGCAGTCTCTATGAGCTGATGAGTTGAAGCAGGTGTGATAGATGAGGGAGACACACATAATGTGCAGGGCTGGTGGTCCTCCAGGACAGGTTTAAAAACCACTGGTCTAAAGAATCTTTTTGCACTACAAAGAACCTTTTGTGTAATGGAAAGGTTCTTTGGATATTAACGGTTCTTCAGGGAACCATATACCCCACCAAAGAACCTTTATTTTTAAGAGTGTAAGCTGCATGCGTTTGAGTCAATAAAAAGAATCGACTCATTGAAATCATCCGCCTATTTACCTATTTACTCGTAGGCTACGTTGGGAGTTAGTATCATCATGAGATAACGTCATCAGTGTGCACTAGTGTTAAACAAAAACTAAGATGAATCACACTTAGGCAGTTGTAGTTTTTATGTGTGCTGAAAAAAAAGATGGAAGGGAAAAGGTAAGCAGTTTTAAGTTTTAGTGCCATGTCGTGTTGATTTCATGTCACATTTTTATTGGTTGGTCAGTAGATGTAGGCCGTAGGAGCAAACACACTGTACGGTGATCATGCTGAATTTCTGACACTGACAGAAAATGATTGGTCTCAAGTCCGTGACGACGGCCGATATTGAACCTCTCTCACTGTACGCCAACCCATTTTCACTACCAAGGCGTCAAAATCTGAAGCATGGTCAAGGGCCTTCCACGTCACAATGAAGGCACTAAAGCTATCACTATATCGACGATGGGTACTCCATTGATTTCGGTTGTTTGCCCAGTGCTTGAGATCAAGACGCATTTAATTATTTGCATTTGTAAAAGCAGACATTATTCTATGAATATTTATAGACTACTTTTATATTTTGGAGCAACTAACCCAATTCCTACCCTAAACCTATCCACTTCTAAACAATATAAATCATGTAACAAGCAAATAAAAGTACAGTCACAAGTATTTATTGCAAAAACTGACCAAAATATTATAAAAGTATTAAATCATGTTGCATTCAAAGTCTTATGAAGTCATATGATATATTTATATGAAGAACAGTTGATCTTATTATTTTAATGAAATTAAAAGGTTGATCCCGCCGTTCCGCTCATTAAAATGATGAATACACCCGACTCTTGAGCATGACACGGTCGGTCACGAGATACACGAGAGCCAATGACATTTTACAATCAATGTCGTTTTAGAACAAATGACTCTTGAGTCTTTGAATCAAAAACATACAATTGATTAAGTAATATGCAATTGTGGTTATGGCTTTTGAATTAATTTTGAATTAGTTAATAGTCATGTGCCCCAACATGTAAAGTCATAACATAATGATACCTGTGTAAATCATTAGCTAATGATTAATTAAAGCAGACAACTGGAAGTTGAAATGCATGGCTTTGACCCGTTGTGGTAATTAACACATTAATTTATATTATTAGTTAATATAATATGTTATTAAGGAATTAATACATTATGACACATTGAACTAATAACAATTTAATGATTAGTCAATCTATTAATCATGTAGAATCTTCATAAGTTGCTGATGCAGTAATCATTAATAAATGGGTTAGTTCACCTTTAGTAATACATTAACTCATGATTATCTGTGCATTAGTTAAGCATGAATTAATGCATATTAGTGCACCCTTATTGTAAAGTGTTACTGCATTTTTTTTTAGGCTTAAACCCTAAAACAGATAAATTCAAAACAAATGTTTAATAGCAAAAAAGCTGAAGATTAATGATAGGCTGTCGATTTATTAAATAAGCTGTTTTCCCACAAAAGCAGTTTATTCAGCATAGTGAAGCCTCTTCTCCATTGGCATCCTTCAAAAAATCGGCCCTGTTCTGTGTACCGTTGCACAATGATTTTTAATTTTGTTTTAGTTTGAAGACTTGCCTTAAATCAGCTTTGGAAGAATGATAAAGAAGTTATGATAGTCTTTTCTTTCCCTATGATGTAAGAATTCATTTTGATGTATCCAAACAAACAAACAAACAAACAAAGAGTAGAGCGGGACTTTATTATTTTTTTCCTTCAGGGATTGATTGGACTGTTAGCAAACTTTGGTTTGCTATTGCTACAATCTCATGAGATTGACAAGTTGTCCCTCCCCCGCACATGAAAACACATTAACAGAGAAGAAAAGAGATGTGACTGCAAGTCGGAAGGGAAAATCATTTTGATAAAAAATTATGAGGGCACATTAATTAAAAAAAGAAAAGAATGATGTGCACGGATAAATCATTTATAAAATGACGCTATAATAAATATTGTCCATTTTGATTTCATGGTGACTAACAGAACCGAGAAACATTCACATTCACATTCACAAGGTAAAGTTACTCTGCAAATTACATTCTAATTCAGTCTATTTCACTTTGCAACATGCTGAAGAACTTATTTAAGCGAGCTTTACAGGACAGAGAATCAGAGTCATTTCATTCATTCATTCTTAATTAGAAAGTGTGTCAGACTTCTGACAGTGACATCACCCACTAAATTGAGTTATTTTGAGCTGGCTATATCTTTATTGGTGAACAGATAGAAAGAGAAATGACACTGAAAACCTGTGAATTTAAACTAGAATTGCTGAGAGAACTTTCTTGGACCACCATATTTATCTACTTGCATGACATTTGGCAGTTCGACCGAAGGACGAGTGAGTGAGTAGATGCCGAAGCTGATGAGAAACAGCATTTAGCTGACTCTAGATTGTCTGTGGGAATAATCAGTGATGAGAAATCAAGCAAAGTACTCATCGACTGCATTTTAATGGTCTGTCACGATGGCCTCACCATAGCGCACTCAGAAGTCATTTGCTTTCATGTTAATCACAGAAACGTCTCTGTTACGTATGTAACCCTTGTTCCCTGAGGAGGGAACGGAGACATAACGTCAGTGACTGACAAATGGGGGTTTCGCTTAGAAGCCTATCAACTTCGAGATCTAGAAAGCACCCAATGGCAGTGCCAATGCTATGGGCATGCGGAATTTGCATAGCGGACTCCGCCCCACTGCGTGGGTATATCAGGAAGAACGCTGGCATGATCGCATTATGTTACCTGCTGAGGAGCCAAGACTGAACTCCCGGCCTTTTCAGCGGTACAGTGGATGTGGCAGAGGGACGTTACTTCTCTGTTCCCTCCTCAGGGAACGAGGGTTACATACGTAACCAAGACGTTCCCTTTCGTTCAGTCTCTCCGAGTAACGTCAGTGACTGACGAATAGGGGTCCCAATATAATCACGCCACTCGGCTGTCTTCCAGTGCCCTGCGTAAGTGCAAGTTCCCTGCCGTAAGACTAGTACGGACGAAGGACTCCATTTAACGGACTACCAAGGTACACTGGGAAGCATATTCCAGATGGAAGTATGCGCCAAGCTGCCTACCCGTAGGGAGGACTTAAGAATACACATATGACCGGAAGGGCCGAAGGTGGACTTTTAACCCCAGGTGTGGCAAGGCTTGCCAAGCGTACCAAGGGAAAGACACCCGCTCAGGGAGGCTTACAGTTGAAATACACATGTGGGGGTGCCCAGAGGGTGAACCATGCACACGGAGGCACCTGGCCTGACATGAGGGTCTGGGCTTAAGGGCAGACTTACTGGTGTCGGCGTCGACAGTGCTGGAGGAGCTCAGGGCTTCCGGAAGCTCACCTGAGAATATATTGCACGTATCCAGTCCGTGGAGTGGAATAGCGAGCAAGCGAAGACACCTGAGCCTAGTCCATTACCGGCCACTTGTAGAGCCGAGTACCTAGTTGGACACAGGCTCCACCCGGAGATTGTAGAATCTGGCGAATGTGTTCAGTGTCGCCCAGTCTACAGCTCTGCAGATGTCTGTTAGTGGAGCGCCATGTACTAGAGCCCAAGAGGAGGCCACACTCCGGGTGGAGTGTGCCCTGACCCCAAGGGGGCATGGGCGCCCCTGCTGCTGGTACGCCAAAACAATGGTGTCCACTACCCAGTGAGACAGCCTTTGTTTTGAGAGAGCCTTCCCTTCAGCTTCCCACCATAACAGACAAAGAGCTGGTCTGAGGTCCTGAAACACTGCGTTCTGTCTACGTAAGCACGGAGGGCGCGTACTGGACAGAGCAGTGCCAAGGCTGGGTCTGCCTCCTCCACGGGCAGCGCTTGCAGGTTCACCACCTGGTCTCTGAACTGAGTGGTGGGAACCTTGGGCACATATCCAGGCCGGGGTCTCAGGATCACGTGAGAGTAAGCCGGCCCGAATACCAGGCACGCTTCGTCAACCGAAAATGCCTGCAGGTCCCCTACCCTCTTGATGGAGGCCAAAGTGATCAGGAGCGCCGTCTTCATAGACAGGAACTTAAGCTCCACTGACCGCAATGGCTCAAAGGGAGGCCTCTGCAGAGCATCTAACACAACTGAGAGGTCCCAAGAGGTCACGAGGGGAGCGCAAGGAGGATTTAGTCTCCTTGCTCCCCTCAGGAACCTGATGACCAGGTCGAGCTGACCTAACTTTTTGTTGTCCAGGAGGTCGTGGTGGGCAGATATAGCGGCCACATACACTTTAAGGGTGGAAGGAGACAGCCTTCGATCCAATCCTTCTTGGAGAAACGAGAGTATTGACCCGATCGGGCATTTCCAGGGGTCTTCTTGGTGAGAAGAGCACCAGGTGATGAAGAGGTTCCACTTCAACGCATTGGCATGTCTGGTAGACTCTGCCCTAGCGGAAGTGATGGTAGCCACCACCTCAGGTGGCAGCGTACTCAAACCTGCTGCGTCCCATCCAGGAGCCACACGTGGAGGTTCCACAGATCGGGACGCGGGTGCCAAAGGGTGCCCCATCTCTGAGAAAGGAGGTCCTTCCTCAGAGGAATCGGCCAGGGAGGGGCTGTCGCAAGGAGTAAGAGTTCCGGGAACCATGTCCGGCCGTGCCAATACGGGGCGACCAGAAGGACCTGCTCCTTGTACTCTCTGATTTTGCACAGTAGCTGTGCGAGAAGGCTCACTGGGGGGAATGCATATTTGCGTAGGCCCCGCGGCCAGCTGTGCGCCAGAGCATCCGTGCCGACGTGCCCTCGGTCAGGGAGTAAAACAGGCGGCAGTGGGAAGAGTCATGGGAGCCAAACAGATCTACCTGTGCGTCGCTGAGCTGGTCCCAAATCAGCTGGACCGTCTGGGGATGGAGTCGCCATTCCCCGTCGGCTGCACGGTTCAGCTCTCCCGGGAGATGGACAGCACGAAGGGATCTCAGATGCTTCTGACTCCATAGGATGAGATGATGGGCGAGTTGAGACATCCGGCGGGAGCGTAGACCCCCCCTGGTGGTTGATGTATGCTACTGTGGCCGTGTTGACCATCCTGACTAGCACATGTTGACCCTTGAGCAACGCTCGGAAGCGGTGCAGGGCGAACCGTACTGCCAGCAACTCGAGGCAATTGACATGCAGGAGGCGCTGGGGTCCTGTTCAGGAGCCCGCGGCAGCATGCCCATTGCACATGGCCCCCCAGCCCGTGGCGGATGCATCTGTTGACACAACCACATGTCTGGAAACTCGTTCTAAAGACACTCCGGCCCGTAGAAAACTGAGGTTCGACCACGTGGTGAAGGTTTGAAGGCAGGCTTGAGTCACTTGGACCCGGAGCGTGCCTGTCTGCCATAACCATCTCGGGACTCGATCGTGAAGCCAATGCTGAAGCAGTCTCATATGAAGCAATGAGCGGCGTTACTGCGACTGCAGATGCCATATGCCCCAGGAGCCTCTGAAATAGTTTCAGTGGAACCGCGCTCTTGCTCTCGATTTGACGGAGGCAAGTCAGCAGTGACTGCGCGCGCTCGCTCGTAAGCTGCGCGTACATGGCGATCGAGTCGATCTCCATACCGAGAAAAGAGATCCTCTGCGTGGGGCAGAGTTTGCACTACGGTGTGGCAGCACGGTTAACAGCTGTGCCCTGACAGAGGAGACCAGGGAAGGACGCGTGTTCCACGGGGGTCTGCTCTGCCAGGGGGCTGGCGACAGAGAGGGATACGAGTGTCGGGACCCGGGGGTGGCGCACACTGTCATCGCCGGTCTCTGGCTGCTCAGGGATGGGTTTGTCAGTTCTTTCTGGGTGCTGCTGGCCCCCTAAACAAAAGATTCTCCCCTGGCCCTCCACCGGGGGAAGGAGTGGCCCTGCTACCATCTCCTGGAAAGAACTGCCCATCCCTGAGCTGTCCGCGTCAGGAGCGCCGCTTAGCCTGGCGTTTGTTCACAGGCTGCGGGGCTGGAGCGGACTGGGGGGCCTTCCTGCGGCTTCCTCGGCGCGGCCCCGGTGAAGGCTGCTGCTGGGGTGGCACACAAGGAGTGGGAGCCGCTGGAGGGCGCCCTCAGTGGCGAGCAGGCTGAGTGGACTGCGCGGGCGGCTGGGTGGAGGCAGCAGCTGGCCGCCGGGGCAGTATGTGCTGAATAGCCTCAGTCTGCTCTTGGGCGGCTGAGAACTGTTGGGCAAAGATCTCAACAGCGCCGCTGAATAGCCCAGCCTGGGATATGGGAGCGTCGATGAACCGGGTCCGCTCATCGTCACGCACATCAGCCAGGCTGAGCCACAGGTGTTTCTCCTGGACCACAGCTGTGGACATCACCTGACCCAGGGAGCATGCGGTCACCTGGAGAGCGAGGTCGGCGGCGGCACGCCACTCATCTCTGAGTCCTGGATCAGCCCCACCCTCGTGCATGTCACACAGCAACCTGGCCTGGTAGGCCTGAAGAGTTGCCATGGCATGCAAAGAGGCGGCAGCCTGCCCCGCAGCTCTGTAGGATTTCGCCACCAAGGTTGATGTGAATCTACAGGCTTTGGAGGGGTGCTTAGGGTCACCACGCCAAGTCGAAGCACTCTGCGGACACAGTTGCATCGCAACAGAGCGCTCAACCGGGGGAACCCCAGTGTACCCTTTGGCCACGGCCCCATCGAGGGTAGTGAAGGTGGAGGAGATTGCCCACAGGGAATTCCAGGACCGTGCAAGCTCCTCATGCACCTGGTAAACATGAAAAAAAGGTTTTAGGGTGACGGACTGACGAGAGTCCACACACGCCACCCCCAAAAACCAATCATCCAGCCTTGAGTGCTCAGGTCGGGGCAGAGGGTTCCACTCCAACCCAAGACTCGCGGCTGCCCGGGAAAGCATGGCTGTCAACTCTGGGTCCGACTCGGGCAATGCTGCACCACCCGGAGGCGGCAGCACAGCCGAATCATCATCCTCAGAGGACTCCAGCCCACCTTGTGATGCAGCAATCAACATCTCCTTGTCTTCCCCGTCCCCAAACCAGACAGTCAGGACAGCCGAAACCAGCCCCGATGTACCAGCGGCGGGTTCGGTGCATGAGAGGGGGGTGTGGGCCGAGGCATGAGCGTCGGGGCTTTATTCCACACCATCACCCTCAGATCGACCAGGGGTTATGGAAGAACAGCGTGCGGGAGACGAACCTCGCTCTCCGAGTGACGAAAACCACTGCACGCTCCCTGGGTTGGGGCGATGTCGACACTAGTGGTCCAGGAACGCTACTTTGGACTAATCAGGCAGATATGCATGACCCCGACAAGGTCGGTTTCTCAACGCCACTATCTGTCTGTCTGGCCTCTTCTGTGACGCCATAGAGAACTCTGCCCAGCAGTTCTTGGTGGCCTAGAGGTAGACGGAGGTGGGTAAAAACATTCTGCCCCATGACCAGCTGCTGCCACCACCCAGTCGTTGGCCACAGCACTCCCCCGGGCCTTGCCACTCCTTTGCTCCCCTCTTTTTGCCAGGGGGCAGCAGTGTGGGCACCGAGGACACCACCAAGCCTTCTCACCCACACTCTGCCCCACCCTGGAATACTCAGGCAACACTCCGGGCCACTGAGTCGGGTCTGAGTGTTCCACCTCCCTGCCTCCGGGTAGCGGGCAGCAGAGTGGGCACCAAGGAAGCCACCAGGCCTTCTCACCCTCACTCTGTCCAAACCAGGAGTGCTCAGGCAACACTCCGGGCCACCTGAGTCGGGCCAGAGCACTCCACCTCGCTGCCCCATCCCGGGTACGTCTGTGGTGCCGATGGTCCCGCTTATTCCGTCTCTGGGGGCTTGGCTAGGTCCCCCCAGGCCGTCTCGCTGGCTCATCCGTACCATCAGACTCGGCTATGTGATTCAGTTCGCTTGCCGGCTTCCCAAGTTCAAAGGTATCCTACTCACCTCCGTGCGGAGCAGCGATGCCCATGTCTTTTTCAGAGGCTCCTTGGCCATATGGCATCTGCAGCCACGGTAACGCCACTCGGATTGCTACATATGAGACCGCTTTAGCACTGGCTTCACGGCAGAGTCCCGAGATGGGCGTGGCAGAGTGGCAGATACCGGGACCCAGTTTCCCCGTACTGCCGCCAAACTTTCAACCCGTGGTTGGACCCTGCAGAGGTTAGCCCATTGGATAGTGGATGCTATAGTTTTGGCTTACCAGTCCCAAGATGTGCCTTTCCCGTTTGGGTTGAGAGCACAGTTCGACTAGGAGTGTGGCTTCCTCCTGGGCGCTGGCTCAAGGCGCCTCGCTGTCAGATATATGTAGAGCTGCGGGCTGCGCGACACCTAATACGTTCGCTAGATTCTATAGCCTCTGTGTAGAGCCGGTATCTTCCTGAATACTTCGCCCACAGTGGCCAGTAGCGCGAAGTGCCTATTCTAAGTGTCGGCTTGCAACACCACTCCCACCCTGTGGGCCAGATACGTGTGTCTATTTTCTCCAGCTGTGTTCCTCAGAAATGGCTAACCCAGTGAGTACCTCCGCTACCCCTCGGTATCAGACGTTGCGGCCGTCTGACGCCAGGCCTGCACCCGTATGCTTGTGGAACGTGTGTGTAGGCTGGGTATCAATATGTAGCAGTTCCCTGACGGCAACCCCATATGTGTATTCCACCATGGTACCAGCTAACCTACTTGGCTAGCTTTTTAAGTTGTAAATAATGGCTAATATGCCCTTACTGTAATGTTAAGTAAATCCTTAATTACTATTGTGTCCATGATTAACTAATGCATAATTGTGAACAAGAAAATCATTAATTACTAGTTTAACTAATGCATTATTTTGGACCCTTAAAATAAAGTGTTACCGAGTTGGTGTTGTTAACGCTGGAGGAATTAGAACAAACACAATCCCTTTGTCCAAATATGCCAACTTCTTTACTATATAGTATAAAAAAAATACAGGAAAACAGGAATATAACGCTTTTCTATTTTAATATATTTTAAAATGTGATTTATTGCTTTTGTGGTAAAGCTGAATTTTCAGCATCATTACTTAAGTCTTCAGTGTCACACGATCCTTCAGAAATCATTCTAATATGATTTGGTGCTCAAGAAACATTTGTTATTATTATTATCAATGTTGAATCTGTTGTGCTGCTTAATATTTTTTGTGAAAACGGCGATAGATTGTTTTCAGGATTCTTTGATGAATAGTAAGTTTAGAAATGTATACACCTTTATTGTCACTTTTAATCAATTTAATGCATTATTGCTGAATAAACATTTCTTTAAAAAAAAACAAATACATGCAAGGTTACTGAATAAGAAAAAAATGAATGCTAAAATGAAAGCTCAGTGATACATGTACATCATTTCAACCCTTGTGTCATTAATGTCTGAACCAGAGCCAAGCTATTCCTCTTTAACAGCACCAGACAGAGGCATCAGACATCAGCACTGACTCTAGAACAGTTGATGAGACAAGGATGAGTGAATAAAAAGAGGTCACTTTTGCTTTTTTGCACAAGCACATTTCCCACAAAACCCCAAGTGCATTCAGATATGAGATGTCCTGCGACGTAATTGACTTTGTCTCTGTGCTGCTGACATATTATATTGGGCGCTGGATGTTTTTCTGCTCTGTCCTGACACTGGGTGTCTTAACAGATGATTAGCATGCCACAGATATCTAGCTTAATTGCTAGTATTAATGTTTTACAGCCTCCATGTCCTCAGGTGACACATTTTACTGTTTGTTCCTTTCCTGTGTGCTGCAATAATTCTCTAAAATTACGATGCTGTAAAGAGAATTTAATTACACATTCCTTTCGTCCTTCTGCTGGCTGTTGGACCACATCAGGCAATTATATAAAGTATAACTTATTGTATTTGTAAGCTGCAATTGCTTTAATGCTCGGCAGTCTTGTATCGGTTGTGCCCACCCACCAATTAAAACATCACAATGAGAGAAGGCTTTGCACATGCCTGAACGATCTTGCGATACCGAGGCAATCTGGCATGTAATTGTGTATGACAACACATTTGAATCAAACACTTCACTTATTTCAATGTTCAAGAACAAGGTCTAAAATTTGAGGAATGCTGGGTTTGTGCAGAAGCCCGTTTTTGCCACAACGGAATAAATGTGATTCTGTAAGTCATAAAAAGTTGGTAAACTTTAGTATGGGGAACACAGATTTACTATTACCTACGACTTTTGCCTTGATAAACTCTTCTAATTTATTGCTTATAAATAGTTAGTAAGGTAATTGTTAAATTTAGGTATTGGGTTGGATTAAGGGATGTAGAATATAGTCATGCAGAATAAGGCATTAAAGGGGTCATGAACTGGCTTTTTTTATACTGTTGTCTGAGGTCAACTAATGACGTTCATGCGGTTTTTACATTCAAAAACATCATAATGAATAAGTAATAGGCTATTTTCTACACTGGTTTTGAGGCTTTCTCCTGAACGCTGGGTTTTGATGGATGTGCCGCACTGTAGACTTGGAAGTAAACGCCCACGGTTGGGATTGGATAAGATTTGCATATTTAATGAGCTTCAGCTCCTCTGTCAGTTCAGTTCACATTAGGGAGGGATCGTTTTGAAAGCGGCAACCGGAATGATTCTCTCGATCACAGGGCTCGTAAACGTCTTTATCAAACCAACACAAAGATTTATTTCTCATCCCGAGATTGACTGGAATATTATTTCTGTATTACATGGCCCGCCCGATCGGTCGATAAGCACTAACCGCACACACACACACACACACACACACACACACACACACACACACACCACGTGCATGTGCGCTCAGATCAAGAAAGGAATATTATTTCACTATTTGAGATTCATAGGCCTGCCGACCACATATAAAAAATATGTTTTACTTACATAAGTTTGTTGCACCATTCCTGTCGAATCCAATATAGAAGGCACAACACTGTGTCTGCAAATCCAGCACCTGAGACTTGTTTACAACGATTCCACAGTGAAATGAAGCGAACACACGTACATGTCTTCCCCACGTGAACTGGAACTTCATTAAAAATAAAGTTCAACCACTCATTCCTAATAGCAGCTTATGCAGCGACTGTGTTCTTCCACAACCTGACACAGAGCAATATATTACTTTGCTCCCCATGATTACTGCTCTGTAAAGCCCTTGACTCTGTGGGCGGGGCTTCAAAAGCACGCATACATATTCATCAGTTGAGTTGTGTTTCTTCTTCCCATGACGTCATTGGATTCCAGCTCTCGTCTTCTGGACCTGGTGTCTATAAAAGCTTTTCTTTGACTAACAAGGACGTTTTTAGCTCTGAAACTTACAGAATATTCTTATATCATGATGAACTTTGATATATCAAAGGCTCAAGGGAAAGTTGGTTTCTTAATTCATCACCCCTTTAATATGTGCTTTATAAGAACTAGGCAATATCCTAGTAATATGCATGCTAATATGTAACTAGTTAATAGCGAGAACACTAAAATAAAGTGTTACTGAAAAGTTCACATAACTAGATTTAGTTTACATAATTTAAAAAAAAACTTTGTATCTCATAATAAATAAAAATGAATAATGAATGTCAATACTAAGCGTATTTAAGTATACAATAAATATGTCAATACTAAGAAAAAATCTTAAAATTAAGACTTACTATCTCATAATGAAAAACATTCAAAACATTTAGAATGTGTTTCATATTTATGTGAAACTCTTATAATGACTTGATATCTCATAAATATGAGAATGATGAGAACGTGTTTAATTAGTATGTAATATTAGGTCATTATTATGAGAACGTTTATTATTATTATGATTCTGTTATTATTGTGAATATAATAAAGTCATTAATATGAATATTAAGTCACTAAATATGAGAAAATATCTAATAACAATAATATTAATGAGAACCTTTTATTATGATAAGTAAATATGTTAAATGGAGAAAATAAATCTTATATTTATGACCCACTATCTCATAATGAGAAACTTTAAAATTGTCAATCTTGAGAATTTGGACTCACGAGTTATGTCAATATTGAGGACAAAAGTAACAATTATGACATCCGTATGTAGTACATCAAATTGAGAAACGTTCTCAAAATGACTTAATATCTCATAATATTCAGAAACCAAGTCATTATGATAAAGTTAATGAATATTATAAGTGTAAATATTATAATTAGATGCCAAGTCATCATAATAAGAAAGTTTCTATATTATTATATTATTAGATCCTATATGCATTACTATGAGAAATTAGCTCATAATAATGATGAAGCTTCTCATTAATATGACTTAAAGAATCACATTTTTACTCAACTGTGGTGTAAATGGGGTTTCCATAGGGTTGTGCATGCCTATTGTTAGCAAACACTCCTGGCTCCTGGAGTCCGCAGTGGGGCGAACTTAATTGCAGTGCAACACGGAAAGAATTACCAGTCTACTGGAGTGAATCATTTGTAGCCTGTAGCACTTGTGAGGTGTGGAAATCGGTCTTCTTTAAAGACTCAACTCTATATCTGTAATTATCGCTTCCCTTGTGAGCGTTAATGTTTCTAATTAGTCAGTTTTACATTTTATGGCTCATTGGGACTATCGAACGCACGGCGCATGTGTACGACCTCCATGATAGAGCAGATGCAGCGTTTCCCCATGGCGCCCACACATCTGTTGTGTCTGAGGTATACACACATACACACGCACACACAAATCAATGGTGGCACTCAAAGTGAGATGTTTGAAAATTGCACAATATTGAGGGCGTTTGCAGGTACCAACGTAAAAGCTGCCCAGTGGAGAGCATTGACCTGCCTGTTTGCTGACGGAGACAAGCAAGATAAAGTTGGCCAGGGCGCTGTGACCTCATCTCAGAGGCTTATCTCCTCAGCCGTCTGATGCCTGGGACTTTATTGATCAGCCGTGTGGGGATCTATCATGCCTTGGGACCACCTTAGAGCCTACCAAAAAGGTAAAGATTGAGAGGAAAAAGTACAGAGATAAAGAGAGACAGAAAGACAGGCAGAGAGGAGAAGCAAAGTGAGGACAAGGCATTATATGCATCGCTAGTCACCGTTGTGTTCTGAAGTCTGGTTTCTAGCATGTCTCTATCAGACTTCTTAACTATCAGGCATAACATTATGAAGTGAATAACACTGATTATCTCTTCTAAGTCCATATTACAAAAAAAATATATATATATAAATATATATATATATAATTTTTTATATATATATATATACAAACACACACTCACCTAAAGGATTATTAGGAACACCATACTAACCTTCAGAACTGCCTTAATTCTACGTGGCATTGATTCAACAAGGTGCTGAAAGCATTCTTTAGAAATGTTGGCCCATATTGATAGGACAGCATCTTGCAGTTGATGGAGATTTGTGGGATGCACATCCAGGACACAAAGCTCCCGTTCCACCACATCACAAAGATGCTCTATTGGGTTGATATCTGGTGACTGTCGGGGGTCATTTTAGTACAGTGAACTCATTGTCATGTTCAAGAAACCAATTTGAAATGATTTGAGCTTTGTGACATGGTGCATTATCCTGCTGGAAGTAGCCATCAGAGGATGGGTACATGGTGGTCATAAAGGGATGGACATGGTCAGAAACAATGCTCAGGTAGGCCGTGGCATTTAAACGATGCCCAATTGGCACTAAGGGGCCTAAAGTGTGCCACACCACCACCAGCCTGCACAGTGGTAACAAGGCATGATGGATCCATGTTCTCATTCTGTTTACGCCAAATTCTGACTCTACCATCTGAATGCCTCAACAGAAATCGAGACTCATCAGACCAGGCAACATTTTTCCAGTCTTTTCCTGTCCAATTTTGGTGAGCTTGTGCAAATTTTAGCCTCTTTTTCCTATTTGTAGTGAAGATGAGTGGTACCCAGTGGGGTCTTCTGCTGTTGTAGCCCATCCGCCTCAAGGTTTTGCGTGTTGTGGCTTCACAAATGCTTTGCTGCATACCTCGGTTGTAACGAGTGGTTATTTCAGTCAAAGTTGCTCTTCTATCAGCTTGAATCAGTCGGCCCATTCTCCTCTGACCTCTAGCATCAACAAGGCATTGTCGCCCACAGGAATGCTGCATACTGGATGTTTTTCCCTTTTCACACCATTCTTTGTACAGCCTAGAAATGGTTGTGCGTGAAAATCCCATTAACTGAGCAGATTGTGAAATACTCAGAACGGCCCGTCTGGCACCAACAACCATGCCATGCTCAAAATTGCTTAAATCACCTTTCTTTCCCATTCTGACATTCAGTTTGGAGTTCAGGAGATTGTCTTGACCAGGACCACACCCCTAAATGCACTGAAGCAACTGCCATGTGATTAGTTGATTAGATAATTGTATTAATGAGAAATTGAACAGGTGTTCCTAATAATCCTTAAGGTGAGTATATACATACATATATATATATATATATATATATATATATATATATATATATATATATATATATATATATATATATATATATATATATATATATATATATATATTTTTTTTTTATAATATGGACTTAGAAGAGATAATATATGCATGCACAGACCTCTGGTTGGTGGTTGCGGTCCGCCTTGGTTGAAATCATGTTTCGGGGGGCACTGCAATATGACCATAAAGGCATTTTACTATTAGCGATTAAAGGGGAAAGGGCTCTAACCCCCCCTAATACCCCACCCTGTGCACGCCACTGTTTACATAACTATATGTTCAATATTGACACTTGTTTTAAACAACAAAATCCACCATAGCTTTCTAATCGTATTTATGCTTGCATTAAGTTCAAAATACTGAAACAAATTGCTCGTGAGACACATAAGCAAACCATGTTTAAAGGGGTCCTATTCAGTGTGGCCAGATTGGGTGGACTATTTCCAGCCCAAAGGCTCACCAAAACCCACCCACTCCAAGAAAAACCCTCCCAGAACTTTAACTGCCAAAATAATGTGATAGAATTTGCCATACAAATCAAGGTTGATAAGCACAATTCTTATCTCCTCAAAACAAATAATGATGACTGCGACTAGCAGGGCAGGCGAGAGCCATGAGAGAACGGTGTGAGAGAGTGAAGGACAAGAGAGGACCAGGCCAGGACTTTTACGTTGTGTTTTGTTTATATGTTTATGTTTTATCATGTGTGTGGCAGTCCTCGGTGAGGAATAAGCAACGTAATTAGCAGGCATTCCACACGTTAAAGGTGCCCTAGATTGAAAACCTTGGAATAGTTGAATAACAAGGGTTCAGTACATGGAAATCACATACCATTTCACACCATTATGTCCTCCTTCATATGTAAATCTCGTGGGTGAAAAACACCATGGAAAAATAGGCAAATCTCAACATAACACAGACTGTGAAGCAACAGTCGGGATCATTAATATGTATGCCCCCAACATTTGCGAAGGCCAGCCCATGTTCATCCGAATCATCGGAACGTCTGAAGGTATTGTGAAGAAAAAAGCGTCAAGCGAGGATAGCGAAAATGGCAGATCATTACAATTGACACATTACAAAAATTTAAAATGTTTTTACAATGCTACAAAAAAGTTGAGACTGCTGACGTTATGAGTTAATGTGTAAAGTAGCTATATGCTAGCTAATATTTAGGCTGTTCTAGTACTGACGTTATGTTTTGCAGGTTCTTACTGAAAATAAAGACTAAACTTACCACTCAGAAGCGTCCATTTCCAATCTCAAACAATTGATTGTTCCTCAAAATCTGCATCTTCATCAGAAACAGGCTCAAACATATAAGGTTGGATACCTAATCTCTCCACTGTCATGCCAGACGAAGAGATGTGTTTGCCGTCACTGTGGCTGGGACTGCGTCCGAAACCTGGAATATGCTGCTTTCGGAGAACACATATCAAGGCAGGAAGGCACCAAGGCATGTCCAAATCTAATGTTAGCTTAGCTTCCTGTCTCCTGAGAGACCTTCATCTGATCGATTTTTGAAGGCAGCATACATGTACATCCTTCGCTGCCTTTGATATCCCACAATACTGTGCTTTCCATTCAGTGACAGCTGAGCTGGCGAAAAAAGATGGCGTCCGAAAGTTAGGTTCGCGGGTCAGTTTGTATTTGTAAGTTTTTTACCAACATTTTCCACTTCTGATGTCATTTCTAGCAAGAATTTACTAGTCTTTCGGAAATCAGTTTCGTGAGGTGCCTTCATGCACAAAACGCTGCCTTACAAGCCATTGTCTGATAAGGCAGCGGGGCAACGAGTCAGCAGCCGAGGTTTTCGGACGCAGCCTGTGAGCTACTGAAATAGGCCAGCCAATCAGATAGAATGACCCTTCCAAGTAAGGCAAACACAGACCATTTCATTCTAGGGACAATTTCTAGGGTTGCAAATGGACCTGTAAAACAGTATCTGGACAATTTTTGCCCTTAAATAAGCCACATACCCTCTACATATGTAGATATCAGAGAACAATTTAAAATATTGTTTCAACTCATTCTTGGGCACATTTAATGCATACCACAGCCAAAATGTGTCCTTCATTGATAGATATAGTACGATAATCCGACAACAAAAAACAACAACACACTTACCTTGGTGTTGCGCTTTAACTTCAAACAGAACTACAGTACATCTTTCGTGAAGTACATATTGTAGAACAGTCAAAACTGATTAATCGTTGATTCAGCAGCTGTCGGGGGGAAGTAGAGTTAAGTCTAAACGGTTTAAAAGTCGCAGATGTCCTGATCAGTGCACATGAAGATGGACAGGAGTCATCTCATATTCAGTTTTAATTAAGTCATTCAACTGTGTTCTCAAAATTAGTTATATTTCCTTTGAGTCATCTCCCATCACAAGTGTAATCCACGTTTTGAGAATGGGGTCACTCTCCCACTCTTTTCCGTAGATATGACTTACTGTATATTTCTGCCACTTTGGCATTGCAATCAATTGAATATACAGCTTCAGTGTTAGTCATTTAAATAATCTCCGCCCACGGATAATAATATTTACATCTAAACACACAGCGCCAGCTAACCAATCACAGCACATTTCGTATTTTGGAAGGAGGGGCTTTGTCGTAAAAGGAAATAATTGGCGCTTTCAAGCCAGACCGGCTTGAAAATGCTGTTAAAAATGTAACATATATGAAAAATAATGTGTTTTTTTTAACTATCAAGCATGAAAGCATATTCTATTCATACACCCCAAAAACAAAAGCAAGACTTTGTAAAAGGGCATAATAAGATCCATTTGAAGGTACACAATGTAACGTTTGGTTCCTTTGTTCCCTTTAGCAGTTAATAAACAAAACTGCATGCATTTAGAAGAAGAACATTGTTTTTGGTTGTGCACTTGTGTTTCATCTCTGCATGACACTCGTTATGAAGTCATTTTGTGGCATAAGCTCCATATGCCTTCATATCTCTAGGATGTGATATGTCTAGAAATACAATATTGACGATGGTAACACAGCAGACAGGAGAAAGAAAAGAGAAAATTCAATGGTGATATTGTAGACTATATTACAGAAAGTAATAACTGGTTCTCTGAGCTTAACACCCTATAGCAAACACCCCTCAGACTGTAAATTGGATCAAGGAATGCAATCTTTCACAGTTCCAGGGTAGCTTTAGTTTTAAAGAAATCATTCACTGCTGTTTTCCTGTTTCTCAATTGCATGTCACAAAAGATGGACATAATTGAGTATGATGTCCATATTTTGGAGTAAATGCCAGGCAAAACATTACTGCAAAAATAAAAAGCTTTTGTAAATAATTTGGGGATTTTAAGGACAACCATTCCCAGTTTAATGAGGCAAGCGAAAGGAGGGAATGCAGACAGAAGCAGACTCACATTATAAGCGAATGACTAGGAAAGAAGAGGTTTGTCTTTACGTTAAGGTAGGTAGAAAACAAATGGACTATAACAAACGTCCATTGATTATGACAGTCCAACTTTATGAAATTTAGTGAGAGCAAATTAATTCAGTGTGAGAGGCATCTGGATTTCAGGTGTTGCATTAAAAAAGCCAGGTTTTCTCATGCTGTAAGAAATATATCAACCTGAATATATGATGTTGGTAGCAAACTCAAAATCACACAAAGCATTATTCAGGAAAACAAACATTACCTTCATGGGAAACACATGGCACCAGGATGCACTATGGGAAGAAGGCATGCCAGCGGAGACAGTGTGATTCTCTAACAATCATATATATACACTAACAATCAAAAGTTTGAGAATGGTTTTAAAATAAATCTCTTCTGCTCACCCAGGCTGCATTTATGTTATTAAAAATACAAAAAAAAGTGTATTTTGTGAAATATTATTAAAATGTAAATAACTGTTTACAATGCCGATTTGCTGAGGGGTATTTTTTTTTAATACAAGATCATGTGACTGAAGACTGAATGGCTGCTGAAAATCCAGCTTTGCCATCACAGGAATTAATTACACATTAAAATGTATTAAATGTATTTTATTGTTAATTTACAACAGTATTTTAACTGCTTTTAATATAGTTTTTCCTTGATCAAATAAATGTATCCTAATAGGCGAGCCTTTCTTTCAAAATGTTTACCCCAATCTTTTGAACAGTAGTGAAAATATAAATCATATAAATGTAAATAAATTTTTTCCAGTAGACTTTCATACATTTCAAAAATATAAAAAAAGAATCAAATCTAGACATAAAAGGCACATGAAAAGTAAATGTACATTCACAAAAAAAAGGAAAATAACTACCTGTTTGAAAACTTGAGAAATATAACACTAACAAAGTGACAAAGTTTTAATAAAATCTAAATGTAAAATGGATAATAAAAATCCACCCCGACACATATTCTTTTTTTATAAATCTTTGCCTCTTCCTATTTGAGAGATAATAAAAGCAAAGCACAAAGATAGCTAACTGTGAGTTGTGAAAAACAAGAAAAATATCCAAACAAAGCTTGAAGCCAGTTTTGAGGGACATGATTCAAAATCCCAGGGTGGATCTGCACAGGAGGATTGCGACAGTAAAGACGTAGCCGTGGTTGTGGGAGGCTCATGGTGAATATGACGACAGAGGAGCAGCCCTGCTCTCACATCTCTAGCTTCAGCTGCTTTCAACCGGAAAGATGAGAGCTGAAGCCTGACTGAAGTGACAGCACGTCTGGAAAAAAGCACTTTTCTGTGTCCTTGAGCAGCCGGTAGAGAAAAGTCCCTTGATGTCTGAATAGACAAAATTCACAAACATGCGCACACTATTTACAATGGTGAGTGGTGTCTGAGTGTTGCTCTGATCGCCTGAAGTCCAGTTACTGTGTGACAACTGAAAACATCATTAAAAATAACTTATAGAATAAAGTATTTATCAGCCAAGAGACTACACAACAACAGCGGCTCATTTGCACTGAAGAAGCATTTCTAGGCTGCTTCCGTATTCCTATGAACATATCTGAAATCGCTGCACTTGTTGCCATGATCCTTAAAATACAGTGCAGAGATTTGAGAGATTATATTTGCAGCTGTCTTTAGAGTGAGCGAGTGGGGCGTGCTCTTATACTTAACTTAACCCTTTCATAATTACACAAATGGCTCCATATACACAAGCTGGACTCAACACAACGCAAAAATAAATAAAATGTTTCCATTCAGACTGATGCATGTGGATAGTCTGGCATACAAATAATGGCATGCAAAATAAACATGCATGTAATGCACAAAACAATATGTTTTAATAATCTGAAATGGAAGATGAACCGTTCATTTATCACACCTAATTCTAATTGTTTTGTCTGTGTATGATCACATGTGGTGGCTAACAAAACAGTAAGTCACAAGAGGCTTCATTAATTATAATGATTATATTGATATCATTGATTATAATAGGACAGCTCTTCTTTAAAGGGTTACTTCAGCGATTAGCATTAAGCTTTGTATCAGTAGAAACCCGGGAATATATTCAAATTATCGTACTTCCCCCCTTATATCACCCTGAGACGAGAGAATTATATATTTTATTTCTGGAAAAATTCCTCGGATGACGCAAATATCGTCATTTTGTGTCATCGGAGGAGTTTTTGGCCAGAGGCTAAAGACTACAGCCAGCAGGAGGCTCTATTTCCACATGTTTTCAACATCGCACTCACAGCACTCGGCTCGCGGAGCTGTGGAGATTCATGTAAACGAAGCAGTTGAGAGCAAAGTGAGAGTTTCAACTTGAATAATTATGAAAGTTAAGCTCACAAAGACATGATATGAAAATGCGCCAGACTGAACACGTGCTGTGAATTTCGGCCATAGCCGCGAATCCCGCGCTTACCTCAACTCAGCTCATGTGATGAATGTAATCTCAATCTCATGAATGTAGACTCCTGCTGCGTTTGTGCCGTGACACTCAATCGACTCACTCATAATATATTGAACAGACACGTTCAGTTTTTAATTGTAGCGTCTCTAACTGAACTGATTTTATGAAAATGAACACGGTGGGCAAGTAAATCATGTTTTGCCTAGCGTAGGGTAGCGAAGTGCATTCTGGGAATTGTTTTTCATCCCCATGAGACAAAAATACATTTTCTGTGTTTTCTCAGTCTAGTAGGCACCAAATTCAAAAATAATTTCACATTTGTATTACATTAATGACCGAGTTTAAATACAGATTCATCTTCCCAGCGCTGAAGAACCCCTTTAAATGAGCATTTGCATTCCTCATTCACAAAAGGCCTACATTTAAAATGTATTTGAATTGCTTTTAAAATTCCCATATATTTGGATTACGCATTTTAACACGAATTAATAAACTTCCAAGTAATCTGTCATAAATAAAACAGGTGAAGATTTGATGGAATAATAGATGCAATAGTAAACTTAATGTGTTTTAAATACACAATAACCAGGATATTTATCATCAATAAATCCAATTTCTTTCAATCTCATACATTTTAAATGATTGAATATTGCTTGTTCCACAGCTAGCTACATTAGTTTGCCAAAAGTACTGTGACACCCCTCCAAATCATTGAATTCAGGTGTTCCAATCACTTCCATGGCCACAGATGTCAGGGTTCTCCTCTGACAGCTCTGTCTGTTTTGTCATTGTTTATGTTGTGCTTGAACACATGGCTCTGTCCTGGTTTGTGTTTGCCATGTGCTCCTTGTGTCTTACTTCCTTGTTTCCTGTTACCACACCCCCTTGTTTAGTCCGCGTTTCACTAATTGTGCTCACCTGTTCCTTGTCTGAGTGTGCTCACCCTTGCCTCATGTTCTCTGCTCCTTGTTAGTCGAAGTGTGTTCACCTGTTCCTCATGTCTCTTGCTCCCTTTATAATGTTTGCTCTTTCCCTCACGTGTTGCTGGTTTGTTATACGTTGTGCCTAAATGTACTGTTATGCTATGTGTGAGTACTGCCTTTTGGTCCTGTCTTGTTTCCTGTGTCTCTAGTTCCTGGCCTGCAAGCAGAGCTTCCCTGGCAGCTAACTCTCTTGGTCTAGCTGCAGTTTGGTGTGTTTCCGGAGATACCTGATTGCATTGCCCTAGGATTCCTGCCTGGCCATCGCTGGTATCCTCTGGTCTCGCTGTGCTTTGGCATACTGCTCTCCATTCTACAACCTTCTGGAGCTAATTATAGGGGCTGCTCTTTCTGCATGTGATTGTGTTCCTGATCTGCCTACTGTTTGGACTGTGTTCACCTCCTCACCATTCCTTGTCTTTGTCAGCTGTCTTGTTAATAAACCCCTGATCACTCATTTCTGCATGTGAGTCCTCTCTCAGAGAATTGTGACAACAGGTGTATAAAATCAAGCACCTAGGCATGCAGACTGCTTCTACAAACATACCTCAGGAGCTCAGTCAATTCAAGCGTGGTACCGTCATAGGTTGCCACCTGTGCAATAAATCCATTCGGGAAATTTTCTCACTACTAAATATTTCACGGTCAACTGTTAGTAGTATTATAACAAAGTGGAAGCAATTGGGAACAACAGCAACTCAGCCACAAAGTGGTAGGCCACTTAAAATCCCAGAGCAGGGTCAGCTCATGCCAAGGTGCACAGTGCAGAGAAGTCGCCAACTTTCTGCAGCGTCGATAGTTACAGACCTCCAAACTTCGTATGTTCTTCAGATTAGCTCAAGACCAGTGTGTAGAGAGCTTCAATGAAATTGGTTTCCTTACATCACCAAGTGGAATGCAAAGCGTTGGATGCAGTGGTGTAAAGCTGTAAAGTTTGGTGGAGGGGGATTATGATGTGGGGTTGTTTTTCAGGGGTTGGGCTTAGCCTCTTAGTTCCAGTGCAAGGAACTCTTAATGCTTCATCATACCAAGATATTTTGGACAATTTCATGCTTCCAACTTTGTGGGAACAGTTAGGGGATGGCCCCTTCCTGTCCCAACATAACTGTGCACCAGTTCACAAAGCAAGGCCCATAAAGACATAAAGAGTAACTTGACTGGCCTGCACAGAGTCCTGACCTCAACCCGATAGAACATCTTTGGGATAAATTAGAGCAGAGACTACGAGCCAGGACTTCTCGTCTAACATCAGTCACTGACCTGAAGAATGGTCATAAATTGCTTCTAGAAGAATGGTCATAAATTCCCGCTCCTAAACCTTGTGGAAAGCCAGAAGAGTTAAAGCTGTTATAGCTGCAAAGGGTGGGCCAACTTCATATTAACGTATCATTAGATAAGACCCTATTCCTCGTCTGGGATCACGCAGAGCCTCTGAAGATCTTCGAAGCGCTTTGAAACTGCATTGATTTGGACCTTCAACATTTTGGTTGTCATGGAAGTCGATGGTGTGGTGAAAATTCCTGGAATGTTTTCCTCAAAAAACGTCATTTTTTTTCGACTGAGGAAAGAAAGACAGACAAAAACATTTTGGATGAGATGGGGGTGAGTAAAATACCAGGAAATTTTCATTTTGAAGTGAACTAATCCTTTAAGAATGGTATGTCGTTAAACTTTATGTGCATGTAAAGACAGGCATCCCAAAACTTTTGGCAATATAGTGTATATCTGAACCATGTTAACTGTTAAAACTGTCTAATCCAATGGGTTGGAATATTATATGCAATTCAAATACATTAGTCTTAAATGTATAGGTGAATATTTTTTGAGCGTTGAAATTAACATGCTTTTCAACTGTATAATAGTTGTATATGCCATTGCCATCCATAAGTGCACATTCACAGCACAAACATTCTGTCATGTTTTCTCCCCAGCTTTAGTTATTTGCAGTGATTGGAGATGTGCCACGAGAGAATCTGTGCAGTACAGGAAGGCAGCGCAGATGTAATCATCAAACAAATCTGCCTTCTGTTATTTCCTGCCTTCCTTTGATCATTTTCCCTCTAAATATGAATGGATGTTTCCACACAAGATTATGGCGAACGGTATAGACAAGCTCTCTAACACACTAACACAATACTGCTGCAGAAACGGTCGAAGCAAATGTTTGAAAACACTTGGGGCGAATTTGCTTAAAAAAAAGAATAAATAAAAAATAAAAGATTAAATGCCAAACTCTTTTGCATGCAGTATTTCAACGTATAACATAGCTTTTTATACAATAATCGCATACAATGCATTACAACCATGTGCTATCTGGTCTGTATACTGTATACTGATTTCAGTGCAAACACACTTCTTATATGTAAATTAGGCTAACCTGCATTATATTCATAAAAGCCCTATTTGTCATTATGCTAGCACCAGCAGAAAGCATGGACTGTTTGTGTTCAGTTTAGTGAATATGGCAGAAACAAATCTTCAGTTATGGAAAATCTTAAAACCAAATATTTTCCCCATCTGTTAAGAGTATTTATTAATCAAGGATGTATTTGGTTTAGTCATGTTTATTATGTCTTTATATGTGTCTTTATATGTCTATTTTTTTATTCTTAAATTGTTTTACTATAATTTATTTTAGTTTTATTTGTCTATGTGCACTGGAAGCTTTGGTACCAAGAAAAATTCCTGGCAATGAAGCTCTTTCTGATTCTGATTCTGAAAAATAAGGGGGTTTTCGCAGTGATGCCATAGAAGAACCA
This sequence comes from Gobiocypris rarus, assembly GCA_023029165.1. NCBI lineage: Eukaryota > Metazoa > Chordata > Actinopteri > Cypriniformes > Gobionidae > Gobiocypris > Gobiocypris rarus. The sequence goes on along the minus strand of CM040911.1, from coordinate 28,579,275 downwards.
TTTTGGCTTAACAGTTATTATGCAAAATTTACACTGCAAAGGTGGCACAGGAGTGCTTTTGATCAGTTTCATGCTGATCAGAGGTGGCATAAATGCATTTACACAGCAATTATAACTGTTTACTTTGATACTATAGGGGCTGAAGCAGGCAGTTTTTTGCAGCATTATTATTATTTCATCAAAAATATCTTAATTTTTTGTTACAAAGATGAATGAAGGTCTCACGGATTTAGAACGAGTAAGTAATAACTAAGTAATACATTATCATTTCTGGGTGAACTAACCCTTTAACTCAGCTGTGTAAAGATACCTTTAAAAGAACCATTTTTTTCTTATTGTGAAGTTTTTCGCCCACATTCTTTATAATAATGTATGTTCCAAAAAGTTATTTGCAGCAATGCCACAGTAGAAGCAATTTTTGGTTCCTCAAAGAACCTTTCAGTGAACACTTCAAGTAAAAGATGTTTTTCGAAGCGAGAAGAACCTTTTTCCACTATAAAGAACCTTTTGTGAAATGAAAAGTTTCCATTGATGCTTCATGGATCCTTCAATGCGAATAATCTTTAAAGACTGCCAAGAATTTTATTTTTTTCTATATTCCAGATCCAGGTGTTTTTTTTCAAAAGTGATGCAAACCACATTTGGAGGTGGTTTAAAATGCGATTACATCAGATTTCTACAGTTGCGTCTCAGTCAGGAAGCTCTGGCTGTTCAAATTGGATGTCAAATTGTCTTTTGTGTCTCACTTAAGGCAACATAACAACAACGTCAAAACCAATGATGGAAATGCCAGAAGTATTCATACATTCATTTATATAAATATATATATTTCTTGTGCAACATAGGAGTTCAGCACCACGACTCCCCGGGGTGCTTATTTTTAGAGAGAGATGATGCACCTCCATTTTTTGGCAAAAAAGCCTTGACACATACATGGGTACACCTACCAAAGCAACCCGTGCAGATAGGTTGGTTATGTCATAAATCTTATTTGATCACTTACAATTAATAGTGCAGACAATCTGCCTGAAACGATCTGATTTGAGAACAAAAATGTATTCAGCTAGACCAGGGGTGTCCAACCCTAGTCATGGAGGGCTACCACCCAGCAGATTTTAGCTCCAACCCAAATCAAACACACCTGAACCAGCTAATCATGGTGTTCAGGCCTGCTAGATAATTACAGACAAGTGTGTTGGAGCAGGGTTGGAACTGAAATCTGCAGGATGGTAGCCCTCCAGGAGAAGGGATGGACACCTGGCCTAGACTGAACACAGCCTAAGAGTGTAAAAATAACCTTTTGTGTAATGGAAAGGTTCCATATGTTAAAGTTTCTTCAAGGAACCATTAGGGGTGTGAGGAGATCTCGTGAGATTAATTTATGACAAGATTGCTCATTGAGTGAAAAGCTGTCTTGTGATATCCTCATGACAATAAAATGAGGGTGAAATTAGCATAGAATATGCCACGCTACTTGGACATTACATCCTCCACTGTCATTTTGCCTTTTTTATGGAAATAAAAACGTTTCATTCAATTGGAAAACGATCGCTTCAATTGTAAACGTCTGCACTGCACTGTTTGTGACTGCATCTGAGCTGCAGGAATCACAGTTCACTGATCACATGGCGATAGTAAGGTGATATGATTGACAGGACCATGGCGGAAGATTAGAGCACAACAGAGCCTAATAGAGTGTCTGAAAAATGTCTTATCTTGTAGAATGCGTCCTCAGCACCGCCACTCCCTATACACAGAGTAGCCTATGTGCGATCATGAAAGTAAACGCAAGCTCTGTGATTCACACAAATTAGGCAACATACACTCACCTAAAGGATTATTAGGAACACCATACTAATACTGTGTTTGACCCCCTTTCGCCTTCAGAACTACTACGTGGCATTGATTCAACAAGTTACTGAAAGCCTTATTTAGCAATGTTGGCCCATATTGATAGGATAGCATCTTGCAATTGATGAAGATTTGTGGGATGCACATCCAGGGCATGAAGCTCCCGTTCCACCACATCACAAAGATGCTCTATTGGGTTGAGATCTGGTGACTGTGGGGGTCATTTTAGTACAGTGAACTCATTGTCATGTTCAAGAAACCAATTTGAAATGATTTGAGCTTTGTGACATGGTGCATTATCCTGCTGGAAGTAGCCATCAGAGGATGGGTACATGGTGGTCATAAAGGGATGGACATGGTCAGAAACAATGCTCAGGTAGGCCGTGGCATTTAAACAATGCCCAATTGGCACTAAGGGGCCTAAAGTGTGCCAAAAAAACATCCCCCACACCATTACACCACCACCACCAGCCTGCACAGTGGTAACAAGGCATGATGGATCCATGTTCTCATTCTGTTTACGCCAAATTCTGACTCTACCATATGAATGCCTCAACAGAAATGGAGACTCATCAGACCAGGCAACATTTTTACGGTCTTTAACTGTCCAATTTTGGTGAACTTGTGCAAATTTTAGCCTCTTTTTCCTATTTGTTGTGAAGATGAGTGGTACCCAGTGGGGTCTTCTGCTGTTGTAGCCCATCCGCCTCAAGGTTGTGCGTGTTGTGGCTTCACAAATGCTTTGCTGCATACCTCGGTTGTAACGAGTGGTTATTTCAGTCAAAGTTGCTCTTCTATCAGCTTGAATCAGTCAGCCCATTCTCCTCTGACCTCTAGCATCAACAAGGCATTGTCGCCCACAGGAATGCTGCATACTGGATGTTTTCCCTTTTCACACCATTCTTTGTAAACCCTAGAAATGGTTGTGTGTGAAAATCCCAGTAACTGAGCAGATTGTGAAATACTCAGACCGGCCCGTCTGGCACCAACAACCATGCCACGCTCAAAATTGCTTAAATCACCTTCAGTTTGGAGTTCAGGAGATTGTCTTGACCAGGACCACACCCCTAAATGCATTGAAGCAACTGCCATGTGATTGGTTGATTAGATAATTGTATTAATGAGAAATTGAACAGGTGTTCCTAATAATCCTTTAGGTGAGTGTACAATGGCCTGTCTACCAAAATCAAAGATATATAGGCTGGGTTGAGTAGTTGTAACCACCTCTTAGCTCTGGTCTGTTTTTCTCTCTGTTTGAGCTTTGAATATTGAGAGAGTAGGCTACTTTGATTATGGTTGCATTTATTATTTGCATTTAATAAGACTAAGAAAAAACTGTTATTGGGGTCATAGCACCGATGGTTGAGGACCCAATTGTAATTGTTCGGCCTATCATTCTTCTTCTCTGAAATGAATCACATTTTTGAGGACCTAAACATGCTCAAACTCATGAAACGTGTCAGAAGTGATGAAAATGTACATCTGATGTGGGTTCCAGAATTAGGTGTGGCAAAACTCGATAGTGAAAATGGCTGTTCGCGCTGCATTTCACGTACAAGTATGAAATTCGGTACACACATGTAACAGCCCATTATACGAAAAGTCCCTGAGAGCCAGGAAGTGCGATATTTTTGTGCAGTTTTTGCCATTGCCCAGACGTTGTACTTTAACAAACTCCTCCTAAAGATTTAATCAGGTCAACCTCATATTTGGTCAGTCTAATCTAAAGGTCTTTGCGACATTAAATTGCGAAGATCTTGAGTTTTCCCTGAAGGGCGTGTCCGTGGTGGCCTCATAAAGTTCAATATTTTGCCATGAAACAGGAAGTTGTTGTAACTCTGTTGTATATTTGCCCATAGACAGTAAAAGAAATGGACACGGCGACCCGTGAAGTCAATTAGAAGCACTTTCCTGATGGCTGAGCGTGCAGCCTCATACTGAGCTTGACAACGTAGATGTGACGTGAGCAACCTGTCTGACAGTTGCAAGTCTTCTAGAAGTTGTGCAAAGTGAAATCTGAATCACATTGTTGAAATATTTTGTCCCGTTGCTTTTGGCTCTCTATGGGCTTCTCCCCATGCTTCTCCTTGACTTTATCGGACTTTATGCCTCCACCTCCCCCCGACTGCCTCATAGACAGTACAAGGTTGCCTGCGAGCTTCTCCTCCTGTCTATACGGTAATTTTTTACTCTGCGACAGAGAGTCGCGTGGTTATGAAGCCTATTTTTACGGCTTTCTACTGGGGCGATAGTGTATGATACAAGGTAATAGAGCCTTTTGTCGTTTTTAGAAATAAACAATGGACAAATGGAGTCTTTAAACGCCACAGATGTAAAGTTATTCGCTGTCAAAGTGACGCCAAAATGAATGGGATGCTAACAGCAGGTGATGGCTTGGTTAGAAATGGCTGCCCCTTTGGAAGGTACGCTTTCCGGGTGCTCGATTACCCCCTTGAATCTGCCCCAAACTTCACATGTTTGATAAGAGTCGTGGCCGGAAGACATCTACATGCCAATATTCAGTTATATTCAAAGCGCCACCTGCAGGCAACAGGAAATGTGGCACATCGAAATGACTTTGCTGTTTTTATCATATATTTATCCGCTTAAATGTATGTTGCCCACTATTTGCTATTTTCCTGAGGCCTACTGGTGGCGGTGGTCCCGGGTGCAAGGGTCCTTTTATCACTGCTTGCAGCTTTCATTCGTTTATGTTTTTGTTTCTATGTTCAATTTGTGGAAAGGAATTGAATTAGGAGGTCACTTATCCTCAATCAGAAGTTCGGGAAGCTCATAATTCCTGTACAGTAAGGTCTGAAGGGACTTTTGTGAAATCATACAGGAGAGAAGCCAGTCAGTTGAGTTTGTGGCAAAAACATTTTACAGTGCTTGAGTATTGTTGTCTTTCAATGCATTTAATAATTTATACTCAGAAAGTATGAAACTAAAATAATAACATATAAGATGATTACTATTTTTCCAGCCAAGAATTTTGTCATTGAGGATTTCTTAAAAATACTGTGGAAAAATCTCATCTCCTCTCGTTCTCGTGAACCCAATCTTGTGTCTCGTCTCATGAGCTATGTGTCTCGTCACACCCCTAGGAACCATCAATGCCAATAAAGAGCCTTCATCTTTAAGAGTGTAGAAAGAACATCTAGAAAGTGCAATGCATTTCATAAAACACATAATTATTCTGTTTCTTTTGCATAAATTCAGATGATTAATTGGGTATTAAGTTGTAAACATAGTTATGTAACATGCAAAATTTAATCGCATTATCTTCTTTTGCAGCAAGAAAAATTATCTCAAGCAGTGTACACATTATGAATCAGTGCATTTCCCATAATCCCCAGGTGTTCAAGAACAGTAAGAGCTTGATGTGGCTCCAGAAACTACCACAGAGTGTGCCAGTGGCTCATGGTGCAGCACGAGCGTTACATGACAAGAGCAATTTATCAAACTATTACTCAAGTAATGTGCTCTTAACTGGAAGCGGCATGTGCATACATATCGTCATAAATGTCTGTAGAGCGAGGACACCGCGGCTGCCATCAGCACTGGAGGAGCAAGAATAACTACCATCACTGATAAATACAAGACATTTAGATTTATGAGTTTGACTGAAGCTCTCTCAGGAATAGTGATGTCTCAAACGAGTGGCCTTATGAACATGCAAAAGTATTCAAGCATTGCCATGTCTCACTGATAGCTGATGCCATCCTTGTTTGTATTTAAAATGAGAAAATTCAAGCCTGAGGACAAGATGCTGTTGTCCCTGATCATCTTGACATTCTGTATCTGTAATGGTGTGATAAAGTAAGTGTTATATGCCCACGCTGATCTGATTATTAGACTTTTTACAACAACAACACGGCCCCTGCTGTGCATCTGCTATATTGTAATGATGCGAGTCACAGTGGGAAGAAGTTTTGCTGATTTATAGCTTTTGAGAAGAGCTGAGGTGATTACTCTATGATGGCTTATATCACTAATGTTATTTTCCCCCAGCTGTCCTATTGTTTCCAGACCAGAATGCTTGAAACGTCTCATCTCTTTCAGAGGTTCATGAAGAACATCTGCCAGGACGTTCCCCAGCCTCATAAAAAAATGAAATGCTTCCTAGATGTTTTTCTTTCTGGGGTATCATCAGAAATTAGCATTGACAGACATGTTGACAAATACTAAAATTGTAGAGTGATATTATAGCTACAGTTTCAGTGCAAGCTGTTCAACTTTTAAAAGTCAATAGTCCAAGGCTACATCTGGCGTTCTGCTTGATACCACCTGTCAATCAAGCTACTGCAAAAGTTTCATCCAGTATGGTAAACACACACATACATAAGATTAATTTACATATTTACACACACACACTATATTGCCAAAAGTATTGGGACACCCCTCCAAATCAATGGATTCAGGTGTTCCAATCACTTCCATGGCCACGGGTGTATAAGATCAAGCACCTAGGCATGCCGACTGCTTCTACAAACATTTGTGAAAGAATGGCTCGCTCTCAGGAGCTCACAGATTCATCATAGTGGTCCGTTCATAAAGTTTCTTCACTACTAAATATTCCACAGTCAACTGTTAGTGGTATTATAACAAAGTGGAAACAAAGTGGAAGCAATTGGGAACAACAGCAACTCAGCCACGAACTGGTAGGCCATGTAAAATCCCAGAGTGGGGTCAGTGCATGCTGAGGTGCACAGTGCACAGAAGTCGCCAACTTTTTCCAAACTTTGTGTGGCCATCAGATTAGCTCAAGATTAGTGTGTAAAGAGCTTCATGGAATGGGTTTCCATGTCCGAGCAGCTGCATCCAAGCCTTAAATCTATGCAATGCAAAGCTCCAGATGCAGTGGTGTAAAACACGCCGCCACTGGACTCAGTGGAGAGCAGTGGAGACGTGTTCTCTGGAGTGACGAATCACATCTCTGTCTGTTTATCTCATGGACGAGTCTGGGTTTGGCAGTTTTCAGGAGACTGGTACTTGCCTAACTACATTGTGCCAAGTGTAAAGTTTGGTGGAGGGGGGATTATGGTGTGGGGTTGTTTTTCAGGGGTTGGGCTTGGCCCCTTAGTTCCAGTGAAAGGAACTCTTAATGCTTCAGCATACCAAGACATTTTGGACAATTTCATGCTCCCAAATTTGTGGGAACAGTTTCCAACATGACTGCGCACCAGTGCACAAAGCAAGGTCCATAAAGACATGGATGAGTGAGTTTGGTGTGGAGGAACTTGGCTTGCACAGAGTCCTGACCTCAACCCGATAAAACACCTTTGGGATGAATTAGAGCGGAGACTACGAGCCAGGCCTTCTTGTCCAACATCAGTCACTGACCTCACAAAAGTTTGCTTCTAGAAGAATGGTCATAAATTCCCATAAACACTCCTAAACCATGTGAAAAGCCTTCCCATAAGAAGTGAAGCTGTTATAGCTGCAAAGGGTGGGTCAACTCCATATTAAACCCTACAGATTAAGAATGGGATGTCATTAAAATTAATGTGCTTGTAAAGGCAGACATCCCAAAACTTTTGGAAATATAGTGTATGTGCAGCTTAAGGAAATTATATATATTTTTCCAGATTGAAAATAAACCTTTAAATGACAACATATATTATAGCCTATACATCAAGGAGGAAGAAAAAGACAATACAATTCCAATCTTTGTATTTTGGATATATACAAAAACTGGGCAAAACATTAGGAAATCCAAGTAACTAAAAATGTATCTAAGGTAAACTCATTTAAATTATGAAATTTCATGATAGTTTAAGGCTACATTAAAATGTATTCGTAAAAAGTTATTATTAAAAGTATTATTTTGTATTGTTAAAAGTATTATAATTTAGGAGAAAGGGAAGGCCAATTGTCTTTCCTTTTCTTTTTGTCACCACAAAAAGAAAGATGGATCCTAATTTAAGATGTAATCAGGGCCAAATTGTTTGTGTAACATTTTGTTATGTATAGCCAACTATGGCAGATCCAAAACATGTCATCTTTATTGTTGTCTATGGTCATTATTTTTTCATGACGTGGAAAATGCAGTGACGGTCTGGATTAAATGCAAGCTAAAAGATTTGGGTGTCAGCCATTCCACTTTGTTTGTCCACTTGTCATTGTGAGTTAAAGCTCTCTGCTGGCTATCAGGAGAGAGGCCAGGCTTTTTGTCATCACTTTTTTGGCAAAATATCAGCCAATTTGCCAGTTCCACACTGTCTCGGACAATCGGGTCATGTTGTCCCCTGGACCTCTGGGGAGGGCATTAATGAAAACTCAGGGGAGTGCCAGATTAAAGTGCAGCCATCCTCCATCGCCTCCACCGAAATGATTTATCGGTGACAACACTAACCCCCGCAAACTCCTACTGAACTAATAGCCTTTGCAGAATAAACCATGTCTCAAAGTAGATAAAAATGCTTGTGGTGTTAGATAGCACTTTCCTATCTGCCAGATTCTGTGCATGACAAATATATCTGCTTCAACAAATAACAGCCTGATGCTTGCATTTGCTTCTTTGAAACGTTACACTCTTCCTCTTGTAACATCCTCTTGTAATTAATGACATGTCTGATCAGCTGTTTGAGTCTGGAAGGAAGAACTACAATTGATCCCTCACTAAAGGCCCATTTACACCAAGGATGATAACTATAACGATAAAGAGTTCTAAATGTAAAAGTATAACACCACAACTAAAGATAACGGCACAGAGAAATGATATAGTTGGAATCACTTCGAGAGTGATTTTTTTTCTACCAGCTGATGAATTATAAAAACATTGACAGCCAATCAGAGTCCATCCTGCTTTAAAGAGCTCCAGCATTTAAATCGTAAGATGATAATACAGCGCTAATATATGTATCATTATCTTTATAGTTATTGTTCTTGGTGTGAACGTGCCTTAAAGGGGTGGTTCACCCCCCACAAAAAAGATTGTCATTTAAATTGACCTGTACGGATTTCTTTGTTCTGTTGAACACAATTGAAGAAATTTTGAAGAATGTTTGTAACCATTGAATACAACTTTCATCCATTTTTTTCCCTATATGGAAGTCAATGGAGTCCATCAACTGTTTGTTTAACCACATTCTTCAAAAAAATAAAAAAAAAAATATATACATATATATATATATATATATATATATATATATATATATATATATATATATATATATATGTGTTTAGAAAGAAACTTGAGGATGGAACAACTTGATGGTGAGTAAATTACATAATTTTTGGGTGAACTATCCCTTTAAGGCCACCTTTTCTGACCAAACCTACCCTCGCAACTGTTGCCATCCATCATATTAACAGACAAGCTTTAGGTCTTTTCTAGAACTTCAGTAAGGACAGCTACATTTGTGCTAAGATAAATTCATGTTGAAGACAAAATTATAATTAATTTATGGTGACCTGCTCCATCAGTTTAACCCAGAAACACATTTTGAGTCTTTGATTTTGATTAATATTTCTACTCCAAACCGAGATGATATGATGAGATGATACAATCATTGGCTACAATTTTTCTTTTTTACTTTAGTACATCAAACACAAAATGTGTGTCTGGGTCAAAGTGAATCATTGATTGAGGTCATATAGTAGAGGTGACAAAGTTCATTGTAAATTGGTTGTAGAAACATTAGGAAGCGATTTCTTCACTTACACCTTATCACTTGTAATCGCTTTTATATGAGGGCTTTCTCTTTTCAGCTCGCTGCGGGAAGGAAGCGTTTTCCTCGATTTGCCTCTCCAGCTTTAATCACATTGTAATGTCACACTTAATTTCAGCCCGTGTGAGGATCATGTTAATTCAATTTTATCACTTTACAAACACATCTTACTGAATATCACGCTGTTTGTGAAAATCTCAATTCATTCTGTACTGTAATGCTTTAACCGAGCGAAAGTAGGGGATGGAGGTCAATTATGAAAATTACAACTTGGCATTGTGCTCCCTGCAATCTGTGAGAATCTGTACATTGTGCCGATTTTTAAACAACAATAGAATATGTATTGAATTGCATACTTTAGAGTCTAAATATGTATCTTTGATATTTGTGATAGAAAGACTGGATAAACCTTTAAAAAAATAGTGTTATATCGCAGCCATTATTTGGAAAAATTGAGCTATTTCACCCAGAAAGGTTTGATTGAGTTTAATGGGATATTACTGAAATGCTTTTGGACAATTTTCTCTCTGCCTCGCTCTAAATTGTGATGCACTTTTTATTTTATCCTGTGTCTGGCAGTATAGGGGGAGGGGGGGGGGTTGACCAATAGCACCTGGTGTGTGTAGAGAATGAATTGTGTTTCTCAGCCAATGTCTGTCACTAGGTCCCTTGAGCTGGTAGCAGCTTGCCAATGATGTCATCCATTTATTGACAGGCGCTGTTAAAAGCCCTGGATTTGATGGAAATGTTGTCTAATTAATAACAAAAGGCTGGCAACAGTTCTTAATCTTTTTATGAAATAATCATGTGTGTACCTTTTTGTGCATTCTAACTCGTTTAGTTTTATCAAAATGTCCTTGTCATTGTTGCTTATGAATTGAAATCAAAAGATAGTGTGCAATAAGATATGTGCAATAAGTACAATCTGACCTTTCCATACTTTCTTAAAAAAATTTTTTTTGATCTAATTAAAAATAGAACCTTATTTTGTGTGTGTGTGTGTGTGTGTGTGTGTGTGTGTGTGTGTGTGTGTGTGTGTGTGTGTGTGTGTGTGTGTGTGTGTGTGTGAAATGATTTTATATTTACAATATGAGGTTTGAGTACTCTGAATATATGGAATGAAACTGAATATGCGGAATGGAACTCTGAACATATGGAATGGCACTCTGAATATATGGAATGGAACACTGAAAATATGGAATAAAATTCTAAATATATGCAATGGAACTCTGAATATATGGAATAGAATTCTGAATATATAGAATACAACTTGAATATATGGAATGGAACTTGAATATATGGAATGAAACTGAATACTATGAATATGTGTGTGTGTGTGTGTGTGTGTGTGTGTGTGTGTGTGTGTGTGTGTGTGTGTGTGTGTGTGTGTGTGTGAATATATGGAATAGAATTTGAATATATATAATAAAACTTGAATATATGGAATGGAACTCTGAATATATGGAATGAAACTATGAATATATGGAATGAAACTGAATATATGGAATGGAACTCTGAACATATGGAATGGCACTCTGAATATATGGAATGGAACTCTGAAAATATGGAATAAAATTCTAAATATGTGCAATGGAACTCTGAATATAGGCAATAGAATTATGAATATATAGAATAAAACTTGAATATATGGAATGGAACTTGAATATATGGAATGAAAGTGTGAATATATAGAATAAATATGAATGGAATTTAATTCTGCATATACGGAATAGAATTCTAAATATCTGGAATGGAACTCTGAATATATGGAATATATTTCTGAATATAATAAAACTTGAATATATGGAATGGAACTCTGAATATATGGAATGGAACTATGAATATATGGAATGAAACTGAATATATGGAATGGCACTCTGAATATATAGAATAAAACTTGAATATATGGAATGGAACTTGAATATATGGAATGGAACTCTGAACATATGGAATGGCACTCTGAATATATGGAATGGAACTCTGAACATATGGAATGGCACTCTGAATATATGGAATGGAACTCTGCATATATTTAGAATTTTATTCCATATTTTCAATGGAACTCTGAATATATGGAATAGAATTATGAATATATAGAATAAAACTTGAATATATGGAATGGAACTTGAATATATGGAATGAAACTATGAATATATGGAATGAAACTATGGATATATGAAATGAGAGTGTGAATATATAGAATGAATATGAATGGAATTAAATTCTGCATATACGGAATAGAATTCTAAATATCTGGAATGGAACTCTGAATATATGGAATAGAATTCTGAATATATATATAATAAAACTTGAATATATGGAATGGAACTCTGAATATATGGAATGAAACTGAACATATGGAATGGAACTCTGAATATATGGAATGAAACTGAATATATGGAATGGAACTCTGAACATATGGAATGGCACTCTGAATATATAGAATAAAACTTGAATATATGGAATGGAACTTGAATATATGGAATGAAACTGAATACTATGAATATATGGAATGAGAGTGTGAATATATAGAATGAATATGAATGGAATGAAATTCTGAATATACAGAATAGAATTCTAAATATATGGAATGGAACTCTTAATATATGGAATAGAATTATGAATATATGGAATGGAACTCTGAACATATGGAATGAAAGTTGAATATATGGAACGAAACTGAATATATGGAATGAAACTATAAATATATGGAATGAGATTGTGAATATATAGAAAGAAATATGAATGGAATGAAACTGAATATATGGAATATAATTCTGAATATATAGAATAAAACTTGAATATATAGAATAAAACTTGAAAATAGAATGAAAATTGAATATATAATGAACGAAACTGAATATATGGAATAAGAGTGTAAATATATGGAATGAAACTGAATAAATACAACAATCTTTTTTTTAATCAATACTTGAGTAAAGTGTTACATCTCTAAATTGAACAAAAATTTAAAATCATTATGTGGACTGAACTGGCCTGGTTATGACCAACGCTAAAGACAAAATTTATGCTTAGCCTCAGGATTGCCATAAACCACTGAGGATGTATTCAGGAAATGGCCCAGACAGACAGAGACGATAAAAAAACATGCCACAAAGAAGTTCAATTGAGGCTGATGAGATCTTGATGACCCCTTGCACAATAGCTTTAGATTTCACACCGTAAGAGTTTACAAATTACACACTCCCTCTGATTGGTGTAAATGTTCCTTCTTAAAAAGGAGGCGTTAGCTACCTGGAAAGTAAATGGGTGTAATCAAGTCCCAGCCAATCCATCTGTGCTGCCTGATGTCTTTGATGAACATTCACACCCACCTCTAAATATATGAATCACTCTAAATGAAAGCATTACTCTCCCTCTCACTCTTCTCTTGATTTTGCAGATATTTCATCAGCAGCTATGAGCCTCAGGTTTGTTTTAAAGATTTCCTCATAACTTACTCTGATTGCACCATGGTTATGGATATTAAATGATACTTTTTTTTGTTAGGTTATTCTCAGATCACATATCCACATGTTGCTATAATTTGTGCCTGTAAGCTGCCTATTTTATATTCAGTAAGTGAAACACACAGACAATTCATCTGTGAAGAGGTACGATTTTAAAGTTTGTGTGAGGTATATATGAAATATTCCTTTTTTTCTGACAGGGGCAATTTACATCTTGTTAGGAAATACTGTTATTTGTACATTTTTATATCCATAGTCATTTATCCATTAAGCGCAATACCAGTCAAAACGAAATATTGGATACCCTATGGCCGACTGCAAAATGGCAAATTTTATAGTATATATAATATAGTATAAATATAAATAATAATATAGTATAAAATAATAGTATAAATATAATATAGCCACTACTAAATGTTCATTAAAATAACCACCAAAGAAATAGTTTAAATAATATTCAAGTTGAAATGAGCAAACAAATAAAGACTGCAACAATATTGCAGTAATATTAGTCTTCTGTGATCATTTGTATGACAATCAATAACTAATGCATTTGAATGAAACGAGAGAGTCCACAGTGTGATACAAGTGACATGAAAAAGCCTTGTTATTGCCAACTAAATATCTTAAAATACTTGACCTCCGAAGGCTGAGACTCACCAATCAGAATTCAGCATCCAGAGAGCCATGTAATCAAAATATAATAAGACAGATTGTGGTTTAAGCCACATCTTCTGAACTGATTGTGGTGAGAATGGCACAAGACCGACATTTTGGGGTTTGGGATACAATTACAAAACAAAGGTTTTCTTTATGAGACGTCCATGTTTCTGACACATTTTGATTGACAAGCCAATGAACAAGAGCACCGCATTAAAATTACATCTTTTGCCAGTTCCCAAGTCTATCCCTGTTTCGTGTTAGCTGCTATTTAGAATCAGCATTTGCTCTTTGAGCCTGAAACCAAAATCTTGTACTCAGCTTATTCCAAGACTGATGTATTTCTGGGAGCATAAAAACACTTTGATATGTGTATCTGTTTTTTATCACTTGCACATCATAACATTTACAGAACTGCATGAATGAAAAGCAGTTTGATACTTTAAGGGCCCTTGGGATAAATAAAACACAAGAAAGGATCTATCTGTCTAAAACCACTCTCCTGCAAGATACAGCTATTGAACGTGAGATCTTACTTTATCAAAACCATCACATTTAGCTGCTGTTTATTGCAGTAAATAGTCCAGAAGCAACTGCAACCACACAAGAGCTGGATACTCTCAAAATGAATGAGTCTGTTTACAGAATAATTAAAATTTAACTGCCTGATCGATGGCTCTGATTGTGTGTTTGATAGGGATGGTCCTGGGGGGGTGGCTGGAGCCTGGAGCAGCATGCAGAAACCACTGCGCCTCAGATATTAATTAATGCATGGATTTTCTGTCAGCCACGGCAACAGTATTATAGGAGCCCAATAATGCTTTTAAATACAGTATTTTACTTCTCCATTGATCCCTTGGCTTGACTTGTTCAGCAGAACAACAAACTTAAGTGTTGGGAAAGTTTTCAAATGAGATGAGACTGTTTAGCAGGGGGAGCAGATATTGTCTCTGCATTGCAGTGTCTTCTGAAAAAGATTTTGGTTGTCACCATTTCAACATCTGTAATATAGTATTATAATGACATCTTCACCATGACCGTGCCATTGTATTATCACAGTAGCCTAGAAATCTAGACGCACCCTAGTGGCAGCAAATCTAATTTGCCGCGAGTGTAGTCTAGCAATTCTCGGTAGACATGCGAGCTGGAAAAAATAAACTCTGGTCAGGCCAATCACATCATGTATAGAGTTGGTGGGCGGGCTTAACATAATGACGGCAGAGTTGCGGAGGTTCCGCGTGCTACTTGTAAACAAAGAAGCTGGCGAAAAGTAAAGAACAAATAACAGCACTGGAGTCATTCTTAAGAAGGGAAGATGTGTTCGGAGTTTTGCAGACCGGATTCGGCGAAAGTTTATTCCATCAACTAGCTCCGCTTCACGTTTCTCTGGTTGGTTGCAAAACAAAGTCATACAGACTTGTATGACCCAACAGGAATGGATGGAATGCGACGAATGCTTCAGTACACAGAAAAAAAAGGATCAAAATTCAACCTAGAAATGCTAAAACTGGAAGAAAAAAAATGTGATTCTATAATGTATGCATGTGTATCTGAATGCATACTGAAGAGAAACTGACTTTAGGACCTAGTGGAACAGCTCATTTGCTCTATATAGAGCTATAAGGCCATCGGTAACACTTTACAATAAGGTTGTATTTGTTAATGCATTAGTTAACATGAACTAATGATGAACTGCACTTATAAAGCATTTATGTATCTTTGTTAATGTTAATTTCAACATTTACTAATGCATGAATAAAATCTTGTCAACATTAGTTAATGCACTGTGAACTAACATGAACAGCTGTATTTTTATGAACTAACGTTAACAAAGATTAACTAATGCTGATAAGAAGTGTTGTTCATGGGTTTTTCATGTTGACTAATGCGTTAACTAATGTTAACTCATACAACCTTATTCTAAAGTGTTACCAGGCTATCTAGTGGCAGTAATTAATTATCATGTAATATTATCTTTTTTCCACAAAATGTTGGAAAAGACACCCAATGTAAGATATTTTGAGTTGAATTGAAAAGGGTTATGTATGAAATTGTTATTCTGAATTTAAGTTGAAAGAATGTGAAGAATGTGCTTAAATTATAAAAAAATGTAACAACAACAACAACAAAATATTTGCATTCAAAAATAGGAAACATATCAAAATTAAATAAGCTTTTTGGACAAAAATAATCAATTTGACCCACGAGGGAAAGATGAGAGTTAACTTATGTTGTCCATATAACCAGTGGGTCCACATTGAAAATCTGGCATTCAAAATATAATTTCAACATGAATATAATGTCAATGTGAACAGAAATTCTACACTATGATATTAATAGGGTCGGGGACAGGCCAAAAACACATTCTTCATGATAAAAGAATAACATTTATATAAAATAATATACAAAATAATATATATATATATATATATATATATATATATATATATATATATATATATATATATATATATATATATATATATATATATATATATATATATATATATATATATATATATATATATAATAAATAGCAGTACAATGTGACTAACCAGAATAATCAAGGTTTTTGTATATTTTTTACTGCTACGTGGCAAACAAGTTACCAGTAGGTTCAGTAGATTCTCAGAAAACAAATGAGACCCAGCATTCATGATATGCACGCTCTTAAGGCTGTGCAATTGGGGTATTAGTTGAAAGGGTTGTGTTAAAAAAATAGCAGTGTCTACCTTTGACTGTACAAACTCAAAACTATTTTGTACAAACATTTTTTTTCTGGGATTTAGCAATCCTGTGAATCACTAAACTAATATTTAGTTGTATGACCACAGTTTTTAAAACTGCTTGACATCTGTGTGGCATGGAGTCAACCAACTTGTGGCACCTCTCAGCTGTTATTCCACTCCATGATTCTTTAACAACATTCCACAATTCATTGACATTTCTTGGTTTTGCTTCAGAAACAGCATTTTTGATATTACCCCACAAGTTCTCAATTGGATTAAGGTCTGGAGATTGGGCTGGCACCCATAACATTAATTTTGTTGGTTTGGAACCAAGACTTTGCCCGTTTACTAGTGTGTTTTGGGTCATTGTCTTGTTGAAACAACCATTTCAAGGGCATGTCCTCTTCAGCATAGGGCAACATGACCTCTTCAAGTATTTTAACATATGCAAACTGATCCATGATCCCTGGTATGCGTTAAATAGGCCCAACACCATAGTAGGAGAAACAAGTCCATATCATGATGCTTGCACCTCCATGCATCACTGTCTACACTGTGTACTGTGGCTTGAATTCAGAGTTTGGGGTCGTCTCACAAACTGCCTGTGGCCCTTGGACCCAAAAAGAACAATTTTACTCTCATCAGTCCACAAAATGTTCCTCCATTTCTCTTTAGGCCAGTTGATGAGTTCTTTGGCAAATTGTAACCTCTTCTGCACATGCCTTTTTTAACAGAGGGACTTTGTGGGGGATTCTAACTGTCACAGTACTTACAGGTAACTCCAGACTGTCTTTGATCATCCTGGAGGTGATCATTGGCTGAGCCTTTGCCATTCTGGTTATTCTTCTATCCATTTTGATGGTTGTCTTCCGCTTTTCTTCCACGTCTCTCTGGTTTTGCTCTCCATTTTAAGGCATTGGAGATCATTTTAGCTGAACAGCCTATCATTTTTTGCACCTCTTTATAGGTTTTCCCCTCTCCAATCAACTTTTTAATCAAAGTACGCTGTTCTTCTGAACAATGTCTTGAACGACCCATTTTCCTCAGCTTTCAAATGCATGTTCAACAAGTGTTGGCTTCATCCTTAAATAGGGGCCACCTGATTCACACCTGTTTCTTCACAAAATTGATGACCTCAGTGATTGAATGCCACACTGCTATTTTTTTGAACACACCCCTTTCAACTAATTCAACTAATTGCCCAATTGCACAGCCTTAAGAGCGTGCATATCATGAATGCTGGGTCTTGTTTGTTTTCTGAGAATCTACTGAACCTACTGGTAACTTGTTTGCCACGTAGCAATAAAAATATACAAAAACCTTGATTATTCTGGTTAGTCACATTGTACTGCTATTATTTTGAACAATACTGTATATATATATGTATATATATTTAAAAGACTGAACATTCTACACTATTTCTAGGTCCAAATGGGGTCCAAAGTTAAATAAAAATTCATATATCATAATGCAAGGGGTGTTGGTAGAAGCAAGGACCCATATCAGCGGAGAAGGCCAGCAGGGAAATAACACTGGCCCAGCCTGTGTGGGCAATATCTCCTCACTGCCATCCAAAGAGCAGTCACATTTCCCAGTCCCCATCTGTTACATTGAAAGAGCCATTGGATGCAGGATACTGGCTTCAGTGGCTGACAGTGCGGTCCCATTTCTTTCGATCAGCACATTACTCAGATAGCTCATCAGGGTGACAACTAACCTGCTTGCAGCCGCCAGGCACAACAAGCTGAGACAGTGATAAAGATGCACTTTCAAATCCCTGCAGCGGTGGTCTGCGAGTAGAGGTCTTCGTTGTCATTTCACTGATGTTGATATACGGACTGCTTCTGTGTCATTTCTATTTTTAACACTAGGGAAAATTTTGAAAGTTATGTCACGGACGCAGAAGGAAGGGTTGATAAATATGTTCCGCTGTTTATCTTCTCTGTGCACCGCTGTGTTTTATCACAAGTATTGCATCTGGACAGGAAAGTCAAAGGAGCTTTTGGGTCATTCTATTTAAAAAAAGTGTCTTTCTGTTTGATAAGGTGATTTTTTACATGTTTGTAAGATTTATACAAAAAAAATGTATAAAAATGTATAAATTATAAATTAAAATATATCAATAACATCTGCTGGGACATAATTATGTCTTTAGAAAGGTTTTCAAATTTCCAAATAATAAACATAACAAATAATAACTAAAAATTGCACGCATTGGTGATGGTTATTAATAATTAAAAATAATAAATAAATTAAAAGAAAATAAAATGCATTAAACATATAGTAAAAGTTGACACCGGATTTGTCATTTTTATACATGTATTTATGGGAAACAAGTGGCACGTGTTTTGTAGAATGACCCTTATAGTATAGAAAGAAGACTTCTCTTTTCCAAAGCTTACTAGATTGTTTTGTGTGGAAGAGCTAGACGGATTCTCCACCACATACTGATCTATAAGGACGAACACCATGACCTCCATCTGATTACGTCCATTCAGGCATTTCATATAAGCTGCCTCTGCTATTTGGTCTGAAATTTCATGGCTGTCACTTTAAAATGACATTTTTTTTACAGCATAAGAGGTCATCAACCTTTATAAGCCTGACTATTTTCCCAATGCCAAATCGACGAGCGATGCTAAGAAAGCAGCTGCGGTGCACTTCATTACAGCTGTTTGCGGAAAAAATATGTCAGGCAGTACATGTGATGTTGGCGGGTGCTATCTGAGAGCTGAAATATTCCTCTATCTTGGTCCTGATGGATAAGTAGATGGAAAGGCAAGAATGTGTGCGGTGCATGTCGCAAAAGACATTAATGTAATGGAATAAGTTGAGGGCCCTCCGTCAAACTCGGTGCTCTTCGCCTCTTCCTTTCCTGCTGCTTGTCTGTTGATTCATGCCAGATGAATTGCCTCTCTGCCAGCCTGCCCTCTCTCTAACTCGATGTAAAAGCCTTGAGCTCAGTGCATAATTCATTAGCAATGTGATTAGCTTCAAGTGCTACACTGATCGGTTGAACTGAGCTGGAGCTAGAAAAGAGCAAGGCAAAGAGACTTTCAAATAGCTCCAAGCTTACACATTAAACATTTTCTTCTAGATCCTAACCACATAATTAACTACTGCAAGTATTTCAATATTTTGTTTCATGTTGTACGTAATACCGACATTATGGAATGGATGTTATTATACTGGTGCTGCTCTGTTTTGATAGAGGCCATAAACTATAATCGCTCTTGAGTACCAGCCTTATTAACCTTTTCTCAGATGGATTGGTACACAAGTCATCAATTTGCTCCAAGAAAACTTGCTTTAAGTTCGCCATCCATCTTTGTCAGGAACAATCGCCAACTTCATCACTCAAGCCAGGGAGCCATGCGAGCAGGATTGGCACGGCGTTTTCTTGTGCCTTTCTTACTCTCTGCTGCCAGATTCGGCCTTCTCCCCATCCTCTGTCAGAGGAGTTCCTCCAAAAGGTTGTCAAGGGCAAGGACAGTAGCGATGCCCCAATGGTAATATTTCTTTGCCAACACGATTATACACGCTATCTGCAAGCAGTCAGGCCTCAGTGGGGTGTCCTATCCAGGACCTCCCTAATCCATTAGAGAGAGCTGAATATGTGTGGTCAGAGAGAGGCCAGGCTTCAATGTGTAGATTGAATTCTGAAAAAAACAACAACAAAAAAAAACAACAACAGGGTGCTTTGGAAAAGACAAGCATGCTCATTTCAGAGTGGCTGACTATTCAGATTTTAAATGGGGATGTCTTTTAAATTTCAATGCAATGCCAAAATTTGAATTGAATTTGAACTGAGGTAGCTAAGAGGATGCAGAATTGGAATTTAAATGTAAGGAAGTAGGATTATCAGCCTAAATATAGACAGATAGATACAATTGAAACATTACATTTAAAACATTTAACTTAAAATTATCATGTTATCTCTTAAATTATCATGTTAAACTTAGAGGCTGGCTTTAACTAATTCAATAAATGCTAGCTTGCTAATTGGTAACACAATAACCGCGTTTCCACTGTCGGGCCAAAAGCGTGCATGCTAGTGCGTGCCAGGGACAGTCTCATTTCCACTGTCACTTCTGGGGCTTGATCGGTCCTTTGATAGCGTTAGCATAGTATAGCACTTGCTGAATTAATAATATAAAACATTTAACATTTATCTGTTCTCAAATTTATGCCCCACTCATGATGGTGAGAGAACCCCACCCCACAACATAACCGAAACTCTTCTAAACTAGCATAACAACATGAAACACTACTAAATCTCCCACTTAACATTAATCCTGCACACACAAAAAAAATAAATAAATAAATAAATAAATAAATAAATATATATATATATATATATATATATATGTATATATATATATATAATAAAAATAAACACCTAATTTTAGCATTTACTCTCCCTTTGAGTGTCATGCAAAATATGCCGGGAAATAGAAATCCTAGTCCAGTTTCAGTTAAATTTAAGTTAGTCTAAATTGAAAGAAACAAGGAAACAAAGAAACTAAATTAAAACTCAAAACAATGAAACAATTCAGATTACTTAAAATGTGTCTGTTTTGTGAACTCAACAGAAAAAGAAAAATTATATATACTCATAAACGTTCATTTGATTGAGCTTATTTGTTTAATTTGAGTTGACTCTATTCAAACCAATTAATTTTTTGGGGATGGATGGATGGATGAGATGGATGACTTCCTGTAGGGTGTGGCCAATTCAATTCACGTTCAAATTCATGAATTGAAAGGATGCCAGCTATTTAATTCTGCATTTTGTGCAACCCTGCAGAAAGACACAAGCAAGAAGTAGGATAAATGCCTCGGTCATCTTTTCTTTTCTTTTTGTGCTCTCAGCCTATTGTTATTACTATCTCTGATCAAATGCTTCAGTTCACACCTTATTGAGTTTTGTGCAGTCTTTGCAATTTCCTGCCAAGTTGCTCTTCCTCCATTTCACCCTGTACGAGCACACGCTGTCCATGGTGCTGAAACCTGAGCTTTGCCAAGCTAAACTCAACACTTTCCACTCTGTTCAAATGCTTTTGTTTCCCCTGCTAAACTCCGTTAGACTATGTCACCAAGTCTTCTGGGATAACATGCAATACTCCTAACCTCGCCTTTAATGCACAGTGCAACAGTAAAGAAATAAAACTCAGAGCTGCACTAAGGGCCAATTTACAATGAGTCTGACTCTTGAGGTTTTTAAGCTTGGGGAGCAAATGAGCCAAATCGATCAGGAATGCCTTCTTCTTTAGTAATGAGAAGACACATGCTTCCCTGTGGGGAGAAGAACCTGGACAGCACGCAGGCTGGAAAGCATCCTATTCACAATGAGATCCCCAGAGAAAAGACAGCGGCCCAAACAGCCACAAAGGGCTCTACTAGAGACCAATTAGGGACACTGCAATGTCAGGTAGAAAGTGGGTGAGCTGAAAAGGTTGCATCTTTAAAACTACAATAACAAGTCGTAGTGCATTTTTGGGGTTTATTATCTTAGGACCAATGTCTGAAGTATTTGCTGTAGATTTCGATCTCTTAATGCATCACAATAAAGACAACTAGTGGAGTTTTGTTTTCAGTTACCTTGCCGAGTCTATTGTCACAAAGACTAAAGCTTGAGAGGGTTACACTCGCTCTCCTCCACACCCCCTGCCTTTGCACCGGTGGAGAAATCAGCAGGCGATGACGGCTTTCATTTTCACACCCTCACTATCTGACAGGCCTGAGGGCACTATGTTTTAATAACAAATCAATAGTTGAGAGAAACTCCATCCTAACGGCAGCCAGAGCTGACAAAGTACCAACAAAACCCAGTTTTCCTTTAAAACGTTAATCTATCCTAACATGTAGCACAGGGGGACGCAGCTGAGAATACAATCCATGACAGAATGGGTGCAGCGGAACAAGGTTATTCCATCAAAATGTGAATGGGAGATGTAATGATGAAGATAGCAGGAAATTATTTCTATGCATGGGAAGCTTTTCACTCGCAGATATAATATGAGTGTTTAATTGAAACATTCAGCGCTCCCCACGAGTTCTGCTTTCTAATCGATAGTTTTGCTTCAGGCTGACTTCACAGTTGCTGGAGAATGGGGAGGTGGGATGGGGGCAAAAGGGAAAGGAAATGTGCACGCAATTAATTATAAATGGAGCTCTGCAGATTGAGCAAACTGCACGGGTCACAGACTTCGCAAGAACGCAGTTCGGCTGCCGTTTCCCCTGTAGATTGAAGCCCTCCATCTTGCGCCATGGGCTAATGAACGGCCTGATTGCTTTCCCTAATGAGAACCACACTCTGGGAAATAGCTTCCTGCATCAGAATGGAACAGTGGGTCAAGAATTAGGGGAAAAAAACTAATTTGTCATTGATATTAACTGCATCACTTCCTAGTCTGCCTGCTTTGTATTTTACAGGCTAATAGAAAAGCCATGGATGCACCATATATCTGTACCACATCTGTTACTATTAATAAATTAACATATCAGGTAATATTGGATATTTTATTGTGCATGATGAGCAACAAATCAGCATATTATAATGATGTCTGAGGATTATGTGACACATGTGACTGGAGTAATGGCTGTTGAAAAATCAACTTTGCCATTACTAGAATAAATTACAAAATTAAAATAGAAAACAGCGGGTTTAAATTGTCAAACTTTTCCACAAAATTTTACTGTGTTTTTGATCAAATAATGCAGACTTGTGAGCAAAAGATAATTCTTAAAAAAACAAATTCTTACATTCTTACATAGCCCAAACGTTTCGATAGTAGCATATTGACATTTGCCATCAAATAATGCTCACTTAAAGTTAATCATTCAAAAATTTTACAGAACGAAATCTCAATATTCAAATCTCAAAATGAATCTGTTTCATACTGTACATTATTATGTGTTGCCTATATTCACTGCTACTGATTTTAGTGTTGTAGAGAGAATAGAATAGAATTTTAAAATCATACATAAATTTACAATCTCTACATGAACATAATTATCATCTTATCTGTATTGACCAGAATTGTAATTTCAGTGCATCCCTACACTATCAATACTATTAGCGGTTGGCGAATGTGGACCCTATATTGGAAGGAGTTGATATTGTGCCTTATGCCCAAATAATATAATACGGATCATATTGTCTTGAAAGTGATGTTAATATTAGGATTTAATCTCTGGAGAGTCATTTGTTTGTTCTAGCAGAACAATTTACCAGGCAGGAGTCTCATGAATCCGGGTGTGCATTAATTGACCTGAGAACACAAAAATAACCACACCGTGTCTCCACTGGTTATTGTCAATTAGAAGATTCTACATGACTGCATCTCATAGTTCAACCTTGCTTACAATTACAGATTATGTCAAACAGATGACCACAACCCTTCCACTTGCCCTGTGGGTGCTAACAAGCTGCTTTTACTCTCTGGTTTTAATGAACAGAGACATACCACGCTGTAGACAGTTACTCTGGGGAACAGCGGCATTTCATGGATAGATGAGGCATGAGCTGCTTTTCCCTGAGTGCTGTGCTTTACTCTATAAGGATGTAGTAAAAGTCAAGTGGATATATGTAGCAAATGCTCTAACATATCAGCCCGGGCACACAGCACATGCAAATGAGAGACTGCAGGAAAATTGGATTGCAGAGCTTTGAAGGTTATCACTGCGTGTCTGGCCACTGGCAGCTCTGTGGTAAATAAGCGTTGAGAAAAGACTGAGGGTCTATCTTAGCAAGCAGGAAGGTGAGTCACTTGAATCTAATAAAGAGATACTGTCAAAAACTGTCTTTGCTTGAAATACATTGCATCATCTGCGGCAGCTGGACAAGCATTTAATTCTTAGATATCTTTGGGAGGGGGATATATCTATGAACAAGATTTTGTATATATATATATATATATATATATATATATATATATATATATATATATATATATATATATATATATATATATATATATATATATATATATATATATATAGTGGGGCAAAAAAGTATTTAGTCAGCCACCAATTGTGCAAGTTATCCCACTTAAAAAGATTAGAGAGGCCTGTAATTTTCAACTATGAGAGACAGAATGAGAAAAAAAATCCAGAAAATCACATTGTCTGATTTTTAAAGAATTTATTTGACAAATTATGGTGGAAAATAAGTATTTGGTCACCTACAAAAACCTGTAACTTCTTCTTTAAGAGGCTCCTCTGTCCTCTACTTGTTACCTGTATTAATGTCACCTGTTTGAACACGTTATCAGTATAAAAGACAACTGTCCACAACCTCAAACAATCAGATTCCAAAGTCCACTCTGGCCAAGACCAAAGAGCTGTCAAAGGACACCAGAAACAAAATTGTAGACCTGCATCAGGCTGGGAAAACTGAATCTGCAATATGTAAGCAGCTTGGTGTGAAGAAATCAACTGTGGAACAATTATTAGAAAATGGAAGACATACAAGACCACTGATAATCTCCCTCAATCTGGGGCTCTATGCAAGATCTTACTCCGTGGGGTCAAAATGATCACAAGAACGGTGAGCAAAAACCCCAGAACCACATGGGGGAACCTAGTGAATGACCTGCAGAGAGCTGGGACCAAAGTAACAAAGGCTACCATCAGTAACACACTACGCCACCAGGGACTCAAATCCTGCAGTGCCAGACGTGTCCCCCTGCTTAAGCCAGTACATGTCAGGGCCCGTCTGAAGTTTGCTAGAGAGCATTTGGATGATCCAGAAGAGGATTGGAAGAATGTCATAAGGTCAGATGAAACCAAAATAGAACTTTTCGTAAAAACTCAACTTGTCATGTTTGGAGAAGAAAGAATGCTGAGTTGCATCCAAAGAACACCATATACCTACTGTGAAACATGGGGGTGGAAACATCATGCTTTGGTGCTGTTTTTCTGCAAAGGGACCAGGACGACTAATCCATGTAAAGGAAAGAATGAATGAGGCCATGTATGGTGAGATTTTGAGTAAAAACCTCCTTCCATCAGCAAGGGCATTAAAACGTGGCTGGGTCTTTCAGCATGACGATGATCCCAAACACACCACCCGGGCAATGAAGGAGTGGCTCAAGCATTTCAAGGTCCTGGAGTGGCCTAGCCAGTCTCAACCCCATAGAAAATCTTTGGAGGGAGTTGCCCAGCTCTAGAGGAGATCTGCATGGAGGAATGGGCCAAACTACCAGCAACAGTGTGTAAAAACCTTGTGGAGACTTACAGAAAACGTTTGACCTCTGTCATTGCCAACAAAGGGTATATAACAAAGTACTGAGATAAACTTTTGTTATTGACCAAATACTTATTTTCCACCATAATTTGCTAATAAATTCTGTAAAAATCAATGATTTTCTGGATTTTATATATATGTATATCTCATAGTTGAAGCGTCCCTTTGATGAAAATTACAGGCCTCTCTCATCTTTTTAAGTGAGAGAACTTGCACAATTGGTGGCTGACTAAATACTTTTTTGCCACACTGTGTGTGTATATATTAATATAGAGAGAGGGCCGCTCCGTTATCATTTGAGAAACTGATTAATCAATTAAGAACTAGCCCAAAGATACACAACTCAACAACATTTATGAAGTAAACAAATAAAAGTCACAACACAGAAGCAGTGAGCCACAACAAATAGATCAATCCATCAAGTGTGAAAACCAATACATCCACTGAAAAATCAATTAAGCAATCAACATGTGGATCAATAGATGAAAGAATATGCAATTTGATTATCAAAAGTAATAAATTGTAGATATTGTTTTCAATCTGCTTATTTTTCTTTTTAATTCATTATCAAATTGCAGATTCTTAAATGGTTTCTTAAATTCAAACCATATGGTGACAAGCTGAATTCTTCATTTGATTTATTGATTTTTTAAGCTCAAATTCTATAAAATATGCGGACCCACTTATATATTAGGTGTCCTTAACTACTATATACTAACATTTTAATTAATAATTTGATACATTGCACTTATTGTGTACATACATGTTTTTACATTGTACTTACATTTTAAAAATACCTGCATGTAATTACATCTGTAATTCATTTCTGTAGTTACATTTGTAATTACACAGTTGACCCTTCCCTTACACCAAACCCTACCCTTAAACTTACCCATCCCACCACACCTGCCCCTAACCCTTCCCGTATCCCACACCTCAATATCAGTGTTTTGCAACACAATATGAACACAGTAAGTACATTGTACTTATTTTTTTATGTAAGTACATAGTAGTTAAGGCCACCTAATATAAAGTGGGGCCAAATATGCAACCACTTAATGACCCTAAAATAAGTTAAATATGTAAACTTAAAGCCACAATATGTAATTTTTCACCGCTAGAGGTCACTTATTCAAAACAAAGGTGTAGCTAGATGATGCCTTGATTTCGCGGAGCTTTTATTATGCCGCAGACGACCACTTCTGCTTTTTTCCAGTCATGCATACACAGTGCTGTTTTATCATATTAGATACATTATTTGAGTGTGTGAAAAGTTATGTTATAATGCTACTCAGGGGTGCGTTTCCCATACAACGACGTAACTCACTGCTTAACTACCATAGTACATTGCATCGTTGAAAATAATCAACTAGCTATTTTTATACTAATTCTTCCCAATTCAAATAGGCTCATTCATACGTACTAGAGCACTTTGCACATGCACAGTCTTTATAAAAAGGTGCTTTAAATCGCTTGACAAACTTAAAAAGACATAAATGACATTTGTATGTATACAAAATAAAATATATAGATTGTACTAAATGTCAGCTTGCTTATTTTGCTCAAGATAAGGATTTATTAAGCCCACATGTCATGCAAACAAGAAACAATGCTTCTAACCACAGGTCGAGAGCTGTCATTGCAACCACACAAGTTTGCGATGATGTTTGCGAATGTTCGTTGGAATGATGGTTTTGGGAAACACCGACTGGTTGAACTGTTGAAAACGACAGAACTGGTTAATAGTTGGTTATTGAACCTTTTGGGAAACGCACCCCTGTGCGTTCACTCAGCAGCTACTTGTTCTTACTGCAGTAAGCTAGATCGATATTAGGCATGGTAAAACATGGTACTCGCGGTAAATCAAGAAAACGAGATTTAAACAATAATACTGTGTTGAGCTATATAACAATGATTCGTTTTCTGTCGATGAATGATTCCAAACAGTCGCTCACCTGTCTAATAAAACACATAATATTAAAGTGTCTCTGGTGTTTCCATGGTTTTTACAAAATAAAATATTGCCCTGGATATAGAGGGTAACACGGGTATTTCATTCAAGGTGATGCACAGACACAGTCTGTGTTCTGGTTCAAATTGCTTATTTCTCTGGATTTAAACATTTGGGATAATGTACACCAGTCAAACAAAATATATGACATTGTTCTAGTGGTTTATGGATATTTTAAAATCGTACATATTGGACCTTTAAAATTTCGGCAGTTAATTATTATTACATATTCGGGGCTTTACCCAGATCTATATCTAATAAGGACTTCATCATTGTGTATCAGACATTGCCACATTGTGAAATACAGTTGAATTGCACTTATTCAGTCATCAAAGATTAATTTATTGTTGTGCAGTAAATAAAAGATATACCCCTGGTGTAGTGAATGAAGTCCTGAGGTATTAAGGGTTAAAGAAACTGTAACATTAAAAGTTTTGTTATATTATTTACTATTTCAACTGCAGGCTTTTAATAAATGCTGCCCCAGTTGGCATATCACAGTTACAAATAACACAGAGCAGCTGGGTTCATCCCCTTGGTGTTGCCTGCCAGGCAGATAGGCAAAGCTGGATGTCCCCAGGGAGGAAAAAGAGATAAGAATCTGTGCTTGAGGCAGCAGAAGGCATGGCGCCCAGGAGCACTGGGCTCAAAACCTTTACACCTGCTTCCTCCGAGCAGCCCATGTCACCAGACAGCCTGAGTGGCAGCTGATACAGTGGCCAAAATTCGAAAATACATTAGTAACACATACAAATGTCTGAATGTCATTGCAATAGAAACAAAATATGGAACCACCTATAAACATATGACACTACGGCTCAGAATTACCTTGACTTTTCTGAGCCATTGTTGCAATTAAGCAATGGGTGCATTATTACATTTCGATTACAAATAAAGGCTGTTCTTTTTTAATTTTCTGTACAACAAAGAATCCTGAAAAAACATTGTTCCACATAAATACTAAGCAGCACAGCACAACTGTTTTCAACTTTGATAATAAGAAATTTTTCTTGAGCATCAAATCAGCATATTAGAATGATGTGACACTGAAGACTGGATGATGAAAATTCAGCTTTGCCATCATAGGAATAAATTACATTTCAAAATATATTAAACAGTTATTTTAAATTGTAATAATATTTCACAATTGTACTGTTTTTACAGTATTTTTGATTAAACAAATGCAGCCCTGGTGAGCATAAATATAGAACTCTAATGTATGAAGGTTTGCAGGAATTCAGTGAACCTAAAACCTTTTTGAGATGTTATTTCAATGCTCAAACATGAAGTGTTGCTTTAGTATTCAAATACTTTGATACCACTGCAATGCAATGCAATGCTATCTAAATGTCTGTAGGACAGAGAGAGATAACAAAGAAATAGAAAACAGCAACATCATAACCAAAAACTAGCCATTTTGAGACAGGGGATAAGGAAGAAAGAGAAAGAGAATATTAGATTCAAGGACGGTGCAGTTATAGTTTGGACGGGTGGAAACCTCTCTTAAATGCCCCTGAAAGATAAAAGGTAATGGGGAAAAAAAAAAATGTAATGATATCAGTCGGGAGCTTTGGCAGGTTGATATAAGATCAGGTGTCGGCTTTCTTTGGAGCCACGGCGGCATCAGAGGAACATATCTTCCACCTGCCGCGCTGCTCTGAACAGACCATGACTGAAGGACAGACGACTCCGGCTGTCTCTGTGATTGAATCGACTAATGCTACCTGGAACACAGAGCAAGATCCCATAAAATTACTTGATGAGCACAATTTTCTTTCTGAATCCTGTATTGACGTATTTACGGTTGAAACAGGAAGGTGGGACTTAAAGGAACACTCCACTGTTTTTAGAAATAGGGCTTATTCCACTTCTTTCCTACATTTAGATATGTGGGCAAAGGCAATTTCCTAGGCAGGCGAAGCAATTCTACTTGGGCGCAGAGATATTACGCAACATATGCACAACATATGCCAGTATGTTGACGGAAGTTTGGGGATTTCATGTGTTGCGTGTTATCTCTGCGCCCAAGTAGAAGTGCTTCGCCTGTTCTTCCCCGTAATATAGTCCCAAGTTAACATCTGCCTAGAAAATCGCCTAGTCTTAATCTGCATCGCTATTTGTATTCGGTGTGAATACGCAGGCCACAAGAAGTAATTCGGTGGGGTTTTTTTGGATCACTTTTATTCGGGACATGCTAGCTGGCAACATAGGATTCCATTCATAATGCTAAGCTAAGCTAGCAGTGACCCTGCCAAACTAAAACAATGCATGCACGGAGACAAAAATGCATTTGCCCACATATCTAAATGTAGGAAAGCTGTTGAATAAGCCCTATTTATAAAAACGGTGGAGTGATCCTTTAAAGAAACCATGAAATCAAAATTGACAATTCCTATTTTTTTATTTACTGTAAATTATTTATCCCTGCACATCATTTTTTCTTAATTCAAGTGCCCTCACAATCTTAAAAATAACTTATGCAACATACATTTTTATTTTTTTTTTAATGTAAAAGCAAATTTTATATGCAAGAAACCTTTGCCATTATCTCAAAATGCTTCATTGCCAGGGAATATAAATTGAACATATCAGTTTGCCAGGCAATTTTTTTTAAATGCAAATGTGACATGCTTTTGCGTTATTAATGACAAAATGAATTATAAATGATTCCATTGATATTTAAACACATTTCCTCCACCTCCTCCTATATGCCTGCCACACTGGCCTTGGAGCCATAAGCCCAGTCCAAATTTCAGAGAATGAGATGTCATGTTGAAATAACATGCTGTCCGTTTCCCAGTACAGAGCATAACTAATTCATACTGTCTGTCAGCCCAGATCTGACACGTCTCTGTGGATTGGCCATGTGTTTATGCCACTGCTATTTAATGATTAACAGACCATGTCTTTATTGTGATGGGGCACAAACTGGACTTTTGTTGTGCTGACAGGCTCACTTAACTCTCAGTGAGTGATCAGAGGCAAGTGTAATGGATGGTGAGTTTCATTCTGGGATGTGTGACTATCAATACAATTTGCTCTTTATGTTGGGCTACAGCCTGTACGCGAAAGCAACACGTATTTACCCCCATTAAGCCTGTTCACAACAAGAAAGATAACAATAACTCCATAACTAGATTAGGGTCCACACCAATGACTGGATGATAACATTCTATTTTATTATAAACTGACACAGACGTTTTGTTGACTGCCGCTTTAAAAGCTCAAGTCAGGTGGCTGTCAATGTTTTTATTATTCAGCTGTAAGAAAAAAACATTCTGAAAGGGATTCCAACGATATAGTTCATCTGCATCATTATTGATGCAGTTGTGTGGACGTCTAATAGAATTAGAATGATTATTACAACTTTATAGTTCTATTGTTCAACAGGCCTTTGCACTAGTATTGTAATATGAAACTGTAATCGCTCATGTCTTGGACTAAGCAAATGTCTACTGTCCATTTAACTGATTTTTTTTTTTATCCTGTTCTTCCTTGTTGTTATTGTGAAGCACCCTTGAGCTTGAGAAAGGCGCTATATAAATTAAATATATTATTATTAGCATGATTTACTCAGCCACTCAATGTCCAATGTATTATGGATTAAGAAGCCCCAAAAGAGACATGGTTTTGGGGAAAAATATAGATGGGAGGGGAAAAAATATATTTCAATGCTTTTGCATTCTCTTGAAACTTTTTGCAATGTTCCATTTCTGGGGGCACAAAATACACAAAATAATTGACATTTATTTTTTTCTCCCATCTCATGTTTTTGTCCATCAACATGTCCCTTTAGGGGCTTCATAGTGGATGTACTGTACTGAAGGATTTTTTTTATTTTTTTTGTATTGAATTTCCAAAAGTTTTTCCTATCATTTGAATTATGCATTGTGTTATATTGTAGGGTTAAAAGAAATGTCTAACGTTTTTATACAGATACTGACATGAACTATAGATTTGAGTTGATATTATTAAATAAATTAAATTATAAATACATCTTACATTACACATATACAAAAATAAATCAAATAATAAAAGTAACAGGATGAACAAAAACGATGCACCTCTAAATGGAAATAACATCACAACATTTATTTCCCTCAAGAGGTGCATCAATTTTTGGTCAAGACCTTGTATTGATAATGCAAGAGTCAAGCACTCTGTAAAGTCTACTCCAGCAGATTTTCAATGAATTTAAGCCATGTGTGAAAATGATTCTTAATTATTCTTCCCAAACATTCTTTTACAGTTCAACATCTGGAATATAGCCATGATGTGTCTTCCTATGGTTGTTTAAGAAATGAAAAGCTACACACTCCATCACTTAGGGTTAGAAGAACTGTTGCCAAACATATAACATGCTAGAAACATAGTAATCACTGCAATCATAATTTAATACATAATAATAATATAATATAATATGATATAATAAGTTAGATTGATCAAATGAAGGCTCATATCTTCAGTCTATAACGACAACACACTTAACAGTGTGTATTTGTAATTATGGAAAAAGCAAGCCTTTCAAATATGTTCAAAGCGATCTCATGGAAATGATAAAGGTAAGTGTTCAGCAAAGGGTAAGATCTGACAGAACAGGTTGATGGGCATGTCACCTCCATTTCCTTCTGTCATCCATCTAGCACTGAAAAATTCTCTCTGCATATTTTTGTCTTAAAGGGATATCTCACCCAAAAATGAAAATGAGCCCATGATTTACTCACTCTCAAGCCATCCTAGGTGTATATGACTTTCTTCTTTCAGATGAATGCAATCAGAGTTAAATTAAAGAATGTCCTGGCTAATCCAAGCTTAATAATGGCAGTAAATGGCAGCCCAAAATTTGAAGATTTGAAGCCCAAAAAGTGCATCCATACATTATAAAAGTACTCCACACAGCTCCGGGTGGTTAATAAAGGCCTTCTGAAGTGAACCGATGCGTTTGTGTAAGAAAAAATATCCATATTTAACTGATATAAATAAAATATCTAGCTTCTGCCAGACCGCCTTCTGTAAAAAGTACGAAAAAAGTGTAAATGGCGCGACTTATGATGTTGGACGTTGCGTAAACGTTTTGAACTGTGCGAGGCGTTACAATTTCTTCGTAAGTTGAATACGAAAGCCCTTTTTGGGCTTAACATTTTGGGCTGCCTTTCACTCCTATTGTAAAGCTTGGATTAGCTAGGATATTTTTTTATATAACTATCCCTTTAACCTCAATGCAGCTGTTTGTGGTGTGGGAATAACTGCTGATCTGTCACAGGAGCTCAATGACAAGAGTGACTTTGTAGGAGGTAAAGGAAGGACACGCATAAAAAACTTGCAGCAGGAACAGTCAGGGACTTCGTAAAAGGCTCTCACACAAATCTCCTGAATGGTCTCCACATATGCGTAGAAGGGGAGCTGGAGGGGGGTTGTGAAAAAAAGGAGCTGGAGATATCTAACATCTCTCCATGGACACGCCACAGCCTTGATCTGTTATCGCTCTCTATTCATCCATGCATTATTTTTGAAGAAAAAAAAAGCAAATTAAGTCAGACCATGTGCCAGAACTGCAATCAACAGCATTCAAAATACCTTTTGATTTTTAGAAGACCTCATCTCCCAAATGATTTTCCTTGATGATTGTAATTTAGCGTTAGCTTTAAAAAGTGTCCCATTAGTTACACTTTATTATTTCGATGGTACACTTTAGACATTCTATTAACTAAAAAATAACTTTATTCACTAATAAATGTCAACTAACTCTCATTATAGTATTAGTAGACTGTAGTAGACTTTTAGCTTAGGGTTAGTACACTCAAAAGTCTGTTTTTTTTATTTTTTTTATTTTTTTACGCATTTCAATTGTATAGTAAAATTCAATCAAATTGAGTGACAGCAACACATCCCAGATAACATCCATCCATCATACATACATATTTAAAAACAAAGAGATATCAATACGTAACTAGTCAAAACATCTACAAACCGACGTTTCTGTCTCCAAATCATTCAACATCACTTTAACAATGTCTAATGAAACCAGCTCCCTATGTTTCAATGTCAATTGCAAGTTATTCCAAGCAGAGGGAGCAGAAAACTTAAATGCCTTTTTCCCCTAATTCAGTACATACCACTGGAACAGACGGTAGGAAACAATTCCTGGGATCGAAAGCTATAGCTACCACATGTTTTTTTTTACAGATGTGTGTATAAAGATATGAAGGAAGAAGACCCAGGATAGATTTATAAATAAAAACATGCCAGTGTTTCAGTTTATGGATGGACAAAGCAGACCATCCAACCCGAGCCCACAACACAATGATGAGTGAGGGATTTAAGATTTGTTATGAACCTCAGTGTCTAAACACTGAGAAGATGCATGCATATAACATCACCATAGTCCAGTACAGACATAAAAGTGGAAGCAACAAGCCTCTTTTTAACCTTGACGGAAAGGCAGGTTTTAATTCTAAAATAAAGACCCAATTACAATCTTTTCACCAGTTGCTGAACATGAGGGCCAAAGGACAGAGCATTATCAATTAAAATCCCGATTGGACTGACCCCTGCGACACACCTTAAGTTACATTGAGTGAACCGGAGACAGAACCTTCTGCCTGTACACATTGAGTTCTGTTTGAGAGATAGTTTAATATATTATATTATATTATATTATATTATATTATATTATATTATATTATATTATATTATATTATATTATATTATTAACAGAACGAAAGTCCTTCAATTGATTATTGACAAATGGACTTTGGCCAGGATAGACAACTTGGAAATGGGCCTGTAATTATTTGGGTGTGTGGGATCTCCGCCTTTAAACAGGGGAAGAACAAAAGCTGACAAGGGAAAAATATATATTTTTTTAAATAGTCAGAGGCGGGGCAATAAAATCAGCTGCTAGCTTTAAAAGGTGGTTCCAATTTATCAGGACCTGTCGATTTTGAAACATCTAAAGATTTGAGGGCTTTGCAAACCTCAGAGATTTTAATTGGTGAAAAGTTGAATGATTGACTATAGCATGATACTCTCTGACTGAACAATAGAAGGGTTTACATGAGCACCATTACTTGAAATCAAATAAAAAGCCAGAAGCTATGAAGTGTTCATTGAAACAATTAAAGGGGGTGAAACACTCAGTTTCAGTCAATCTCATGTCAATCTTGAGGTACCTATATAGTAGTATTGCATCCTTCATATCCCCAAAGTCTTTATTAGGGGCCAAGCACCATCTTATTGAAACCGTTAGATTTCTTATTATTCCACCATTGGAGTCTATGGCAGCCCATAGAACCGTTTGTGGGAATGTTGTGAAATTTGGCACACTCATAGAAGACACTCATATCTGTCCCCATAGCAAATTTGAAGTATCTAACTCAATCCCTCTACAAAGTTGCACTCATGTTTATGCTAATAACTTTTGAGCCATAAGGGCTAGAAACAAAATTTTAAATTAAATGTTAGCACTAGCCGGCGTAACGGTTGGCCGTCAGACTGGCGCTTGTTTACATAGAAAAACAATGGAATAGTAGCGCATTTGAAGCGCGTTTTGTGTAAACGGCCCCTAGGTTTAATATGTTTGGGGTAGTTTTACAATAAACAAACAGACACCTATAGTGGTCAGCTAAACAAATGTATTTAAACACACCATACATCGCATGCTCCATTGATAAATTAACTATACACGATCATGTTGATTACTGATATATAAGTTACTTACGCGCCGATAGCCAAAAACACACCGATATTTGAAGCAGTTTTACTCAACGCCTACTTCCAACGCACGACCGTGAACCTTTATCGCTGGGACCGCTCCATCTTTCAGCTACAAATTCGCCGTCGAACTGGGCCTTGATTATAAGAACAAATCGTCACCAAAATTCAGGGAACAAGCAAAAACACTTGCACAACTACGTTGCTGCTCCTGAAAAACAAACTCCATCCACTGTCCCATTAACGCTAGGTTCTTTGGGAAGCTGTACAGGGTTGTCTTGCCCTGACAACCAAAAACACACTTCTTTGGTGATGTTGTTGATTTGGTGAAGTTCTGTGACAGCAGTGCAGCCGGCCTCCCTAAAGCCGAGCAAATCGCGTTAATGGGCGTGCATTTGCTCTCTCGCTCTGGTGTTGCACGCACGCCCTTCCGGGAGAAAAGCCCGGCCATACAAGGACATTCCCTCCTGTTGACATCAAGCGGACCAATCCTCGAAAAAAACTTTCCAAAACTTTTTCAAGAATTTTTGACACAGAAAAAACTTATTTTTTGAAACTTTGTCCATGTTTAGCATGGGGATCCAAGTATTTAACAATGTCAAAAGCTCAGCAAGCATGAAATAGCATTCCCCACCCCTTAGAGCTTCATGAGGGAAGCTCTATCCCTTTATTATTTTCAGTTAATGATTTAACCGTTTTCCAAATTTTTGATGAATTGTTTAGGTTATGTGATGTTTGCATAAGGAAGTGCTCACCTTTAGCTTATTCTGACTGCACCCGTAGCCCTACATGCGTTGCGCTGTCACCTAAATTTAAATCTGTTTTCCTAGCTTTTCCCCATGCCAGGTTGCGCTCATGAAGCATATTTGATAAAAGAGAAGAAAACCATGAATTATTCCGACCCTTCACCCTGTAACTTTTGAGGGGAGCATGTTTATTGACTAAAGCAGAAAAACTAGCATCAAAGAATTCCCAGGCTATTTCAAGGTCACGGATTAAATTTGTTCCCACTCCAAATGATTCAAGTAGGAAACCTTGTTCTGAGAAATGTTTCATGTCACGCTTGGTTATGCGTGGTTTGGTTTTATGGTCCATTCCCTTTTACTCATTTAAAATTCTTAATTCATAATATGAATATGATGTAAGAATTATTAAATTTTTACTATTTATTGAAATTCATAAATCTTAAAAAAGGCTTGCATTTTTGAGTTTAGAGTAAGTTGATTGTGTTATAAATTAAAATGTGTTTAAAAAAATGTGTTATCAGAAAGTCTTCCTCTGAGGACTGCAGTTGACATGTAATTGTAAAGTTACTAATCAAAATAGAATTACCACCCTGTTTCTTCCTTTTCCCTGATACTTTCTAACAAACCTGTTTCATAAAAGAGACATATAAATAAAACAATTACGGTGCTGAGTAAGACAGACAGCACCAGTTCACAGAACAGCTGCCTCCTTCACACTGACAGCAATTTTATTGTTCTATTAGTAGACGTTCCTGCTATGCTCTACCCTCTAACATTATTGGTGGCCATAGCTTTCGAAAATATGCTCATAAATGAAATGCATTGACATAAATGAGTTTGTTTTGACAAGGAATCAATTTTCTTGCTGCTTAAAGTTACCATTATGCAGAGGACGTATACTGTACATAAACTGCAGTGGCGCATAATACATCATATTACAAACACGATGGACAATTATCAATGCATGGATCAAATTCACTCAGAGAAGCACCAATTTCTGACACATCATTATTTTTCAATGAATATTTATGAAATTATAATAATCCCTGAATACCTTTCAAAAATTTGGGTTCAGGGTTTTTACATTTCTGAACGAGTTTTAAAATGTTTCTGAAAGAAGTCTCTTATGCTCACCAATGTTGTATTTATTTGATCGAAAATACAGTAATACAGTAATGTTGTGAATTATTGAAATTCCAAATAAGTATTTTCTCACAGGAGATGGATCACATGAGTTTACCACATCAAATTGCTGTTCATTTGCATAAAGTTTCTTTTTCTGAACTTTGTTGTGCGATTGAACACGCTCACAGGCGCTGCCGCTCATGCCCTTAGAAATAAACTCGTTACAAAAAGAGCAGCAAATGAGCTGCAAATCACTGTCGGAATAAACACCATTTTACAGTTACTGTAGGTCACTGATCAATATCCTTATTTCCATTCAAACAGTTTCTTAGCAATGTCACATGGGTCATTTTCTTAGTCTTGTGCTCATTAGACCAGCCTCCTCTGTACAAGACCGCGATAATCTCCATCGTCATTTAGCTTGCTAGCGGTTAGCCTTTGCCCAATCTATCTGGGAATGTGTGCACACAAATGTCAGTTGGACTCTGAAAAACATGAGACTTGCTCACAGGGTTGTTTATGCGATGCTGGAATCATCTGTCTTCTGTGCCGTAGCTGGCTTTTGTTGGCCTTAAACTGTTTATGCTCACACTGACATGCTATATTAGTCATATAAAATGAATGAAAGAAGGTGCTGACTGAGAGAACAGAGACCTATAAGGAATTCATGGCAGTGACATGAGCGTATTCCACAATGGCATTTGATGGACTGATAATAAGCCTTAGAAGTGTGAGCAAAAATAAATTTGAACTTTGTGCTGATGGTTTTATGGGATTCAAAAGGCTCAATAACTGAAGCAATGGTAATGGATTTTGTGAAGGGAAAGGCTAAAAGGTAAAAGGAATTAGTTCACCCAAAAAATTATCATCATTTACTCACCTTCATGTTGTTTCAAACTCAAATCTCATTGCCTACATCCGGTTTCACATTAATCACAGAAAATGGCGGCCAAATACACAGAAGTTGGAAAATAACTTCTTTGTACCAGAGCAGAAAAAATGTGGATGAGTAAATTAACACAAAATCCAGCAATAGGTTGCAAGTTCAACAAGACTAAACCAAAATCTACAGGTTAAATGGATTTGTATTCAGCTAAGAATAAACCCTGTAGGTCATTTTTGGATAAAAACAGATCTGATCAATTCAGTTGTGACATTGTGACTGGTCTTGTAAGGAATTGCTGCCCTCAAGTGGCCCGCTTTTGTAATGACTTAAAAAAAAACAGTAACCTTAAGCTTGCATCTCACAAAATGACAGATTTCATATTATGTTTCTTGTGACTGCGTTTAAATACTTTCCCACAATCCTTCCTTGCGATTTGAACCTGTTATTTATCTGACTGAACTTGAGCTCTTCTGACACAAATGGCAATGTAATAAGCAGTTGTTACTAGTTCCTTGGCTGCTTGTTCTGTCAAAAACGAGAGACATGTCACCACACCATGTGAAGGGGGCGGAGAGGAACAGAATCTGACAAAGTTACTCTGAATGGGCGAGATCAAGATACAGAGCTGAGTCAAATCTGCCTTGAGGGAGCGCTGAGCTCCTTCCTGTTCTCTGTTCTCCCATCTTACTGGAATCAACTCCCTCTATCAGTCCTGAGGGGGAGAACCTCCTGGAGACAGACTATCACTTCCAACATTTTGCTGGAATAAGTTTTATATTAAATTGATTACTGTTTTAAGACACTATGGCTAATTAGCAAATCTCAAAGAGTATAAGGAGATACGTTTTTCTGTTGAACTGTATATATTGTCTTTAAAGTTCAATTTCCATTTGCTTAAAAATACATATTCTTTGCAAAGATGCACAACAAAATCCTGTTAGAAAAAAATACAGAATATTTTGCAATAGAAACCTGATTATTTTAGGCTACACATTGTAGGCTATCTGTATTGTTTATTATATAGATATACGGCTAAATTTCTATATTCTGACTGCAGCCACTTTTTTCATTAGTAATGTGTTGCAATAATTGCAGCTAATACACTACCAAAAATCCTGCTTAACTTAAGTTATAATTACTGTTGACAACAATTACGTATGTTAAACTGTCAGATGATTTAATACACTTTAACTCATTCATCCCCTCAAGAGTGCAAAGATTTTCAGTTTTTCAGAATTTCAAACTTTTGACTTATTTACACACTCCAGCAATGCTTGACATGAAACCCACTATCATCGAAAAAAATAAAATAAATAAATGAATAAAACAGACAATAAAAGTAACTTAAAGAAAGAGTCACATAAAATTTAAAGATACAAAATTGCTTGATGGAAAATTAATTGTCATATTAGGCTACAACATACACGGACACATTATGATATTTAAAGTTATACTAGAAGAAATGAATACACACAATGAATATACCGGTAATTAAAGTTCTATTGTGACTGTTACGAGCTCCACAAACACAGCCTTCGGTCGTAACATACAGAGCGACACCTAAAACGTGTATTTCTAAAGAAACAACCTAAAAGGCTGTTGCAATCAGAGTCAGAGGGTCGGCCAAAATAACAAACAAGAGAGAGAGAGAGAGAGAGAGAGAGAGAGAGAGAGAGAGAGAGAGAGAGAGAGAGAGAGAGAGAGAGAGAGAGAGAGAGAGAGAGAGAGAGAGAGAGAGAGAGAGAGAGAGAGAGAGAGAGAGAGAGAGAGAGAGAGAGAGAGAGAGAGAGAGCGCACACACACACACACACACACAACAGAGGGAGAGCGACAGAGAAAGAGAGAGAGAGAGCATATAACAGCTTCTGCTCCACACCCCGCAATGTTACCACAAGACAAATAAACACTCAGTGACGATCAGAAACGTAACAGTGACATATAAAGTTGCTATTCAAATGATTTTTGTTTTGTTTTGTTTGTTCGTTTGTTTGTTTGTTTTACTCTGAGGCAGAAACAGACTTGTATATTGACGTGGTTTAATAGTACATAGATATCACTGTAGAAATAATGTGAATCTTATTGAATTAGATTGCACTTGATACGTTATTTAAGGACAGTGGTTTGAAAAGAGCCAAATACAGTTTTATAATAAGCTGCTTTATTTAGGGGTTTGAGCATATGAAGAAACAGAGGTGGTAACAAAATCTTGAGGCTCACCTTTAAACTAAACAGAATAATTCAGATTTCTTTTTGTTGTATCATCTGACATGTTCTTGTTTCTTTAAATATTATTTACAACGTACAATAACACTTATAGGAGAGGATTTTACCAGGTATTTGCTGTAATATACAGTATATTTTTTTAACCTGGGAAATGTATCCAAAAATACTCTCAAGGTACACTATTTAAAAATTTCAAATGCTTTTCAA
This sequence comes from Gobiocypris rarus, assembly GCA_023029165.1. Taxonomy (NCBI): domain Eukaryota; kingdom Metazoa; phylum Chordata; class Actinopteri; order Cypriniformes; family Gobionidae; genus Gobiocypris; species Gobiocypris rarus. The sequence continues at coordinate 28,538,731 of CM040911.1, read as the reverse complement.
CATAACTCATAGCATGAGAAAAATTAGTGCATACTCAGGAACTGCTGGTATCCATGACATGGAAGGTAACCCAGCTGCCAAGCCAAAGACGGGTTAGCAGAGTCTGCATAAGTGTCCATATGGTTCTGATGACAGGTGACCCTCGTCCCATGTTGATATCCAGGTCCTCCACTACAGGAGTCACTGCTTTGGTCCTCCCATTGGTGAGCGAAGTGTCCATGGTTCACGTTTACCTGGCTGTTGGTTGCACAGTAGTTGTAGTGTTGAGATGGTGTCGAGTTTAATGTGTCCTGATGCATCTCTGTAGAGACTGTGAGCTCTGGCTGATGGGAAATGTAGTTATCCATCGGTTCCTGGAAAGTTCCGGTGTTGTTCTCTTCCGGCTGCCGGTAGCACTCTGTATGGGTACAAGGAGGTGCATGTGGTTCTATTGCCGACTGAGTCTGCAGATACAAAGACATTGTTGAAATGTGGTGGATGGCACGCCGGAGCGTGGCGATCTTGGACAGACGCTTTCCGCTAAGGTCATGTTTGAGGACAGTGCGCAATGCATTGAAGGCCTGGTTGTAGTCCAGGATGCGCTTCCGTTCTCGGATGTTGGCGGCGACTCTCCGTGCTTTGGACCGCTTGGGCCGAGTACGGCTCTTTACTGCGTTGACGTCCTCCGTATCACTTGGGCCGGATGACATTGAGCGCTCTGAATGAAGTTTGCCAGGGCTTTCGTTGTCACAGTCATCATCCTGACCTAAAGGACAATCCTCCATTTCATCCTCTGAAACTTCAGATTCTGTACTGGTGCTGCCCAAACTCATCGTTGTTGACTTTTGTCTGCTTCAAAATGCAAATCTCAGCTTTAGTATGAGAGAACTCTTACTGTCCTGTGTGAACTACAAAGAGTTATTTTTCCAAAACATCCACATGTTGAAATCTTCTCCTCACCTACCAGTTCAGATCTGTCAGTCTCAGAGAGGGTAAGAGGGGTTTTTAAACACAATCTGTAGATGTGTCACGTGAGCCAGTCACCTTTAAGCAAAGGTGTATTCTGTGTTTACAAGTGCCCTCCAGGCAAGTGTAGACATCAGTCAACAGGCTTTGACACACCTCCTCAACACACAGGATCTGATCTTTCCACCATGCCCAAAATGAGGAATGGCAATTGCAGAGTTGACAGATGCATGAGGCATTTTATGTTTGGTTTTGACTATTTGACAGTTATGTATTGATATTTAAGAGGGATACACTTTTAGAAATAAAGGTTCTTAATTAGCATATAGTTCCCTGAAGAACCTCCATATAAGCGGTCCATTGCTCAAAATGTTCTTTATATTTAAAAAAAGTGGTTCTTTTCAAAATAACATTTTACCCATTTTTATCATATAGTTCATCCAATAATAAAAAGGAATGAATGGCATTAGGGTGAGCAAATGAAGACAAAATATTTAGAAGAACAACACCTATAGGAAAAAGGGTTCTAAAAGAACAAGAGGACGTTTTCAGTTTGTAAGTTACAAATCTATCAACATATTACGTTTTAAGAGAGTGCATTGACACTTTGCGGTTGAGCTCAAGAAAACCAGTCAGAAGCTGCTTTGAAGGAATTTGTTTGACCGTTACAGATTTAAAAAACAAAAGGGCGGGAATAAAAAACCCTAATCCCCAACAGAAACAACCATTTCAGCATTTCCAGTTCTGAACCATTAAAACATTGGTCATTCATAATGTAAAAGAATTTCATTGCTAGTTTTCCTCCACTTTTATCCAGACGGATTGTCTAAGCCGTGTCCTGGGTGTTGAGAGAAAAATGGGAACATTTATGACAAATTACAGCTTTATCAGATAAGCCTCTTTTACCAATTTGCCTTTACACCTTTTCTCTGCCAGAGGGATGGAAAAACACTTATCATGTGTCACATAAAGTCTGCATCTCTGTATGGTCACAATTAGCTGTTGTGTATTAAGCGATTACTGGCCTTCCTGGGCTACAGCAAGGGACAGTGTAATTTGGTTGTCTGCAAAGTCATAAATCTAATGTGTGCTTCCTACAGGGCAAGAACAGACAGTAGCCACCTCACTTCAAAGCTGGGGAAAAGGAACACAGATATTTTACAATTATACCTGTGATGACTGTGAGTTTAGGGCTTCTGTGCTGCTGCCTTTTTATTCTCACTCACAAACAACTTGTGTATCCCCTACTTGAACTCCCAGGTTTGTTCTGTTTGTACTGAAAGCGGATAATATTGTGAAATTGTAACTAACTGAGCTCCTTCTAATTTTCAGTATAGTGTGAGCACCATGTGCTTGTGTCTCTATTACTATGCAGTCAAGAGTCACTAGATAGGGTTCCCAACACATTTTGCTTCAAGACCAAGGTTTTACATCAGACTCAACACAAAATTGTTAAACAAAGTAAACTAAAATGCCTGTACAAATAAATAAATAAATTGATGAAATAAGATAAAAGATATAGGAAGAATTTTATCCTCCCTTTTAAAAATTGACAAGCCATTATTATATTGTTATTTGCATTACAAAAGAAAAACTTAGTCTAAACAAAACATTAAGGGCCTGACTTTCGATAGTCTTGGAACCATCCAACTAAGAAATGTTTGCATGGACTGCATGCCAGCATTTTTCAACATATTGTACTGTACTGTTAATGTAAACATTTTTCTAATGCATAAAGAATTAATCATTTAAAAATAATGAAATGTATTGTGATGGGGCCAGTAAAAATGTTGGCAGGACAAAAACAAAAATCTAAACTGCAGAAAACAATCCATCTTTTTAAACCCTACCCATTTTTTTCTACTCTTTCTAATTTACGGTCTCACTTAGTGAGGAATATTGCACAAATCAAGTGATAATTAACTCAATATATAAAGTCACAATCAACTGAGGAAGCCACTACTAGACAGACCTGCCGCCAGGTCAAAATGTCAAAAGCCATCTTCCATCTTCTCTAGAGCTGTGCCTATTTTATAGGTAACATGCCTCCAGTCAAACCAGTGGCTCAAGAATGCCATCTAACAGCTAAGATCATATCAGCAGTGGGTGGTGGTGCAATAACCTTTAAACAAGAAATGAGGCTTCATTTCGGACATTGCTTCCTTCCTGTAAAGCTTTTACTGCTTAGTTATGACTTCAGCCATCTAGGTTTAGGGGTTTGTCTATCATTGTACACACAATACAATAGATTGGCTCATATTAGACCAAAACAACTGAGACAACCAGGTTTAATAAGTATATTTAAACATTCATCAAGACTAACCTTATTGTACCTTAACCTGCATTGATAAATTGTAAAACAAAAAAAAAGAAAGAAAATAGACAAAAAGCACCTGAGGTTATATACAACCCCTTAGTCACTGAGAGTGGTTCGTCAAGCCATTTAACTGTATAACTGTAAAACTAGTGTTTTTAGCCGATAGATGTGTTGACTTGATGTCTCTCATGGGCGTGGGGTGTTTTCCAGATCTGCAGTGAAAGGCAAATCAGTTTTTGTTAGTGGAAAATATAGTTGCTTAAGTAGGAATTACAACATCCTCTTCCTTTACTTGTTCTGCAATTATAAATCCAAAATGCAGGTTTGTTTAAACACAGGGCTCTGTATTGTGTCATACTATGTTTGCTCTATAATTTGAAATTAGTTGTAAAATGCCACAACCTTTGCATGCTAATTATAGGCTTCTTTGGGATTTTACACTCAAACAGGAATAAAATCAATGAGACTTTGGCTGTCGGACAGTTCTGTTGACCTGGTAAACATAATAACACTTTTGGGTGGAAAACACCAAGATAAGTAAAGACAAAAACAGAACTACCGCAGCCAGACAGAGGAGAGCGTGGGAATTTCAGTGTAATTGTTTTTGCCGCTTTTCTCAATGGTTATGAGAGAAAAAATTAGGGGTCATGAACACAGAAAGGAGAGACCGATGTTCTTGGTAATTGAGGGGTTCGTTTGCAAGGTTTGGGAACTAAAACACTTAAAATAACAGAATTAGTTTTTCCTTTTGCAGGTAATAAATGGAATAACAATTTATCAAACAGACCTTTACATACATATATATTATACATATATATTATATATATATATATATAAAATTGAATCTAAAAAGTTCAATTTTATCAATGTACAATTTTTTCTCAAAATACTGTCAGCCAAAAAGTGATTTATAATGGTAACTGCTTTGAACTGTTGATGGTCATGTCAAAGGTTAAAGAGCACCCTTGAGCTGGACACTTAACCTGAACTGCCCCTCAAAACAATAAGAATGGATTCCCAGCTCATCAAATCCATTAGCAAAGCAGGTTAGGCAATAGAGCTACATGATTAATCGTTAAAAAAAATAGCAAAATGACGATTACTCAGTAACTTGATACTTTAAAGGGTTAGTCCACCCAAAAATGAAAATTCCATCAATAATTGCATGTCCTTCCAAACCCGTAAGACCTTTGTTCATCTTCGGATCACAAATTAAGATATTTTTGATGTAATCCAAGGGCTCTCTACAAAAAAAGAAAAGAAAAAAAAAAAGACAGTTTCTTCTAGTCTGTGTAAGACTCGTAGTGTAAACAGTGCAGCATTTCCTAGTTCTACGGCAGAACGACTCATGCGCATGCGTTGTGGTGCTCACGTGAACAGCGCCGGCCAATGGTAAGCTGGAGTTCTGGAAGTGCTAAGAGTGTCAACAGCGTAAGAGTCCGACACAGGCTAGAAGAAATTTTTGAATAAAGTTACAATTTTTGGGGGGGTTTTTTGCGCTCAAAAAGTATACTCGTCACTTCATAAAATTAAGGTTGAACCACTGGAGTCACATGAACTATTTTAACAATGTCTTTACTACCTTTCTGGGCCTTGAAAGATATATTTTATGAAATTCAAGACCACTCCATAGACAGCAATATAATAATATAATTAATATATCTTTGAGAGCTCTCGGATTTCATCAAAAATATCTTAATTTCTTCAAGGTCTTGCGGGTTTGGAATGACATGAGGGTGAGTAATTAATGATATTTATGATATTAATGAATTTTCATTTTGGGATGAACTAATCCTTTAAATAAAGATTATATCAATTATATAATTACACCAATAGGTGGCGACAAGTGACTTATTTACAGTGGGGCAAAAAAGTATTTAGTCATCCACCAATTGGAGTAGCGTCTGCCAGCACAACTGGAGGCTGCATTTTCAGGACCGCAGTCCTAGGACACAATTTCTAGGACCCTATGTTTTTATTGACAACGCCACCAAGCGAATTAGAGGACCAGCAAAGATGGATGGCGATCAGAGTGTGAGTATCACATGTGAATCAGGTTTTATTTTAACATTTAAAACAATCGTGATGCATTTCATTGGAAAGTTAACGTAGCCGAGGTGATCATGATTTGCTAAATAGTCTGGAATGCATCAGCTATCATAAGTATATTAGATAGTGCTGTAAATGAATTGTTAGCACATTTAACTAAACTTGCATGAAAGCTTGTGTTGACTTAGTGACAGCTGAACTGCACAAGACAACTGTATTATGTTCGTTGTGAAAGCTTGTTTGCATTTTTTTTCGACTTAAAAACAGAGCAACAATTACTGCCATGATAAAGCTTGTAAGAGGCAGGACTTGTTTAAAGGGTTAGTTCACCCAAAAATGAAATTTATGTCATTAATGACTCACCCTAATGTCGATCCACACCCGTAAGACCTGCGTTCATCTTCGGAACACAGTTTGAGATATTTTATATTTAGTCCGAGAGCCTTCTGGGGCCTATACCATGAAGCCGGTTTAGCTAGCTAGCCAGATATGTTTAAGCTTTGTACCAATCCAGGGTTTTAAGTACCATTAAAGTGGTTTGGCTTTTACTAGTGTTCATCTCCCTTACGCTCCACAGCTAACCTGTTTCGGAGCAGGTTATGTTCGGGATAAGAGATCGCAAACTGAATTTGAACCAATCAGCTGTGAGCAAAGTGACTCATCTCTGATGCAATAAAGACACTCCCCCTGTTTCTCTTGCTCCAAATTAAAGGTCACTACATGACAGTGTTTGTTTTCAATCCACGAACAAAGATTTGAACGGTTATAAATCAGCGTATCGTTCATGATTCGGATCGCCAATGTCACGTGATTCCAGCAGTTTAGCAGTTTGACACGCGATCCGAATCATGAATCAACACGCTGATTCATAACTGTTCAAATCTTTGTTCGCAGATTGAAAACAAACACTGAAGAGAAAACAATGCTTGATAAAGTCGTAGTTTTTATTATTTTTGGACCAAAATGTATTTTCGATGCTTCAAGAGATTCTAACTAACCAACTGATGTTTTTATTACCTTTCTGGAAAGGGACATTATACCGTGCATACATTCAATGAAGGAACAGAAAGCTCACAGACTAAATATAAAATAATTTAAACTGTGTTCCGAAGATGAAAGGAGGTGTTACGGGTGTGGAACGACATTAGTCATTAATGACATCAATTTCATTTTTGGGTGAACTAACCCTTTAATATAACTCAACTTTTATACGTCTGAAAGAAGAATATCATTTACACCTAGGATGACTTGACGGTGAGTACATCATGGGCTAATTTTCATTTTTTGGTGAACTATCCCTTTAAGTGGGAGAACTTGCACAATTGGTGGCTGACTAAATAATTTTATGCCCCATCTGTATTTGTCCCTCAATCATTCATTCAAGAGAGTAGTTCAAAAACGCTGATTCATCCAGTAATGAAACAAGAATTCATATTTTATTTTTAAATGAATTCAAATTAATTAAATATTTTGTTTAAATAGACAGCAGCAATAAAGATTTTGTCACAACCTCTATTAAATTAGATGCTATTTAGTTGTCTATTCAGAATCGTGGGAGAATCGTGATTGTTACATTTGAACAAAAGGAAGTCAAATATATTAACTGTATAACTGAAGTAACTATAAAACCAAAGTTTGAATGCTGGCATGACAGCCTTGTTTGACAGTGTTTTTTTTTTTTTAAAAACCCTGACATTTAAAGATTTACAGACCTTACAGACAGACAAAAAGATGGACAGATAGATCATTTTCTGGCAGAATCATGTTAAATTTACGGAATTTGCTTTATTCCTAAAACACAACAATTCAATGCGCAATTCAAAACACCTGTAAAAAATCTATATCAAAAATTGCTTCATAATAATGGCCCTATTTTTAAGTACTTAGTACTAAGTGGGGTGTTCAATTGAAAAAACACACATTTTTCAGTTCTGAATTTTGTAGTGAAGCAGTATTCGCACCAGTTCACAAAATAAATGTGTGTTTCATTTTCTCTACCACCTTGCGTTTATATTAAGTCAGTTGTTCCACTCCATGACTCTGATTCTCTGCACTCCACAAGCAGAAGTGTGTGATTAATTTGTAATGGAAACATTTGCACACTTGAATCACCTACTGCCCCAGACTAACTGATGTAGTCCATCACATAAACATTGATGATTTACAAGAATGGTTGGCAGATTAATTGTCTTGTACTGAGAACTTCAAGCATGCTCTCAAAACCCATCCCAACCTAGTCTTTTTTTTTTTGACGAATGGGAAGACACTAGTAATTATCAGTCGCCATATATAAATCAAGGTACTTTTAGATAGCCGTGCACTTGCTGGGAGAACTAGAGATTGCTCGGCCATAACTGTGAATTGTCCAAAGATTTGTAAATCTTAAGTCTGAGGTTAGATAATGAGAAGCTGCTTTCTGGCAGTTATTAGAAGACAGTGACACAATTATTTAGATACATGCTTTTAAAGGGGTGGTGAGGCTTGAGAAGTATGCAAGGAAATTAGAGGTCCACGTGGAAAACATGAATTCGTTACAACATTCTTTGGAACATTTTTTAGCTGTATGTCACTGTAGGCTACCGGCCACTAATGCTTTAATGAAAGTGCTAGCATTTGTGCAGTTCTATTTTTAAAATTTGTCACAACCAGTGAAATTTTTTATAAAAACTATAACTGGGAAAAACTGAAACAAAGCTAAAATACATTCCAAAAGTAAAAAATTAAATAAAAATTACTTTTAGTTTTCGCCACTAGATAGAGATCTATTAAACCATCAAGACTGTGCTGAGAAAGTTAGCACACTAACTTTGGAAGCCCTTATTATACTAGGTAAGACTTTATATCGTTAGTCTACTTTAGACATTCTACTAACTATAAGTAACATGTCAACTTATTACCTAACACTAATGAGAGTTATTTGACATGTAGTTGCAAAAGTGTAACCAAATACTAAAAATACTAATACTAAAACTAAGATAACTAAAAATAAGATAAGAGTCAAAATCTGTCAAGGGGTAACAATGGAACAACAGATTTTAAAAGAGATTATTTACAACAGCATCTGCATTTTCAATATTGGGTTTAAATAAAATATTGTTGTTATAAAAGACAATAAAAACAATAAAACCACACACACAAAAAATGTAAGAAAAAAAATGTTAAGCCACAGAATAAACATAATCCCATAAAATAAGCGAAGGTTTCTAAAACCATTTAAAAGCATTTCCAGAATGTTTTATGATAAAACAACCCAAAAATCAAACCTAGTTTACTCCTCACGCACGTTATCACGTCCGTCAAAAGCTTAGGCTGGCTGTCGGTTGGACTATTAGAACTAAAAAACATCGTCATGACACACTCAATGGCATCAATCAATTCATTGAATACTTGCTGTCTAAAAAACAAATAGTTATTACCTTACGAGCCATCTGTTTTCAAATCCACATAATTTGAATATCACAACATCGATGTCTGTCAAAAAATATGAGAATATTTTATGAGAAGCAGGGAGAGCACACATTTCCTTAAAAAAAAAAAAACACACTACCGGATGTTTTGAATGAGTTATCTCTTTCGGAGAAAATGGCGGCCTGGGCCACTTCAACATGCTGTCTGTCAGAGAAAATAACGTGCATAATACATAATGCGCGCAAGTTTAAATTTGTTTTTCACTCGCTGAAATTGAATCGGAATGATCAGGGAAAATACACACTGCATGCTAAAGAGAATAAACTTCAATCCAATTAAAAAAACTTAGCCAGGTTAGTGAACATTGTTTAACGTGTGTTGGTTTTGACAGACATTTTTTATGCACAAAATACATTCTGATTCTGACATTCCTGGTTTGAATATTTGCAATCATTTTCTATTCTTGACTGATCTTCTTTTCCCCATAATTTTGGCAATAGATGAACTGTTAAATGAGTGATCTCGAGATTTACTCTCATATGCTGATGTGACATGATTTTTTATAAATGTAGTTTGATCTGTAGAATCTTCTCAGTTGTTTAAAATATCAAAGTTCGATAAAATGTAGTTTAATTTTTTTATTTGTTACATTTTATTAGCCCTTAGCAGATTTTGAATAAAATAAAAAAGTAAAATAAAATAAACTGACATCTAAACTCAGAAAAAAAGCTCAAATTAAACTGAAAAATAAAATAAAAACTAAATAAAAAATTCTGAACTATAATAACCCTGCCCACAACTAACTGCAAGTCTATCTGGAGGATCAGGGCTAGAAAAAAATGCATTTACAACATTTCAGCCACCCTTATCTACATTCCTTAAGCTTTAAAGGTGCAATATGTAGGATTTTTGCAAGCTATTAACCTAATCATCTGAATCAACTAATTAACTCTAAACACTTGCAAAAGATTCCTGAGGCTTTTAAAAACTCCCAGCCTGGTTCATTACTCAAAACCGCAATCATGGGTAAGACTGCCGACCTGACTGCTGTCCAGAAGGCCATCATTGACACCCTCAAGCGAGAGGGTAAGACACAGAAAGAAATTTCTGAACGAATAGGCTGTTCCCAGAGTGCTGTATCAAGGCACCTCAGTGGGAAGTCTGTGGGAAGGAAAAAGTGTGGCAAAAACGCTGCACAACGAGAAGAGGACCGGACCCTGAGGAAGATTGTGGAGAAGGACCGATTCCAGACCTTGGGGACCTGGAAGTAGTGGACTGAGTCTGGAGTAGAAACATCCAGAGCCACCGCACAGGCGTGTGCAGGAAATGGGCTACAGGTGCCGATTCCCCAGGTCAAGCCACTTTTGAACCAGAAACAGCGGCAGAAGCGCCTGACCTGGGCTACAGAGAAGCAGCACAGGACTGCCGCTCAAATTTTGCATGTCATTCTGAAATCAAGGTGCCAGAGTCTGGAGGAAGACTGGGGAGAAGGAAATGCCAAAATGCCTGAAGTCCAGTGTCAAGTACCCACAGTCAGTGATGGTCTGGGGTGCCATGTCAGCTGCTGGTGTTGGTCCACTGTGTTTTATCAAGGGCAGGGTCAATGCAGCTAGCTATCAGGAGATTTTGGAGCCCTTCATGCTTCCATCTGCTGAAAAGCTTTATGGAGATGAAGATTTCGTTTTTCAGCATGACCTGGCACCTGCTCACAGTGCCAAAACCACTGGTCAATGGTTTACTGACCATGGTATTACTGTACTCAATTGGCCTGCCAACTCTCCTGACCTGAACCCCATAGAGAATCTGTGGGATATTGTGAAGAGAAAGTTGAGAGACACAAGACCCAACACTCTGGATGAGCTTAAGGCCGCTATCGAAGCATCCTGGGCCTCCATAACACCTCAGCAGTGCCACAGGCTGATTGCCTCCATGCCACGCCGCATTGAAGCAGTCATTTCTGCAAAAGGATTCCCGACCAAGTATTGAGTGCATAACTGAACATAATTATTTGAAGGTTGACTTTTTTTGTATTAAAAACACATTTTCTTTTATTGGTCGGATGAAATGTGCTAATTTCTTGAGATGTTTGGGTTTTCATGAGCTGTATGCCAAAATCATCAGTATTAAAACAATAAAAGACCTGAAATATTTCAGTTTGTGTGTAATGAATCTAAAATATATGAAAGTTTAATTTTTATCATTACATTATGGAAAATAATGAACTTTTATCACAATATGCTAATTTTTTGAGAAGGACCTGTATTTTGTTCAGTTGAGTTCTTACAATATCCCAAATGTTTCCAACTATTTGTAAAGAGTGAGAAAATTGCGATTTTAATCGGGAGTTGCCTGTCAATGGCGTAATTTCGCATTACACTTGGTTTCCGCTTTTACTGCCATAGAAAACCATGTCAACAGACGTGGACAACTGCGTAACGTCTCACTGTTGTAGCTTCGTTCAAACATTATGGACCATGGCAAGCAGATTTTGGAACAAAATGAGCAAACAAAAGTGGACCAGTATCGGCGAGGTGTTTTCGAAATGGTGAGAGCTTCGCAACAAACTTATTGCATGTGCTTTATTAGACAGGTGAGCAAATATACATAAAGTGAATCAGTGTTATATAGCTCAACCCAATGAAATATTAGAATATCATCAGTATGATGTTATAACGGTGATGTAGCTTACGGATCTCATACAGTCTCATACAGCCAACAAACTAACACACAGAATAACAGTATAACTTTCAACACACTCAAATTCAGTTTAGATAGTGGAAAACAAGTGAAACAGCATTGCGTTTCCTCACCATTTTAATTCGTCAAATAAACGGACCTGTACGAGTACAGTGGTAACTCAGCTCTTGTGGGTAGTTCGGTAGAATGAAATGTCCACATTTCTTTATATCCCCCGGGACTTGCGTGTGGCGCTGATATCTGTCTCTTATTAGTAATTGCGCCCTGCTTCATTTTACAGTCATGTTAAAAAACATGAATGCATTCACTCATCCATAAACATTATTAGATCCATCGGTTTGACGACAAGTTCCATGATTCCACGCGCGTTCACTGCGTCATCAATCTACACCTTTGTTATTGTTTTAAATAGGTTAGCGACCCCTAGCGGCGAAAAAATACATATTGTAGCTTTAAGAAACACAAAATGAACATCATAATTGTTCCTTTTAGTAAGTACATTAATTTCAACACAACAAAAGCCTTAGCAAGCCTTCCAACCTTTCCTAGTTTGTTTTGATTAGATATGCGGTTCATTTAGGGGGTTCCCAAACTATATGCTACAGTCGCTGCAGGGCTGCAGTGTAATGGAAATGTCTGGGACCTCCTTGGCCTTCCATTTAAGCCCTTGTAAAAGAGTACAACAGTACATTGTTGACACATGCCTCTTGATCTGCACTCGCCCTTGTAAATTGGCATGGCTGCCTAAGGTTTGATGAGGTTATATTAAAGATGGGTGTTGTGTCTTGTCAGGGGAGGATCTCTCTTCGTTCACTGACTCACCATCCACAGCACTGGCTTGTGTTTCATCTACGGATGTAAAAGTAAAAGGCGGCCCAGAAAAAAATGAATCACTCCCAAAGACAGCGTTAGAAAAAGTAACCAATCCGAGCTACATAAACAAGTTCTCATTCAGTCTCTACCAAGACAGATCTGTGTGAATATATAAGTAATTATGTAATGTAATGTACAAGCACAATACATTACATTAATAATTATACTGCTTTAATCCAAAATGACGTAAACACAATTCGTCAAAGAGCTAACAATATTTGTAAAATGTAATGGCAGGTTTATTAGGAAGCAAGCTAGAGAAGAGGAGATATGCAGAGAAGAAATAAAAGTTGTGCGTGCGTGTGTGTGTGCCTGTGTGTAAATGCTTTGGTTTTATAGCCTATTTATCGCTTTCTAACAAGCGTTATTTTTTTTACTTTATGCTGTAAAAACACTGATGTTGGTGATCAAAATAAATGTGCATGAAGACAATACTACCTGGATTAAGATGAAAGATGTCTCAGTCAATACTGCTATTTTTGTGATGGGCTTGTCTCCATGGTGACAGTCAGCGGGTGCAAGAGTCAAACTGACTTTTTACAGCCTGCACCTCATTTTTTCCATGTTTGACATCAAGTAAACAACCCTAATGATTTCCCTTCCAGGTTTACCAAAGCGAGCGCACCATAACGTCTTCACAACATGCCACAGACATTACAATTATATAATCATCAAGTTTGAATTGTTACTGTAGCGAATTCTTAATATTCACATTTGTTTTTGAGAAGGTACCAGAACATTCCAGAAGAGTGAAATATGAGCTGTTAATGATACTAACTGGAGTTCAGATGAAAGCGTGTTGACAAGACGCAAGGGATATGAAATCACTCTTGGCCTTTCAGGGGTAAGATGCCACGCTCAAGGCTAGTCGCCCCAATACCTGTAGAACAGCATTACAGAGATGCAAGACTAGCATTATTTGAGCCAGCTCTCTGCAATTAAAAGAGCCAGCCTTTCACTCAAGGTTTGCAAGATTGCTAGATTAATAGAGCCGAGTTATGTGATTTATGCTCTGGCTGGAGTCTGTGTCTGACAGAACTTAAAATGCGATGACATGGCCTGTAGGTAATACTTGTTATGGTCGAGGAATGTAAGCTGTAACCTTTCTCTCATAGTTCAGACTGCACTGAAGACATATGCATTATAGTTTAAATCAATTGTACCTAAATGCTGTGCATTATTTGTTTTCTTAGAAACTTTTAAAACACCTAACCTATTATTTTCAGCTGTGACAGTCCAAGAGACATTCAGACATGCTCAGCCATAAAAGAGTTTTTTGAATAGACTATTAAAACTGCTTTTAAAGTCACACCGGAGTCTGACAAACATCAACCGTATGTGCTATAATTGGAGTTGTTTTGCTCGAAGGTACACAAATGCCGATTACGCAAGCAGTAAAAGAAGTGACAATACAGTTTACAGAGATTTCAAAAGGGCCATTTTGGTTTCACCTCAAAGGGGAACTTACAAAGTAACTTTTTTTAGTGCTTTCAACAAGTACTAACACAGTGCAGGAGTTCAAAAGTTCCCAGAGAAGTTCACAGAGGTTGTTGTCCATGTCACTCTATCCTGATAAATCTGACCCCTTCAAAGGATTCGGACATTCTAAACATAGTTAAGGAATTTCCCCTACTTCATTTTAATGAATGGGATGTTTTTATGATTCTATGATCATATATATGTATATAAATGACTACACTATAGATACTGATTATCACAACAGTATTTGTCTGCCCCCCTCTGGTTAATTTAAGAGAATGCATGGAATGCAGACTTTCTTTAGTACACCATGATGGAAAAACATATACACCAGGGCCGTGAGATCGTGTTGGGCATTGAGGAGGACAAGTCCCCCCCCAATTAAACTGTTACATTTTAGGTTGGTCTGCCTCAGCGGTCTAACAATGCTCTTCAGAATATAGGGAGATGGCTGATCAACTCAAAGGAGGCGGAGCTTAGACTACTGTTAGTGTGAGTTCAATGTGCCTTAAGATGCAAATTATACGTTTAATGTTTGACTGTTTAACTGTATACGTTTAACTGTATTACAATAGAAATGTTCAGCGCTCAACAGTAATATTGAGTGATGCAAACTACTTGACATTTTATATGAAATTTCACTGTTTTGAAATGAAAATATGACAATATTTGTGAACTGAATTTGACGTGACAAAAAACTAGAAGGAATGTGAGCATATTTAAAAAAAATAATAATAATAATAATAATAATAATAATAATTGGCAAGTAGTTTACTTCATAACTACAATAGAACTGGAACTTTTACTTATTTATTTTTCCTTAAATGATCCTTAAATTATCCTTTAATAATTTAATTTTTTTAAGCATTTAATATACTTTGCATGTATATACTGTATATATATTAATATAATTTATCTTATATAAAAATATTAATATTTTTCATGTGTGTGTATTTGTATATACATAATAATTATACACATTATTTATTAAAAATGCAGTAAAAACAGCAATATTGTGAAATAGTATTAACATTTTAAATAATATTTCTATTTTTATATGTTAACAATATTATTATCATAGTTGTGCTGCTTAATATTTTTTGTGGAAACTGTGATACTTTTTTTAAGGATTCTTTGAATATAAAGTAAAAAATAAAATAAAAAAAGAACAATGTAAAAGTATTTACTGTCACTTTTGATCAATTTAATGCATCCTCAAAAGCACCTATTTCTTTCAACCAAAAATCTGACCCCAAACATTTGAGTTGTTGTGTAACATTTGGTATTATTAAATAGACAGTAATAAAAAAAACACATTATTCACTCAACACATATTTTTTTATATCAATGCAAGAACTGTCAGCAGAGACTCTGGGGGAAATAAATGATTAAATCTCAAAGGTGATCACGTCCTCATTCCAATTAACTGTCAGCATATCCTCAGAGAACGAACAGAACCTGCCCCAGATCTACAATCTAGCCCCACTCTGCTAGTTAAACGAGAGCTGGCCCAAAGTACAACATACTAGAAGGATAACCATGGCTATCTGTGGTTTATTCTATCACCTTGACCTCTTCAAGTTTAAAACAGACATTCAATTGCTTTTGATAAGCACTCTGAGGCCAGAAGTTGGTGGTTCAATAAGATCTGTGCAAGTGTCAACCAAAATGTACCAAAACTGTACACACCTACTATACAGCTACTTACAACAGTGGTATTTTAAACGAATATTTTAAGTTTAAAGGGGTACTTCAGCGCTGGGAAGATGAATCTGTATTTAAACTGGGTCATTAATGTAGTAGAAATGTGAAATTATTTTTGAATTTGGTGCCTTCTAGACTGAGAAAACACAGAAAATGTATTTTTGTCTCATGGGGATGAAAGACAACAATTCCCAGAACGCTTCACTGCCCTACTCTAGGCGCGGCTAGTCGGCTACTGGATTACTGGATCACTTGCCCACCGCGTTCATTTTCAGAAAATCAGTTCAGTTAGAGACACTACAATTAAAAACTGAACGTGTCTGTTCGATATAATGCGAGTGAGCCGATTGAGCGTCACGGCACAAACGCAGCAGGGTCGGATTACATTCATCACATGAGCTGAGGTAATCGCGGGATTCATGACCGCATTCACAGCACGTGATCAGTCTGGCGCGTGTTCAGCTCGTGTCTTTGGAAGCTTAACTGTCATAGGAAGTTCATTTTAAAAGTTAAAACACTCACTTTGCTCTCCACCGCTCCGTTTATGAATCTCCGCAGCTCCGCGAGCCGAGTGCTGTGAGTGCTGTGAGTGTGATGTTGAAAACATGTGGAAATAGTACCCTCTGCTGGCTGTAGTCTTTAGCCGATATTTGCGTCATTGGAGAAATTTTTCCAGAAATAAAATACATAATTCTCTCGTCTCAGGGTCAAATGAGGGGGGAAAGTACGATAATTTGAATATACTCCTGGGTTTCTACTGATACAAAGCTTAATGCTAATCGCTGAAGTAACCCTTTGATATTTCTATGCACTTCACGGAAGGAGTCATTGCTTATGTCGCCCACACCCTACATAACTTTAGCCATGATTTTACAGTCGCTGACAGTAATTGGAGACTAAAGCCCAAAATTGGATGCAAATCGATGCTCATTTACGTGAGCGATGATCGACAACAGACAGTTGTGGTGTGAAAAGAAGAGCAATCCGACAATTTTGAAAGTTGTGTTTTGGGGTATTAAAGGGTTAGTTCAACCAAAAATTGAAATCATGTCCTTAATTTCTCACCTTCATGTTTCCAAACCCTTTAAGACTTTTGTTCATTTTTGGAAAACAAATGAAGAACTTTTTGATGAAATCGAAGCGATTTGTGTTCCTACATTGACAGCTACACAACTGCCATTTTGACACTTCAAAAAGTTCATAAAGAAATCTTAAAACTAATCCATATGAATTGAGCGGTTATGTCCAAATTTTCTAAAGAGACATGATCACTTTATATGAGCAGATTTAATTTAGGCATTATTCACATAAAAATATTCATCAACATCAACACACACATCAGTTATGGTAACCGGAACCTCAAGCATGTTCGCTTGACGTGCGAGAACCAATGAGGTTCATTCTCATGTATTACGCAGCATGTTTGAGCTTCCTCAAGAACCAATAAGGTTCATCCTCGTGTGTTACGCAGCAAGTTTGAGCTTCTTCAAGAACCAATGACGTTCATTTTTGTGTTACGCAGCAAGTTTGAGCTTCTCAAGAACCAATAAGCAGGGTGATAGCGTTCGCACCACGCCGGATTTCCGGCGAGGCTACTGTGGCTGCTGAAAAACAAAAATTAGGTTCTTGTTATAGGTCTACAGCGTTTTAGTGCCATGTTAAAAAATAATAATAATAATAAAAAGATTGTCTAATGTTTATTTGATGTCTGTTTTTAAAAGCACGGAAGAGAATATGTGCTGTTCTGTTAGACATCGTTTCAGCTATTAAAATAGTTCCGCTTTTGTATGTATGGCAAAGTGATTTCGTTTCTGTTTTTATTAATTAAGTTGTAATGGGAATATTTTTTATTCGTCAGATATAAATAAGGTATAGGCGCATATCCATTGGTTTGTGCGAGAGTGGAAGCTTGCACAATGCAATAGCGCCAGAGCCACTTGCACTTTTTTTATCCAGTGGAAACAAATTATCCTCAAAACAATACATGCCTTACCGACATTAAATACATAGATGGAGAGATTTAAATGATTGCTTAACGAAATAAAACAAATCAAACCAAAAACTCTTTCATTATATCTGTAAAGATGCATTTCGCGAAAAGTGGAGATTTCTATTAAGGATCTTGCGTCACTGATTTAGAAAACACTAGTTTATTCATAAATAATTCAAATATCCCCTTACCCTCCGACACATTCATTGTTATGTACAAGGAATACAAGTTGATGTTGACCAGTGGTTATCAAACCCTGGGTCGAGAATTAAAACAATTGTCGCCAGGACAATTTAAGGAAAATGGAGTTACACTAAAAATAAAAATAAATATTTTTCATAAAATCAGTCTATAGGCCGATAGGCCTATATAAAAGGAATAAATATGCGAAATATAATTGATTTAAATAATTAACAGATCAAACAAAAGAAAGAAAGAAATGTGTGACAGTTGCTGCTGAGTTTGGATTAGGCCTATTGTTTGTGAGGCGCGATTCTCCTTGAAAAGTTCACGGAATGGAAACCCAGACGACAGAAAGCACATCTTGTTTTCTTTATTTTACAATAGCACAATGTAAGTAAACACTTTGCAATTTTTAACGATGTCCTTCTCTTATTATTTGTATGACCAACATGACGGAGTATTTTATTTATGTTTCCTCTGCTCGTTCGTGCCAGAGCTTGCGCAAAACAAACATTCCAGCATTGCAAACTTGACATCGCAGTCAGTCAGTTCATCATCAAAATAAAATAGTTAACCTAATATATAAAAAGTTACACAGCTCAGTTCAAATAGTCAGTAAAGCCAACAATTGCCATTCAGCGTGAGCACTGCTCCACTGTGTTGTTCCCAAATATAGAGACCTGCGCGGGACGGATGTTACCTTCTCCCGCTCCCGCCCGCATCAAAGTAGGCTATAAAACGTTTTTTTCTGTACGTCCATGACCCTATTTCAAGTAATTTAATGTAAAAGCAAGCCAGTGCGTGGTTTGGCGTGGCAGAATGCGCGCAAAGTGCGCTCCATTCATAATTTAAAAAAAGATGACATCTCAGTTGATCGCGATCTCACAAAGCTCTGTTATCAATAAAACTGACTGCGCAATGGATCTTCCATAATGTATAAATTGTATTTGTTAATCAGAGGATTTGCCAGCATTCAGGTTTCAGAACTGCGCAAAAACTCAGACGCTTTGAGCGTGAGTGGATTCTATCTTAAATGCATCTGTTTGGCCATTCTAGAAATAAACAGGTAGGCCTATTCGTGACATTGCACAGCGCAGCAAAACAATTTATAAACAGAAACTCTGCCTATGCTTGCGCCTGTAGCTAAATCGTTTTATTTAGTTTTAGTTGTTCTTGTTGATTTGTGCAATAGATGCATAACAATTTATTTGTTGATGTTTTATTTAATTTTTAGAAATTTCTATTTTTATGGAGTCCTGAATAGTTTTATCGCACACACACGAATACCTTACCGCCTGCACCGCACTCAGCCATCAAATCTAGTCCCTCGCTGCACTCTATATATGCGTTGAGTCCCGCGGGAGTGCAGGTCTCTATTCCCAAGCACATTTTTGCGTGAAGAGGATGATTTTTTCCATCAATATTGGGACGCGAGTGAAGTACAAAGCCTATAATAAATAATGGTTATGCATCCAAATGAAATAGGCTACATCGAATATGGAAACTGGATTCGAATGAGGGAGTCAGGCTACGCGAGACCAAAGCTGGTTACTTTCAGTTTCTCATTAAATTATTATTTTGGCTTTATATAGTTATAGCCTAATTGTAGGCTATTTTTTAAATTCTTGATCCATTCTGAATACTGTTCACTTTGAAGGATTTGTTGTGGAGTGAGGGGAACTAAAATAGCTATGTCTGTAGTGTTTATAATGTTTGTACACTATTTCGCTTTATATACAGTTTTTTTTCTGGATGCAATTAAATGCGACTTGTACATGACTTAGGCCTACCTGATTTTTCTCTCTCAAAACATTAAATATATATATATATATATATATATATATATATATATATATATATATATATATATATATATATATATATATATATATATATATATATATATTGTTATAGTGTAGTTGTAGTGTAGGCTATTTTGAAGCATGCAGCAAACGATTAATTGGTTATAATTCTTGTTGGTTAACGGTTAACCAGTTAATTAGCTTCCCATATATAGGCCTATATCAAATTAGTGCAGAATCAACTTTAATTTGCGAACGCGTCAATGATCAAAAGCGGTTGTGTGGAAAAGTGCTGAGCTGAACTTTTGTGCCATCTAGTGGTTTAATGGAGAATGCAGTCAAATGGCCCATTGTATATAAGTATTATGCCTATATATATGGGTCGCGACAACTTAAAAAAAAAGAGGGTCGCTCTTAAAAAAGTTTGAAAACCACTGATGTAGACTTATATAAATTTAAAATACATCGCTTTAATAAATACAAATCAGCAAAACTGTTTCAAGTGATAGGCATTATTCAATTAAAAGTGTGAATAAAAAAGTGTCAATGAATAAAACATTATGTTGACCAGGTGGATTATTCATTGAAATCATGGAGAATGACATTTAGTTTTATTTTCATCATGAATGATATGAGTATATTCATTTTTTTAATAGTTTTTCAGTTGAATGGTGCATATTTTGCAATGTTCTAAGATGGGCTAATAAGGTCAATGTAGGCACTGAACATATTGAGAAGAAAATGCTGTGTTTTCTTGAATAATACTGAGGGCATAATGCAAATATGAAAATATCTAAAAAGAGCCATTTGTCAATAATGATGATCAGGGTTATACATACTTAGGCTGTTTATATATTTGGGCCCAGGGGCCAACAAGTTGTGTTAAAAGTGCGCATACATAGTACCCTCTCGGGGCAAGGAAAAAAGTTCAGGCTCAGGAATTTTTTCACTATCAGCCCTGAATAAGGTTCATCCTCGTGTGTTACGCAGCAAGTTTGAGCTTCTTCAAGAACCAATGACGTTCATTTTTGTGTTACGCAGCAAGTTTGAGCTTCAGCAAGAACCAATAAGGTTCATTCTCGTGTGTGTTACGCAGCAAGTTTGAGCTTCCTCAAGAACCAATGACGTTCATTTTTGTGTTACGCAGCAAGTTTGAGCTTCAGCAAGAACCAATGAGATTCATTCTTGTGTTACGCAGAAAGTTTGAGCTTCCTCAAGAAACAATGAGGTTCATTCTCGTGTGTTACGCAGAAAGTTTGAGCTTCCTCAAGAAACAATGAGGTTCATTCTCATGTGTTACGCAGCACGTTTGAGCTTCAGCAAGAACCAATAAGGTTCATTCTCATGTGTTAACCAGCACATTTGAGCTTCCTCAAGAACCAATGAGGTTCATTCTCATGTGTTAAGCAGCACATTTGAGCTTCCTCAAGAACCAATAAGGTTCATTCTCGTGTGTTACGCAGGAAGTTTGAGCTTCAGCAAGAACCAATGAGGTTCATTCTTGTGTTACGCAGAAAGTTTGAGCTTCTTCAAGAACCAATCAGGTTCATTCTTGTGTGTTACGCAGCACGTTTTAGTTTCAGCAAGAACCAATAAGGTTCATTCTCGTGTGTTACGCAGCATGTTTGAGCTTCCTCGAGAACCAATCAGGTTCATTCTCATGTGTTACGCAGCATGTTTGAGCTTCAGCAAGAACCAATGAGGTTCATTCTCGTGTGTTACGCAGCATGTTTGAGCTTCAGCAAGAACCAATAAGGTTCATTCTCGTGTGTTACGCAGCATGTTTGAGCTTCCTCAGGAACCAATGAGGTTCATTCTCGTTTGTTACGCAGCATGTTTGAGCTTCAGCAAGAACCAATGAGGTTCATTCTCGTGTGTTACGCAGCATGTTTGAGCTTCAGCAAGAACCAATGAGGTTCATTCTCGCTTGTTACGCAGCATGATTGAGCTTCAGCAAGAACCAATGAGGTTCATTCTCGTGTGTTACGCAGCATGTTTGAGCTTCAGCAAGAACCAATAAGGTTCATTCTCGTGTGTTACGCAGCATGTTTGAGCTTCAGCAAGAACCAATAAGGTTCATTCTCGTGTGTTACGCAGCATGTTTGAGCTTCTCAAGAACCAATAAGGTTCATTCTCGTGTTACGCAGCATGTTTGAGCTTCCTCAGCAAGAACCAATGAGGTTCATTCTCGTGTGTTACGCAGCATGTTTGAGCTTCCTCAGGAACCAATAAGGTTCATTCTTGTGTGTTACGCAGCATGTTTGAGCTTCCTCAGGAACCAATAAGGTTCATTCTCGTGTGTTACGCAGCACATTTTAGTTTCAGCAAGAACCAATAGATATATATTTATATATATATATATATATATATATATATATATATATATATATATATATATATATATATATATATATAAACCAAATATGAATAAAAGCCTAAATAAAGCAACCATAACTCATCAGACAATTTGGACTAAACCGCTCAATTCATTTGAATTAGTTTTATGATGTATTTATTAATTTTTTGAAGCATCAACGCGGTAGTTGCGTAGCTGTCAATGGAGGTACAGAAATGTCTCAGATTTAATTAAAAAGATATTCTATTGTGTTCCGAAGATTAACAAAAGTCTTATGGGTTTGGAACAACATCAGGGTGAGTGGCCTAATTAATGAGAATTTTCATTTTTGGGTGAACTATCCCTTTAAGCCCCCTTTATTTCCCTTATTATATTTGTGCATGTTATATTTCGCCCCCTAGTGGCAGTCGCTGATTCAGCATATGCCCCCGTACTTCTCTCCGTTGTTAATAAATGACTTCCGTTTGTTTGACAAAGAAAAAGTAAACAACCTAAATGAAACGAGACATCTCGTTCATGCACGAACTGAACGAACACATTAACGTTCAAATTACTGCATTAAAGTTTCTAATTCTTCTTGTTAATTTATTGGCGGTTGGCAGACCAGCTTTCGGTGCATTATCACCAACGCATTAAAGTATCAAACTCCCCTACAGTATACACAACAGACAGAACTGACACAGCAGCACTAGGGTGATTGCGTGACAGCTTCCTGTGGCCTTGACTGGGAAGCATCCACGCCTTGTATCGCGACGCACGAAACACCGCCCGCCTCTCACTGGCACCCCCAAACGCAGGCTGTGATTGGGCAGTGCAAATGTCTCAACTCCCCTCGTCCACCGAGCACCGGTTGAGCACATTCTGTCACTTGCGCTAGCGTTAAATGGAGGAACGTCCCTGCGAAGGGGCAATCGGAGTATATATCAGTCATGGAGCAGAGAACGAGTCTGATCGATCGAACATATCGGTAAACAATGATCAGAACCACAGTCAGTTCCAGAACGAGAAAACGCAGACGAAGAAAACAGGTTGGTAACAAGCAACGTTTATTGTTCTTCATCTGACAAGCTTCAAATGCATGTCGTGCTATGTTTGTTTACAGTAATATAGCTCGAGTTGGGTCAAATGCGGAGCATGTTTTGCTGACGGTACTGTTAAATAGTTATCCAGGGTTAGCCGTAAAGCTAGCTAGCGTGAAGGGACATTGACCTTGTGCACCGGTCTTTCAGCACCCATTACACATTTCCCTGACTTATAATTCATTCGCAAACATACCTCTCAGTTTGGCCCGTTTTAAGGGGAATGTGTCCATCAGAGATCCAGAATAGCCTGTTAGCTCTACCCCGTTGCTGCCACAGCAACATGAACCGGCTCCTGTGGAATGTTCCTGCTCGTAGCTTAAGCTTGTTCTGTTATTTCCTGTCCGCCATGATGGACGGCCAAATCTCACAAACTTCACCGCTGTCCATTTCAAGTACAAAACCGAATGTCACAGAATATAATAGAGTCAGCTCTGTTAGCTTTTGTAGTGGGAGTCGGTATTAATGGTGTCTGAGGGGTGTATGTTCGGCCAGCTTAGCTCGAAACGCGGCCTATTGCTCTTTGACAGTCATGTGAGTGGGCCTGGCAGTGACTGGGCTCGCGCTCACCGCCGATTCGAACTCGACACCGAGTGGCCTGAATAGAACGCGTCGGAACATTCTATAACTGTACGAACATAAACGTTCTAAATGCGTAAATAGAAGCAGCTGGGAAGTCCTTTACATACACTTATCTAATGCACGCGTCGGCATGTGTATCTCCAGTACCTATTGATACAATAGTTACATTTGTTACTTTTATATTAACGTGCATTTTCTGACAGTGTTTAACTTGTTCTGTGATGAATGCAACGTCTCAAAAAGCTCATGGCGACGGAGGCTGCCAACTTAAAGAACTCTCACATGTTTAATTTAAATCGAAAAGTGACAAACAGCTTAATGATGTACATTGTGACATATAAATGTGAACATATGTGTTCAAACGCATAGCTGCGTTAACTTTTCATATTAAGCCATTTGGTCAAGTTCTGCTGGTTTTTTTTACATGAAACGTTAGAAGGTCTCACAGGATTACACCGCTGCACATCGCCAAAGCTGTTTATATTTGATGCATAAAACGCATAGTGTGTTTTACAGCCCCTCTTGAAATCTATCGTTGCAGTTGTCACTTCACAAAATCGTCACAATGTGTAAACAATCACAGCTACCTGCGGCTAATCATTCAGGCTGCCCACTTAGCATGCTAAGCTAGCTGATGACTTGGCCGGTTTGTTGACCAAAATACGCAGAAGTAGTCAAGACCTAAACCTAAACCGAGTACAATTGGTCTCTAAAACGAACCATTAGCATAGCTAAACAATTCTGTATATTATTGCATGGAGTATAAACGTTGCTGACTGCCATGTTGCGATTAAATAACCCAGCTCAACTACTGTGACTTAAGCACACAAATGAGAGATTATATCAATCATGAAAGGTGTTATAGGGGATTTCATGTGTATTCAGCTCAGAGTTTTTCATTCATTAAGGCATTTTAAGACGTGTACAGCAATGCTCGGGAACTACCCAAATATGACTGAGTACTCCATTTTGACACGTCATACCTCCGGTTAAAAATAGGGCGATGTCAGACTTGGGCCGGACGATGAAAGCACACTTGCATGGGCAACTCTCTTCACGCCTCATGTTTTCAGCCTCAATGGACAGAGGTCGCGCAGACTCGTTTTAGAGCTCAAAAACCTCTTTTTGCCGCATTAATATATACCACCGTTGATTTGGGTGTTGCATTGTCCTGCTGACTTGTTGGTTCAACTTGTTTAGATTAACTGTACAAAAACCGATTTTCTCCTGTGTTAATTAATTTGAATCTGTATACCAGGTTTCCAGAATGGTGTTGGTACTGATGCCAGTCTTAAGTTCCTCTGAGGACATTCCTTGAGCTGCCATAAATAGTTTCCATAGAAATCATGAACTCAAGCAGACCTTGTTATACATTTGCCTGACAAAGAACATCTATTTTTTTTTATCCCAAGGACCTATGATGATCCTGTTGCAAAGGACCCCCTTGTGTACAGACCTGTTTATTCTGTATGAAAAAAATAGTAAGCGAGTGAAATAACTTATAAGTGTACATTTTAATGTTGTGCAATGTGTTAATGTGTTTTTTCTACTTTAGTTTAAATTAAAATGTATTTATATAGCGCTTAGAAACACAAAAGATTATATTACAATTAAATAGTTTAACAGCACAACTGTTGTCAACATTGATGATGATAAATGTTTATTGAGCACCAAATTGCATTTTGTGTGTGTGTGTGTGTGTGTGTGTGTGTGTGTGTGTGTGTGTGTGTGTGTGTGTGTGTGTGTGTGTGTGTGTGTGATGTATTGCCTAAATGGTTTATGAGGACACCAATGTGTATAGTGACATGAGAATAACAAGTAAACTTGGTTTATGAGAACACTTCCTGTGTCCTCATTAACCAAACTGCTTAAAAAAAAACATACTAAACTTTTTTTCTTATTAAAAAAATGCCACACGTTTTCTGTGATGGTTTAGTGTAAGGGAACATAATATATAGTTTGAACAGTATAAAAACTATTATCCCTAAGGAGATTCTCTCTGTAAACCGTGTGTGTGTACAGTTTGAGAAAAAAAAGAAAAAACCTAGTTTTAGAAAAAACCTAGTTTTAAAAACAACTGATCTCTGTTTTTACTTTATTGGCAACCATTTATTTTTATAAACTCGCTCTGTTCAGATGTGGGATATATGGCTATCAAATCGCAGATATTGCAGCAGTTGAGTCATTTAAAACTTTAATTGGAAGTGCACTGAATACCCTGAATGGTTGTTCCTGTGAGTTCCAGAAGTGTGCCTGACCCTGGCTTGGTTCCACTGAACATACCTAGTCTAAATATTCCTTGATCTTGTGCAAACATTGACTAAACTTGACCTGTTCTCTTACTGGAACTTGAGATCTGATCTGGATATTTGCCAAAAATAGTTGGTTCTGTAGATCAATTGATTCAGTTTTGTGGTTTCCATTGCACATATTTATTGCTTTTTGTCTCTTCTCTGTGCAGAAAATGGCAAAATAAATGGAACTCTGAAGGAGGGAGAGGTCACTCCCATTTCCTTTAGCCCAGACAGCTCCCTTCAACCTGCAAACGGCAATGGTGACAGACACCTGCTAGACATCAACTTGAAAAAGAAGCCCACTCGACGGGCCTTCACCGCTGACTCAACTGGGGACAGAAAAGGTAGAAACACTAGTAGAAACAGAATGGACTTCAATAATGACAAGTCCTCAGAGTTGAACACACTTGAGGGCAAAAAAGAGGCTTTGTCTTCTCTGAACGGTGTGGTGTCGCTCAACTCTGTACCACTTACCAACGGTTACCCTAGCAAACCCGGAGCTGACAATGACGGCAGTGGCTCCGAGAGTGGATACACTACTCCCAAGAAACGCCGGGCCCAGAGAAATGGCAAAGCCGGGGACAATGTGACTGCTTCTGCCCAGGGAAAAGCCATGCAGCAGGGCGGCAAACAAGACCACGGACCTGTGGCACCAGAGTCGGCCCCTGGCTCTCAGGTGGAGAGTGGCAGAGCCTGTTCAAAAGCCGAGCCGCACCTAAAAGCCAAGGATCAACCTGCCTCTCCCACCCCACCTCCTCTGCCAGTGGCTGAACTTCAGCGCAAAAATTTGGACAGCAAAGCGGCTAGCAAACGGTTTGAGGATCGCTCTAGCAAGGTTAAGGTGGCTACCTCCACCAAAGAGGACTCATGGACCTTGTTCAAGCCTCCGCCTGTCTTTCCTGTGGACAATAGTAGCGCTAAGATTGTGCCTAAGATCAGTTATGCAAGTAAAGTGAAAGAGAACCTCAATAAGACTGCCCAAGCTGGCGTAGAGGCTCTCACTCCTGCTCCCCAGGTGCCTGGGAGACCACCACAGGTCCCTATGTCTGCGGTGAAAACCATCACCTCGGCTAGCTTTACCAACGGACCCCTACCGGGGGAAGGGAATGGCTGTCCCCTGCCCGGCTCCCATTTCAGCTCTGGTCCTCTGCTAGCGACCCCAGCTGTTGCCGCTGAGAATGTAGCATCTCCCCCTGGTAGCGGCACTATGGCCATCGGAAGTTCCACCATCTCTGTGGCTGAGCCCAGGAAGCCCAGCCTGTTCGTTTACCCCGTCACCCCCTCCAATATGCAACTCTCACTCCCTAGTGGCCGCCAAGCCGATCCCCCTGCTGCTGCGACAAATCAGAAGTCTCTGGGGGACATTTTTCAGAATCAGTGGGGCTTGTCCTTTATCAATGAGCCTAGCGCCGGACCAGAAGGCGTGGCGTACTGCTCGAATGGAAAGGATGTGCCAATAGAGGTGTGCTTTCAGGGAGGCTGTCCTGCTACAGTGGCCACTCAGACCTCCAGTACCTCTCAGAGACCGGATCAACCACCCTTCACCAAGGCTCATGAGCCAGACAAACGGACTTACGCTCAGAATCTGAGTCGAGGTGTGAGCGGCGGTGCCACGGCAGCAAGCGCACCGAGACACCAGATGATACTGGGGTTCATGGTGCAATAGTGTTTTGTTCTTCCTCTAAGGACATTTGTGCTGAGCTGCCTCCCACCTCCCCAGCTGCACCCAAGGTGGCTTTGGCCAAGGACCAGGGCCATACTAAGGGCTTTGACAGGAGGTCTAGTTGGGGATCATTTGATCTAAAAGCTGCTGTAAATTATCACACTAGAGGTAAATCATTATTTTATCTTCTTGCTAAGTACTTTTTCTCTATTCAATACTATAAGTATATTCTTTATTTTGAACAGTGTTGGGTGTAATGCATTTCTAAGTAATGAATTACTGTAGTTTAATTACTTTCCCCTTGAAAAAGTAAGAAATTACTCTTAATTTTTCTGTAATTTAATTACAGTTACTTATGTAATTGCATTAAAGGGTTAGTTCAACCAGTCATTAATTACTCACCCTCATGGCGTTCCCAACCCATAAGACCTTCGTTCCTCTTCAGAACACAAATGAAGATATTTTTGATGAAATCCGAGAGCTCTCTGATCCCTCCATAGACAGCAATATAATTAACACTTTCAAGGCCTAGAAAGGTAGGAAAGACATTGAAAAAGTTGTCCATGTGACTACAGGAATTCCATTTCAATTTTATGAAGCAATGAGTGCTTTTTGTGTGCAAAAAAACAAAAAAAAATAACGACTTTGTTCAACAATTTCTTCAAGTCTGTGTCAGTCTCCTACGCAGTTTACGTTGTTCAGCTCCTGCGTCAGCATTACACGCATGCACCGTGGTGGTCACGTGAACAGCATCGGCCAATGGTAAGTCGGCGTGCTTGTGTAGCTCTTACGTAACTTGTAACTGCTGCACTGTATTTACTACGTAAACAGCGTAGGAGACTGACACAGACAAGAAGAAATTGTTGAATAAAGCACACAAAAAGTATTCTTGTCGCTTCCTAAAATTAAGGTTGAACCACTGTAGTCACATGGACCATTTTATCAATGTCTTTCCTACCTTTCTGGGCCTTGAAAGTGTTAATTAAATAGCTGTCTATAGAGTGATCAGAGAACTCTCGGATTTCATAGAAAAAAATTAATTAATTAATTTGTGTTCCGAAGTTGAACGGAAGTCTTACGGGTTTGGAACGACATGAGGGTGAGTAATTAATGACAGAATTTTAATTTTGGGGTGAAATATCCCTTTAAATACTGTATAGTCTGTAGAACAATTCAGTATAAGACAATAGTAGATTTAACATTTAATGATAAAATTGATGTTTTTAATGTTACCTTCTCCCTTTAAATACTTTGGTCAGTTAAAGAATAATTAAATTAGAAGAATTAAAGAGCAGTGTCATCATAGTGTTGACTGGTCGAGGTTGATATGGGATTTAGAAAGTAATTAGTAAAAGGTAATGCAATACGTTTTAGTAATTATAACAGACATCTAATTACACTGTTGAAGATACAATTAGTAGCTAGTAATTATTTACTTTTTACTTACCCAACACTGATTATGAATATACACTAGAGATGGAACAATATCATAAATGTTTTATTAAATGTCTGATAACCAACATGTAGTAGAACAGATTTTTAATTGTTTAATTTCTGATCATTAGACTACAATGGTAAAACATGCATTTACCATATTTCACTACTACTGGTAATAATAATTTGTTTATTTATGCCATTATATGACATTTATAATATTGCAAAGTTCTTTTTGGTTATATCTGATTGTAAAATTCGGCATGAAATGAAAATTCATCCCATCTATTTTGTAAATGCATGTCATAGATCTTATTGTGAACGATTCATCCAGGTAACTTTTTGTTTTTTTAATCCCGTAAATTTTAATCAATGTCAAAACTCAATCTTCCAGTGAAGCGACAAACTTCTCTCTGGTGTTGTTTGTTGGGCTTCTCTAATCATTTGGTCTGCTTAAACCTTTCTTACAATCGACTGCAAGCTTGCAGTCAGATTCAAACATCTCAAAATTCATTCAACAACAGACCCATGGATTCCTCCCTACTTTTTTTTCACTCGGATGTACATCACAATACAAAAAAAAAAGTTGTTTTATCGCTACTTTAAATTGAAAAAAATGCATTCAGGGTGGGATCCGTCGATCGGTATGGGTAGTACTAGTGGCTGATGGTACCATCACAGAGAGGCACAAAATCCAGAACATTTTCATTCACTGTTCCTTGCTGGATCTCCATGCCTTCATCCGTAATGCGGAATCACTGACAATATTCAAAAGACAGATGAAAACCTTCTGTGATCACTATAAAAAAATAAAATAAAACACACACACATATATATATATATATATATATCCCTCCCTAGCTATGCTACTCTAAGAAATGTCTGTATTTTGAGCACTTCTTGTGTTTATTTGCCTCTTCACAGTGAATCACTTGCTGTAAGTTGCTTTGGATAAAAGCATCTGCAAAATTAATAAATGTAAACAAGTTCATTTTTAGGGTACATGCCTTTAGAGACTTGATTGGTGCCATTATGGTTGACCAAACTTAAACTGATTACACATTTAAAAAATAAGTTTTGACCAATTATCAGTCTATCTCTTTATGACCGAAAAGTGGGCTTCGTGTTATCATTTAGAGTGCTGCAGATAAATTGGTGTAGACTACATCTTAAAGGGTTAGTTAAACCAAAAATAAAAGGGTGAGTAAATCATAGGCTACTTTTCATTTTTGGGTGAACTATCCCTTTAAGAGTATGTTACTTAGCCTTCTCAAATTAGAATGTGACTTGTTACTCTTGCACACAAAAATTATAGTGTGGGACTGAATATATATAAATATTATTTCTGTCTGGTTATATAAAGCAACAGAATAGCAGTATTTTGAAGCTTTCCTGTTAGTGTGAGTTGAAACAGCTCAGTCCTTTAGTCAAGTAAAAATGATAGATCTATTTTTACACTGAACTTTCATCTCTCTTTTCTTTGCAGAAATGGAATATATTTTGAATTTGCAAAAACAAGGTAGGCTTCCATTTTACCTCTGGTGTTTGTTGACATGTTTATAGACAACTCTTGCCTCAGCATGTGATTAAACCCTTAAATGATTCAGCGTTTAGATATTGCAACCCAGTGGCCCATGTGCTCACATCCTTCAAACCTCCCCATATCATTTTGCTTGTGGCTTTAATGTCCCAAACTCTCACCTTTCTCACTTTCTTGTAGATCCAAATCGAGTAGTCCTTTACAGTGAGTCATGGGACGGACCTGCTCAGTGAGGCTGTGTCTGGACACTATATCTCAGATGAACACTGCTGCAAAAAGATGTGCTTGAGGAACATGGCTGCTGCCTCTGAACATCCTGAATCAGAACTAATCCAATCTTAAGATGGTTTAGAAAGGACCTTGTTACCCGTTAACAGTCAAGGCTGAGCACAGAGGAACAGAGTGCGCTTGAGAAAATGGGTTAGCTGGTTTTAGAATATTAGAACGGAAGATCGGGAGCCGTGGAACTCAACTCTAACGCGGTCTCGTGGATTTGTTGCTGAAGACAATTGAAATGACTTTGGGGACATAAAACTCACATGTCAAAAACACTCATGATAACCCTGTCATGGCATTTGGTTGGGCGGAAGCTTCTCATTTAAGTACTCACAGACCTAAAGAGAGCGTCCTGGAGAAGAGCATGTCACCATGCGTCCCCTCTTGAATTCAAATAATCATGTAGACTCAAAGCGGTCACATTGAATTCAGTTGGGCACAAAACCGAAGAGTGTCGCTCTCTAGTGAATTAACATACTGTGGCCAGAAGAACTACATTTTTTTGTTTTTGTTTTTAGATTCAGGGGAATCAAGCTCCATGTATGTGTGGGGGCAGTTAGTTCAAGCCTTTGGGATTAAATAATTGTCTTAATTTAATTTCTGGACAAGATTGGGTCAGTCCTGTTAGTGACGCGTTTCCATTTCTTTCTTTTTTTTCTTTTTTTTTCTTCCTTGTTTTACTTTTCATTGAAATACTTAAAAACTCCAAGGGCAGGTTATGAGGTACACTCGGATTGGGAAACCGTACGCCCTGTAGTGTGCATGTGCAGTATGCTGCTCTGTGCGTCCTCTTTTGGAAGAGTTCAAAGTACTATTGTTTAATAGTCTTATTGTTGTCGTCTCTTCACGCTTTTGTCACCTGACAGCCGTTCGAGTCTCTTGCTCGTTGTGTGAGAGTGTGTAAACGGAGGGCAGAGATCACGCTATACACTTTTCTTTTGAGTGTTTTAATTTTTTAAGTAGCAATTAGAACCCACAACTAATCGATAAGATGTGCCACACCACACAGTTGCTTTAGCTTTAATGCTAATAAGGTACATTATTGATATTTTAGTTTTGGTTTAGTTCTGTAGAGCTGCTCTTCGAAATGGAGAGAAATCGCTGGCAAAGCGATCTGGACTTCTTTTTTTTTTGCTTGAGACTAGAAGCCCCTAGCTTTTCTATTGAGCACCACAATCACACTTTTATGCTTTTTATTTCTGTCGTTTTAATTTGTTCCTGATTTTCCATGCTTATTAAGTATGAGCCTCATAAATAGAACCGCTGTTGACAGGAATTCTGCCGTCGTGTAAATGTTTCTCTTTATAATGTCAGAAAATGCATTTTAAACTTAAAGTCTATCCTCCGCTTTATCATTTCACAGATTAATTGATTTATACATAAGAATCAGTAGCACTTTATGTATTATGTTCTTGAATTGTATTTCCTTAAACAT
The DNA here is from genome assembly GCA_023029165.1 of Gobiocypris rarus. Taxonomy (NCBI): domain Eukaryota; kingdom Metazoa; phylum Chordata; class Actinopteri; order Cypriniformes; family Gobionidae; genus Gobiocypris; species Gobiocypris rarus. The sequence continues at coordinate 28,506,625 of CM040911.1, read as the reverse complement.
TGACATTACATATCAGTACATATTTGAAATTCTAGTAATTAATCATAGGCTACTAACTTTAACCTCTACCTAAGGACTGTCGGTCCACAATCTCAAAAGAAATGTATACAAAACAAAATATTAAAAAAAAAACAAAATAAAAAAAGGAAAAAGGAAAGAAAATAAAAAAAGACACTCAGGTAGAATTAGTGTTCTTCTATCTTAAAAAATAAATAAATAAAAAATGCACCAACAGTGTTATTGCCAAAAATAAAGAGAACGTCCCATGTTTGTACCAGCTTTTTTTAAATTGTAACCTTTGAGGGGTTTAATTTTTGACTGAAAGCCAATGCTTGCGTCTTTACAGGCATCATTTGGCATCAATGTTTTTCTGTACATGACCATGAAACACTGCCAGGTGAAAAGATTTAAGTACACATGAAAGAAGTTAACCACACTACGTATCTGTATGTCTTTCCTTTACAAGAGTTTTCAGATTTAAATGCAGCATGTAAGGGTTTCCAATGTGGTCCGTCTTCTTCACGAAACGTGGGATGTTTTGCAATAGTTCTTCATCTGTTTCTGTTCTTGAGGTGCGCAAAGCCCGTTCAGTGTCTTAGTTCAAAAGATACTGGGGGGGGGGAGGACTCGCAAACAGATGTGAGGTTGATAAATTCTGCTTCATCTTCTCTAATTCCGTTTGGATTCCACTTAAAAGCTTTGTGCAATGTAGAGAAATCCTGCGATTGATAATTAGCTTGTTTCTTGGCTTTTTAGAGGCACATTTCTTCACTTGATTTTAATTGTAGTTATCTAAATTTTGTCTTTAAACAGCTCACATAGAGCATTTTTCTTTTTTTCCTTCCTTTTTTTAATATATCCAAGGGATTTGCTTAAGGAGTTACTGATGTAAGCATAATTTATAACCATCTGTTATTACATTGTTAATTATGAAATACCTCTGTGAACATTTATTGTCCTGGTATATCCCTGTTTTCCTATTAAAGGGATAGTTCACGTACAAGTGACGATTCTGTTGTCATTTACTCAACTTCAAGTTGTTCCAAACCTACAAGACTGATGCCCTATTGAGTGAAAGTCTTGTTTTGGACCCCACTGACTTTCATTATATAGACAAAAATAGTATAAATGGGTTTGGAACACCCTGAGGGTGAGTAAATAATGGCATGGTTCTCATTTTTGGGTGAACTGTTCTCTTAACTCAGTTACATCTTTGTAAACGCTGTCAGCAGAATGAACTGAACCTGGTCTTTGTTTTAAAAACTCAACTCCAGGGGTCAAATGCACATATAGAGGTTCTATGCACAGAATGCAAACAGAACGAAGTTTATATTTTGGGGGGTCGCACATTAGCTTAATTTCCTCAATTTAAATAAGCACTTACTACCCCACAAATGATATAATTGCAATATAAATTATTTACATAAATCTAAAATAGCTCCCCTTAGTGTTTAAAGCAATGAGAGCACGTACGGATGGGAGTGAGGTACAGTGATCCTTAAATGGTGTGTTTGGTTGCGAAATCTGTACCAAGAAAATGCATCTTTGTCTGCATATTCAAATGTCATGTGTTTTCTTGATGTATGAATGATTCTTGTCCTGTCCTGACAACTCAATTCATGCGTGTGGATGCATATGTGTGTTCGTGTGCAAGCATGTGTATTTGTCTTCATTCATGCGCTCAATTATATGCAAAGTTAATATTGCAAAATTTTCAAGTTCAGGGTGCCTGTGTTAAGCGATATATTAAACAGAATCACATCAGAACATGAAAAACTCTTGCTTTTATTTTGCCCCCGTCCCCACACCCCCAACAATCTTCAGTTGTGCCATGTTTTGACTGTTAAAAGTTTGAATTAATATGTCATTTTTATGTTCCTCCTCTAAATTTCCTAGTGGTCATGAAGAGGGGGTTACATTTTGTCTCAAGAATCTTTGTCACTGCTAATAAACTTGTTGAAAAAGAGCTTGTTCTCTTGGTCTTCTTTTGAATTGGTCTACTGTGTCATTTGACTTCAATGTTTTTCCTTCTTTTATTTCATTTTAAATGTTTTAGAAAGGAATATTCTGGTACAAGTTCATCTTAACCATCTGGATCTGTGGCCAATAATGTTGATTACCCAAAATCCATTTAGTTTTGTTCTCCTTTTAAGAAAGAAAAGGGGGAAGAAGAAAAACAGATTACAGTAAGCACTTATGGAAGTGAATAAGGCCATCGGTAAATGTAAAAATGATTTAAACTGTAATAAAATTGCTTGCTAACAATTTCTGTGTTTATGGCTCCATTTACTTCCGTTGTAAATGACTCACTGTTACCCTGAAAAAGGGACAAAAATATTTTTGTGTAGACATTTGCTTCAAAATTAAACTTTTTTTGTTATATTTTTCAACACTGAATCTAATAACATTGACCAGTACACATTTTGTATAGCTAAATCTCATGACTTTTTCCATTTTTTTGCATGTTTTCTCAGTCCTGTTACTAAAACTCATGTGCCGTTTAAAAAGCATTTTTAAAACATGTCAATGAATTCCCCTTAAGAAAGTGTTTATTTTAAAGAAATGGTTGGTTACATGTTCAAATAACTTATTTGTGACTAAAAGAAATCACTGTATATGAAGGCATTGTGTATTTCATTAAAAAACAAAGCCATTTTATTTTTATTCATTTTAAAAAGACCCAAGTCTCAAGTGTATCTTTTTTTAATTTTTATAATGTAATTTATTGTAGTACTTCATAGTGAAGATGGTGGAAAGAGAGAGAAGGATGGAGAGAGTGAAAAAGTGGGAAATACAGAGGGTTGCGGGTGTGTTTCACTGAATTCACTCCTTCCCTTGCAGCATTCCATGTTTCTGGCACCTGCATAGTATGGGTTCTCTCCATTTTCTACAAAATATAAGAAAGACAAGGACATACAGTTTAAGTTACATTTAAATTGACCTTTTCAGTCATAGTTACAATTCATCAAATATTCTGAGAGGGCTTACTTTTTGTCTTCTCATGACCTTCAGAAGATCCAGATGATGCAACTTCCTGTTGACAATGTGTCTTGTGGAATGTTGCAAGTTTTTTTTTTTTTGAAAGGGCAATGTGTGAGGGTAACATGACTGAGTGAAAACCTTGGGACATGAGTCAAATGTGTATTTAATATAACATTTATTTCTTATCTGGGAAAAAAATATTTTTAAAGCATAGATGGTATATGAAGTCTTTAGATTTCTGAAAGATTTTAATAGTTATATTTCATGGTAAAGTTAATGTTTAGAGAGTGGAAACATGTAACAAATGCCATTTTTTGAGTGTTCTCTGTAGTTTTTAATATTTTTGTAAAATATTACATTTTAACCTTTTGGGTGCCACTGTCCTCGTATGAGGGCATTATATTTTAGTGAATTTCTCTGACACCATACATGTCACAGTTTTAATTCTGGGCTTTTCAGAGATACCATTTGTTTTGAGGTTTCACCAGGACAGGTTTTATTCTTATTCGTCTTTAAAAATGACTGACTGATCAAATTTAGCAGTCTTATGGAAATATGATCATATTTTGTAATTATCATTTAAATCGGACTAATTTTCAAAGGGTTTGTTATAAAATCAACATCTTGGGAAATTGTTTTATGGTGTTTCTAATCAAAATATGACTTTCTGTTACAAAACAGGGAATTTCATACATGTCCTCACATTAACACATTTAAATAAAGTTTGTAAAATCCTGAAAATTGACTGGTGGGTGAATTTTTTTTTTTTTTTGTCATGTCATTTTTTTTTTTTTAAACAATTGAGTCCCGGTGTTCACTTACGAGGACATAGCATAACATATGGAATATTATGCTCTAAACAATGTAATGGCATTAGAGAAAGAAAAAAAAGGCCTAATCATTATCCCGCCAGTGCTGTTGGTTGATCTTAACTTGAACTGAGCCATTAGCATACCTGCTCCTTGGATCTACAGCAGCACACCCCACTTTCTACTTCCGTCTTCATCTTTATAATCCTGATTTACTGTTAAAAACAGGACAGACGGAAGCTGTGTTTTCCCAGGGAAGTCCCCGCACCCCCTCTGGCGTCTAAAATGGCACTGGTGTAAAGGTGAGTCAAGAGAAGAGAATGCTGGAGCCTGGAGGTTGAGCTGTTTATAAGGACATCGGGATGAGAACTAAGAAAAACATCGGTGGTTATTTGAATCGGCTATTTGTCTACACATTTAGTTATTGTCTGATGCACTCATGAATTTAGAAACCATACCATTTTAGCTATTGCCTCGAGGTAAATGTTATTGGTGTGCAGTTGTTTATGAGGATTGAGGAACTCCACCTCAGCAGGAATTTAGAAGCGTACCACTAGATGCCGCTGTTGTTCATCATAAAGTGCAAGATAAGCACATAAGCCACCATCAAGAGTGAGAAGTGTACTACAAGATGATTAATGGAAGACAAATAGGCTTACGTACAGAAATCCCTCTAAGCCTATGCAAAAACATTCAGCCATATATTCAAATTGAAATAATTATTTTACTGCAATCTATTTTTAAAATAATGTATGAACTTTTACAATCAGACAAAATATTATAAACATAATCTCATAAAATTATATAATATGATAACTTTGTATTAAATGCATTATTCTTTCATAGTAATACCACTGTCATTGTCATAGTATTCCTACTGTCAGAGTAAGTATTCTTGAAATGAAAAGTTTATAAGAACATAAGTGTAAAACTGACAGGATGAAATCAAGTGAAGAGAATTTGTGTATTATGACAAATTAATACAGAGAATCGTGGCTAAAACTTATGGGGTAGATTGAACAGAAAAATTACACGATCAGCATTAAAAATGTACATTAAATTGAGTTTTTGCCCACTATACGTATGCATAGGCATCAAATATGCAGAACAAAGCTATCTATGTAGAAAAAAGACCAGCATGATCTTGATTCTAATGCCTATAGGGAAAATCCACGATGAAATACATTAATGATGAATGTATGAAGCCCCCAGGGGTTCTGACGTGTCCCAGCATCTCCTGTGAAGATCTTCAGATGATAAAAGTAGAACATAACGCTTCGGTGTTTCTTAGTTTCTAATAATACCATTAGACATCACACACTTGCATCAAAACAGCACTGCATATTTAGACCGTGATTGACGCATCTAATAAAAGCAAAGCATGCTTCCTCCAAAGTGATAGAATTGTCACAAACGGCAGTGATTTCAGTCTCCTCCCCCCGCCCCCCGTCAGAAATATGCCCAAGACAGGAGGGTAAAAATAGACAGCAGAAAGATTCCTAGCGCTTTAAATAGAGCTGACTCTCTGAGTATGAGGTCAGTGTCACTGAATTTCTTTGTAGGCTATATTCTATGCTTCTGTGACCAAAGCCAAGCACATACTGCTCTCTTTCTCTCTGACGCGGGCGGATCAACAATGCTTCAGTCTCTCACCAGTGTAACACTCACGGCCTATGTACACAGTAGCTACCCAGCAGATGTGTGGCGAGAACGCAGCGTTTCGCTCTGAAAGGAGGCCTGGAGGCTTCAGTGACTGTAGCTGCATGAACGGTGACATTTTTTCATTATACAACCTGATTTTGCAATTAAAACTTGTACCTAGAGTATTGGATTCATTAAATCCAATCATGAATAATTTACATGCATATAAAAAAAAGAAAAATCAAAAATCAATTACATTCTTCCATGACATTCCTCGTGTGGTCTTGTGTTCGTTTCTTAGAGCCATGTATGAATTATGTTCTTTTGTTCCGCTCTGTAATCCTTACTACATGCTATGTTTGAAGGGCTTACAGGTACAATAGTTGGTCAAAAGAACATAATGTACATGCCATAAAACAAGAAACTGGGTCCCTGACTTCAGTGCCTGACCTCAGTGGGATGGGATCAAATCCCAGCTGCCGCTTAAACTTCTAGCGAAAATCTGTCCCATGAGAATGTTGGCAGTTTTAACAACAAATGGATGACCAACTTCTTATTAACACTACTGGTTTTTTAATTAAATGTTCAACAAGCTCACCGAGGAGTAGTGTTTGGGTGTCCTCTTACTTTTGTACTGTTACTGTTAATGTTGTGTAGCTCAGGAGAGATTAAAGCCAATATAATGGACACATTGGCTAGCCATTCATTTATTAACATTTCTTCACAAAAATCCTAATGACTGAGGTTTGTCAGCTGAACTACAGTGCTGATCGAGCACATTGGGAAACAAGAAATTATCTGGAAACAGCTGGTTTTGGTGCAACATATTCAAGTGGTTCTTTGACATATATGGGTGTGCTTTCAAACCTGAACCGAAGAGTGCATTATTTGGCTATTCTGTTTCCCTAATAGACCATAATGTCTGTGTACAAAGTACCATCATCTATGGAAAGATTATTGCTAAGGAAGCCGGATACTGTTCCTCAGTTTAAGACCTGGTTGACATATTTCTCACTGGTATATTGTACATGGAGAGAATCTGTTATGGAGTTATGGGTAACCTTGATCAATTTCATAGTATTGCAACCATTTCTGGATCATCTTCCCTATTCCAATGCCAACTCTGAATGGGAATGTAGTGCATAGTATGCTGCCTGCCCTCTATTTCACAAGTTCACACAAATAATCAGATAGAGTAAAGTAGTATGCGTATTTGGCGTGCTGTCTGAGGAGAGGGCTCCGAGCTCTGTATTTAGGCCCGAACCCAAAGTGCTCCCCCTGTATTTCTGGATAGGAAAGAAACCAGGTGAGTGTGAGGAGACGGGGTGGTGGAGGGACACTGAAAACTGCTGAGGAACATAGGTGAGTCGACTGCATGTATATATAGTTCTCAACTCATGCTGATTGGGTAGACATGTTAATTACTGATTGCTCACTGCAAGTTGGAATGACGTGATGATTGGTTAGATCATTTGAACGTGTTCCTTCCGACTTTGTTAATAAAACATTATTAAATGCTTGTTCTGAAGTATGATTCACCATTGAAATTTTCCATACGCCCTGGTTGTTGTAGTTTCAAATCCCCCCACCCTTTGTAGGCTATAATGTAAAAATTGAATAGGCCTAAAAATAATTTAAAATTTGTTCAGTTCTCTTAATAGTTAATGGCGCTGCAACACTTCTGTATCTACAGTACAACCAGAGCAGTTTGATGGCAAAATAAATTACTTTTTTGATGCAATTGTTTTTAGTGAATAACAAAAAAAACAACAGAGCGACTCTATGAGTTGGTTCTTTTTAGTCAAACAAACACACACACACACACACGTCTGGTTCACTATCTTTGTGGGGACTCTCCATAGACGTAATGGTTTTTATACTATACAAACTGTACATTCTACCCCCCTACACTGCCCCTGCCCCTAAACCTACCCATCACAGGAAACATTCTGCATTTTTACTTTCTCAAAAAAAAAACTCATCCTATGTGATTTATAAGCCTTTTGAAAAGTGTAGGTGATCTCAGGTTTTGATATCCTTATGGGGACATAAGTCCCAATGTAATATAAACAAGGACAATATAAACAGAAACGTGCAAAAAAATTTGATTTAAATAAAAACATGTTTTGGCCGCTTTGTAAGCCATTTTATCTATTTTGAGGACCAGTAAAATGTCTGTTGGTTGTCATAATATTTCTCTATATACTGTGAGCAAGGACATTGGGCTCTCACACAGGTAAGCTAAACCTGTAACACACATACACGTATGCACACACATGCTTGAATATCGTTTAGTGTGTTTTTTTAAGCCATTCGGTTTACAAGGACACAGTCCTTGTCATGCATTATACACATTTGTGTCCTCATAAACCACATATACCTGAGCACAGCTCTCTAACTGTGAGATATAAATTAGTCGCTGGTTGTTATTTATGAGAACATGTGTTAAAGATGCACATCAAGAGATTTGAAAGAATTAAATATGTTACTACATACATTTTGTTTGTTTTGTTGAGTATTGTAATGCCAATTATTAGATTGCATTCATACTACCTGACAGGATGTGGTTCCAATGCTGTATTCACGCGGCTTTAAGGTTAGCAGTTTGGGGTAGGTTTGCGTATTAATAAAGACTGATGAGTTGTTATTTCCCTGACAAGATGTGCTATCTTTGTTTTTAACACATTTCACACGGTGATAGTTTTATTTTAACTGCATGCACATCACAAGCACACATTTTCAGAGCACTGCCTATATAAAGACTGTGAAAAGCTAGTGTAAACACATTTTGCAAGAATTCAGTGTTACTAAAATAATGAAATTGTTTCAATATTTTATGAAACAATATTTATTCTTCACAAGTACTAGTGATCATGGAATTGTTAAGAGAAAATGGAACCAAAACTATTATTTCTTTTGCGATTTCCATCTCTAATAATAATGTAATATGCACCACCGCTTCAGATGGTTACATCTAGGTGGCTTCTCTGTGTTTTCTTTTGCAAGCTCAGGACCATCTGTTTTCTGCTCCACTTACATACTATGGTCTGCCTGGAGTTAATTCAGCACTACATTTCTGCAGCTTCCCCTCCGCAGTGCCCCAAGCAGTGCTCACTGTCAATGCCAGGGCCTAATTAGGACACCGATTCTCTGTGCAGATCGCCACGTCTGGGTTATCCTCAACCATTCAGTAAATCCTTGTAGCAAGAGAATAATTCTAAATCAGTGACCACCACTAGATTTATGGGTACAAGCTTATAGTACAGCATATGGTCAAACATGCAATGATGTTTTTACTTTATATCCTGTATTCTTTCATCAGTGAGTTGACTCTCTCTTTGAGTAGTCCGAGTAGCTGGTCATACTGAATGAACAATGAAATGTTATTGAGTTATTGGTCATGCATGGTGTAGCAAATTATGGGCCAAATTGATGACATCCTCAGCCAATGTTTTGCTCACTTGTGGTATATCTCAATATGTCAATCAGTCAATATGTCAAACCTTGCACTCAGTAACTAACATTTTTGCAGAATAAAGGATCCATGCACCCAAAAATATTGATATAATATCAACAAAATATTTCAACAATGGCATCGGAAAACTTTGCATCCTTGCCAGTAGGTGTCAGTATAATGTCTAAGACCTCAGATGTACTGGTAAACCATGAGCTGAACTAAGATAAGCATACTCATCTCTAATTCTTTGTATTATAGTATATAATTACAAAATGCATGCACCTTATTCAAGTTAGTTTTTTGGACAAAATTGACAATTTAGTCAGAAAACAATCAAAAGCTTTATCTTTATGTGTGAAGCTGTTTGTTGCATTGACTTGCAAACACAAGCTCAAGTGTGCTTGAAGACATTTTCTTGGCATGTGCAAACATCAAATGGATATCTTGTGCATACAGAATGTACAAAATGGGTTGTGAACCTCTTATCAAAACCCATGGACACAAAAGCTTGCGTTTTGCATACCACTTAAAGGGAGTTTAATGCATTTAAACATGGTGCGTACATAATGAGGTTTATTTAAATCATAATAAATACCTAATTAAAAGCATAAAACCAAGCACACGATAAGTCTGTTAGTGCATCATTATAAAGCAAATTCACATATCATAAATGTCTCAAAGGTATATCTCTGAATGTCCTTACAAGAACATTTTACAGACATATTGCAGAAAAACATTTTAAATGAAAATACATATCCGTCAGCACATTTCTGCTATCAGCAAATGCCATGTTAAACTATTGTATCAATACAAATATTTTGTATTCCATTACAGTACAAGAAAATATTACACGTTCATATTTTGAATCACTCTTATTGCAATGATTCAGAATTTATATTTGGCTTTTGAATTTTACAGCACGCTATATGGATGCTGGGTAATATCACTCCTGCTGATGTGACAAAACGCTTCTTATCTCCCTCCTTCATTACTTCATTAATAACCTGCCAGCCTAAAAGTTATTTCAGGCTTAGATGTGTTCACTTAGGAACAAGCATGAGTTCGTCTTGATCGCCAAGTTTATACTCATGAAGTTTATTACATTTGAAAAAGCACAAAAGAAATCTATCAGGAAAAGCTTTTTTGCTGTGAAAGCTTAATAAGGGGAGGCTGGACGCGTCTCATTCATCAATGTAGCCGATAACTGAGTTGACTTGATGTTAGTAGCAGCATGCAGCCTAAGAAATTGCTGTATCTTCATCTATACAGTAATAATCAGCAGGGGTCCACTATATGTCCTTTAATTCAGTTAATCAGCGCTCAGATGATGCACACTCGACCATAAATATTCATCACAATCCAATGGTTAAGACTGGGTTATTCAAAACCATGCAGCTAAGAACAGACTCTTTCTTTTGTTAGCAGCATATGATATTATGAAACTTACTTGATTTTCAGTGTCTTGTTCAGCCCTATATGTGTTTGCATTGACAATAAAGTCTGATTTTACTGAGATAAAAGGATACAAATAAAATTATATGAAGGTTAGTTGAATTCAAGCAGTTAACTCATTAAAATAAATATATTGTACTATGGAAATTTTGGGGTCATGGATGAATTGTTGAACTGACAAAGAGTTAATTAATTCATGCACGTTGTGGCCGAGAATGATCGGAATCTCTGGAAGATTTCATGTGCCAGATACTGCCTGATGAAAAGATGAAGAGCTGAGAAAGATGACTAAGATAAGATGCAGAATATGGGCATCCTCATATTGTGCATTAATTATATTCAAATCTCTATTAAATTTGAACCACTCATGTTGCTACGTTTTCAGGATTCTAGACCAATACCAATTGGGTGATTTATTTATATAGATTACATGTGTGTGCAAGTGCAAATTCAGCAGGGTAATTTCAAATGAAAAGATGTGAAGTCATTGTGGATGATGCCTTGCCATTATTGATTAAGGCTTTGCAGCTGCTACATTCGATTTTCAGAGAGGAAAATGTCCAAATCAATGGGGCCGGATTCAGTCCTGGGAATGTTAGCATCCTCCCTCTGGTGATATACGTACAGGCGGACTCGATGTAGAGCACGTCCCACTCATCCATAAGAACTAGGCCTGCACTTAAAAGAGGACACCAGTTTATTTTGGACCTGGGCAGGAGATTAATTATTCTGTTTAAAATATTTGCAGTGGTTAATTAGACACGTAGCCCTACTGCATTCACTCTTTCTGGAAGATTCTACAGCTGATCACTTTGGTTAAGTTTCACACATTAATGTCCTGGTGGTTAAATTCCAGGAAATTGCAACAACATACACCGATCAGCCATAACATTATGACCTGTCAGTACACCTACAGGTGAAGTGAATAACACTGATTATGTCTTAATCACGGCACCTGTTAGTGGGTGGGATATATTAGGCAGCTAGTGAAAATTTTCCCTGCGTCCCAATTGGCACACTATCCATACTAAATAGTATTCGAAAACAGAATTAGTATGTCCCAAATCGTAGTATGTTGAAAAGAGTATTCCAAAGATACCCGGATGGTTTACCATTTCCGGTCAGAATGCGAAGTACAGATCGACTCACACTCTAACGGTTGATATTGCCCACACCCCATTGCGTGAGTTGGACGAGGATTCTATCAGAACTACAAACGTGGATATAAAAAAGTGTTAAAAAAAATACAAACATGACAGATATGTGAGTTCGACAGTTAAATAGAGAGGTTTAGATAAAGGGGTTTGAGTGATCAATTTTCAGTATTTAACCTGACAAAAATATATTTATTCAATGTTATCCACTTTATATTTCACCTGCAGCAGCATTGTGAACTTTTGTAATGATACGTTTGCCCATTAACTTTTAAATATATCATTATGTTTAACTGCAAACGCATGAGGAGAGTCTCTGCATTAACGACCCACACATGGCAAATCAAACGTGCTACTACATTTCTCTCCGATACGGTAGACAAGAGTCCATTATAGATGACGAAGTAGTAAGTCCCAAAGCTTGCAGACTCTTCTGTTACACACTCAAAAGTAGTATATCGTAGTATAAGTAGGCGAATTGGCGAATTGGGATGCAGCATTTGTCCTCAAAGTTGATGAGTTAGAAGCAGGAAGAATGAGTAAGCGTAAGGATTTGAGTGAGTTTGACAAGGGCCAAATTTTGATTTCTTCAAAACTGCAGCTCCTGTGGAGTGTTCCTGGTCTGCAGTGGTCAGTATCTATTAAAAGTTGTCAATGGAAGGAAGGAAAAAGTATTCCCTGGTGGCTGTGGCCTCTCTCAGCAGGATAATGCACCCTGCCACAAAGCAAAAATGGTTCAGGAATGGTTTGAGGAGCACAACAATGAGTTTGAGGTGTTGACTTGGCCTCCAAATTCCCCAGATCTCAATCCAGTCGAGCATCTGTGGGATGTGCTGAACAAACATGTCCAATCCATGGAGGCCCCACCTCGCAACTTACAGGACTTAAAGGATCTCTTGCTAACATCTTCATGCCAAATACCACAGCACACCTTCAGGGGTCTAGTGGAGTCCATGCCTCGATGGGTCAGGGCTGTTTTGGCAGCAAAAGGGGGACCAACACAATATTAGGATATAATGTTATGCCTGATCGGTGTATAGCTGCTGCATAGTTCAACATTGATTTACCAAAACATTTTAAAAGGCCATAAAAGCAGATTAAACAAGGTCTATAACCTTATTTCACCACCATGTTATCAAATAATTGTTGAAAATAAATCAAAGATTCTGAGTTTCAGTGGACCCAGTTAATGCTTAAACAGAGCATATATCACAAATAAACACATAACCCTCATGCTTCAGTACACACTGCCAGTGCTGTGAGTGTGAGAGCCTGCTGAGATGAAGCATTATCCTTATGCAAACACATAAGAGTTGAGGTCAAAGGTGTGGAATGTACAGCTGTAGACTCTAAACTGCTTGAGTTAACTTGATTAAGTTTTCCAGTCTCACAAACAAACCTACTCTAAAAAAAATTGAAAGGAAAAATGCATGTAAAATGTACATGTGCGCTGTATATTAATTATTTAGAGCATATTAAATCATGTTACCTAATGTTTATATTAGAGGAGGCTGGGGCTAGATGTCACACATTTTACCATGAATAGTTCGTAGAATGTCAATGCTGTTAATACCTTAACATCTGCAAAATAATATGTTGGCTAGAAAGAAAGAAAAAAACAGAAGATACACATTGAACAAACATAGACATGTTCTAACACTAAATAGTAATCAATTAATTAATGAACAAGCAAACATGAAAAAGGTACATAAAAATACTTGAAATGTAATAAATTGTAACATTTTAAACACATGACATCATCACCTGCCCTAACATTTAGGTAAAATACCCTTGTTCTAAAAAATTAATTACAAAAATTGTCACTTAACATTCCTAAAGATTTATTGCTAGGTGTTGACCTTAATGGTGATCGATTTCGTGACAGAGAATCCAACAAAAAAAGATTTGAAAAAGCAAAGCATTCTGGAAAAAAATCTATATTACTATGCCTATTCTCATTATAGTCCTATGTACTGTAAAATTCAACTTTACACTATCTTTCAAAGTAAAACTTATTTCATTGCACTGTAACAACAAACTATAAACTGTGTCAACTGTATAATATATTTCTATATTATATTGTATAATGTTTGACCGTCCTTGTTACTGTGCATTTTTCTTCGATTTGAAAAACGATTGGACAGCGAATCATAGCTCTCCTTTCAGGCAAGGGACTTACTTCAATGGCAGGTGCTAATTGGATGGCATGTCTCGCGTAATAGCTCTGGGTAAGTGGGGCCCCTCGCTCTCCATTTCGGCTCAAGAGCTCCGTAGACTGTCACTGTCTTTTACAGTACCGCGTAGCCGTAATGGCGCTAGCTTCCACATGCAACAAGGGCCTGTTTATTATGGCTGGACCTCCGTCTCTTCCTCTCGTGCGCTGATTGGCTGCGCTACTTCAAAAGCGCAACGCGATTGGTTCAGAGACCTGTCATCGGACGAGGAATAGACGGGTACCCAAGACGGCAGGGTTGCGCGTGTGCCTTCCCAGGTCCTGGCAGCACCATCCGGCGAGGGGGTGAGGACGCTGGCCGCCTGTTTTATGACTGCAAGAAACACTGGATGTTTTATTTTGATTTCTCTTCACTGGATGTATGCCGACGATACTGAGAGCAAGAAAGCGGAACGCCGGTGAACGAGCACATCGTTATCGATGGGGAAAATAAGTTGAAAGCTTCGGAAGAATGTTTTCCTTGTTCCAGGAAAACGGATTGCTCTGTTGATCAGCGTGATGGGTGTTTCGAGGGGATTTTGACATTTGGAGAGGATCTGGAGCTATCCATCTACAGCTTAGAGCTCGAGCGCAACAGAAAGCGGCAACAGAGCGCCATAACGTTACTGCAAAACAAGCTTTCCGGATCGATACAGTGTGGAACAGCCTTTTCATGCGGGGGATTTGTGCGTTTTAATGCAAATGTAAACAAGTAAGCTGGCGAGCAAGTACCAAGTCAGCAACGGTGGCCTGATTGAGATCCACGTAACTTCTGCAAACTGCATGCAGCCCTGGCGGTGGAAACAGGGCTGGATGAGCCCAAAAATGGCAAATATGAGGAAATCTAAAAGATGAATGTTGCATTCCCCACTTAACTTGTACTATTCACCTAATTTCCCTTTCCATACAAGCCCGAGTTTAGAGCAAAGCAAGGTGCTCCTCGTGCCTCCAACATGAGGAAGATTTAAGGCCGTGCGGAATTGATTTATTATGGGGGGAGCGCATTATTTTGATTTAATCCCTCTCTCCTTTTTTACTTTTCTTTTGTTTATCCTCCGCGAGAGGATTCTTGGATATCCGCGATTGTCATTTTGCTAGTCTGGAACGTATAACGCAAAAGATCCTCCGAAGTAGGTCAGATCAAAGCTGGAGAGTTGTTAGTATGACACCTTTTCACACTCATCTTAATGTATGCCGGACATTTATGCTTTGATTTTATCTGTCGTTTGGCTCAATGACAGCCAAATGAGAGTTTGACATCTTGGCAGCCTCCCTCTCCATCTCGTTCGCCTCTTTGTTTTGTTTTTCCACCTCTCATTTCGGGCTGTTGAGTGAGTGAATGGCTCTGTGCGGAACGACGGCTTCCAATGCCGCGAAAATGATGGCTGCGTACAACGGAGGAACCGCGGCAGTGGCAGCGCATCACCCGCACCATCACCACCAGCTGCCCCATCTCCCGCCACCCGCCCACCTCCACCACCATCACCACCCGGGCCAGCATCACCTTCAGCACCCCGGCTCGGCCGCTGCTGTGCATCCTGTACAGCAGCACGCTTCCACGGCCGCAGCCGCTGCTGCTGCTGCCGCGGCGGCGGTGATGCTGAACCCGAGCCAGCAGCAGCCGTACTTCCCCTCGCCCGCTCCTGGTCAAGCCCCGGGGCCGGCGGCCGCTGCAGCCCCTGCGCAAGTGCAAGCCGCCGCCGCGGCCGCTGTGAAGGCACATCACCATCACCACCACCACTCGCATCACTTACAACAACAGCTGGATATAGAGCCTGACAGACCCATCGGATACGGAGCTTTCGGTGTTGTTTGGTAAGTGATCAAATAACATTGTAACAACTTCTGTAAGTGAAAGTCGTAAATGCTGCTGACGACTTCAAAAGGGCACTTCAAAAGTAATTGTGCAAATGAAAAGTTACAAATAAAGAATGCAACTTTGGGAAGTATAATTAAAAAGATGTACTCTCAAAAGATGTGGAGTCGAGATAACTCGGTCTAATAGAAAAAAAGCTATGTTATTCCACACAGAACTGGTCTCCCCCTCATGGGTGCCGCCATGTTGCTGTCACATGACCAGCTGTGGCATGCAATTTACCAATTTATTAACACTGATACTGACATTATTAATATGTTTCGACAACTTAATCTCATAAGAAAAAATAACTTTTTTACGGAATGACAATTTTGTAATAAATTTGTATGGAAATTAGTGATTTTTAGTCAAAACGGTATAGCATGAAAGCATGAACTAACCCTTACTGATTGTATAAAAATGTGCAAATGAGATTGAAAGGTGACAAACAAAAAAAAGATTGATGGTACGAATCAGCATGTTTACAATCCATCAAACAGAATGGGTGGACTAATAGCATATCGACGACGGCCATTTTGCCCATTGACTAAACCTAAACCATCACTTACAGAGTGCACCTTTAAATTGTTTTATCTGTCAGGTTTGTTGGGATGGAGAGGTACCGTATTTTTAGATTCCTGTGTGACAGTTCAAGGGGAATGAGGAACAGCTTTTGGCAAAGAATTTAAGATGTACACTAAGGGAACATTGCTGCGCTTAAGGGATAAGCTGACTTAAATGCTCAAGATTTAATTCATGTCAGTTTGAGTGTCTTTGGTCGAGAATAGTGCCTAACCTAGGTGTTTACTTCGCTCCATGTATAAACTGATAGGCACAGAACCTATATAATGCAGTTATACCGTAAAGTGATAGTTCACACAAAATTAGAAATTCTGTCAGCTTTTACTCACCCTCATGTTTTTCTCAACATGTATGAGTTTCTTTGTTCTGTTGAAAACAAGATAATATATTTTGAAGACTGTGGGTAACCAAACAGTTTCTTGTCCCCATTGACTTCCATGAAAAACCAGAAACTGTTTGGTGCTCATTGAATAACTTATGAATTTCTTCCAGTCACAACAAAACCAGTTCACAGGGCAATACAGACCAAAGAAGAAAAGTTGAGTAATATGTGTAATGCTTAAAGGAAGGAGAGTACAGGTTCTCAGAATGAGTTTGTAACTACGAGGAAATGCAATATCCTTTTTAAGCACACACCCTCCTGTCTTGTAGAAGATTCAGCCACAGCTTCTGTTCAGAGGTTAATCTGAGAGTTAATTCCTGGGACGAGCAATGTATTAGGCAAAATAGACAAAATGAAAGTAATGGGCATTCATTCTTCGACTATTTCTATCACATATAGGCTCTCTGTGTGTTTATCTAAAGGAATCACCTGTAACTGGTGCCTGGCCACAAAACTAGGGGAGCTCTCACCAACAGCCACCCTCCCTACTTCCACCCATGCAATCTTAGCCTGACCTTTCCTCAAAATCGCTTCCTGTTGCTCATTGTCTGCTTTTAATCTGCACTGTTGCCTGCTGGTATATTTATAGCTGTCCTCCAGAGGCATAGCCATAGAGGAAAAGCATTTAGGATTTGCACCCTCTGAAAGGGGGTGGGCAGAACCATGGGTAATTAAAGGGATAATTCACCCAAAAAGTTAAAAATGACATTTCTCTTACCATTTAATACCCCTCATGTTGTTCCAAACATATATGACGTGCTTACTTCTTTGGGGTACAACAAGGTATTTTGAAGAAATGTGCTGTGCTTTTAATTTACATCAATGGAAACTGGAGCTTTCCTGCATTAAAAAGGATGCAAAGGCATGACTTTCAGTGCATAACTCCAATATCAGGTTCAATTTAATTGTTTGGCTTCAGAAGGGTTAAAATAATTTCATATGCTCATATTTTTTTACAGTTAAAATGCAACTATTATGATTAAGGTTATTTAAACATATTTAAATTCAAATTTAAATTATTTAAATTATTTTCATATCCTGCAGTTTAGCGCTTTGACAATTTATATAAATTAAATGAATAATAACTTAATTTTTAAACAAATGTAATATAAATGATTGTACTTTCATTTAATAGGCTATACATTTATTTAAAGCTGCAGTCCATAACTTTTTTTGGTTAAAAATGATCCAAAATCTATTTTTGAGCAAGTACACAACAAGCCAGTATTCAAAACGATCTCCTTACCGTAGCCCCATTCACAACGGTAAGCTTGTAATAATTTGTTATAATTAGAGTGGTACAGGTGGATTTCTGCAGGAAATTCAAGCATGTCTTTGCATCATTACACCATGTCTGTATACATAAAGAAAGAGTCCGGCTAGTAGTAGAGGAGCACTGCATGTTCTTTAGCGGATCATTTATAGCCTTTTGTCACAGCAGCTGGAGTAATTAAACTTATCATTTTGATGGCGGATTGTAATCCAGAAATGCCCAAATGATATTCACCCGTAGTCAAAAGCAAAAGATTAGACTGTACAGAAATTTAAATCTACAGGTAACGCTAATACACATTAAATACACTTAGTCACGCAATGCTAATGCTGTTAACATTAACAATTTGAGAACAGAGAATAGTATGGTAAAGTATAGTAATAATAATCATTTGCACGGTTTGATGTTATACGAGCGATCGTTAGATTTAATCACTGTTGGTAGCGTGTTTTGTTCCCAAAAGTGGCAGGCATGTTACTTACTTGTTCAGATGACATTTTCAGAGGCAAAAGCTTACGGACTGCAGCTTTAAAGAAGTATATTATGTCTTCAAACCATAACTCAAGTGTTGTCTATGTTTGATGGCATTGCAGGTGTTCAGAATGAACATACTTTGTCAATTGATGTGAACAGGTATCCCATGCTCAGGAAGTAGGGAGCAGCAAAAACCCTGTTTACATCTGGAATTAAGATACGTTTTGGTCTAGGAGTGTCAAAAGTTCTGGTACTTCGGTACCAAGTCAGTACTAACATTTTGAAAAAGGGACGATGCCAGCATTTCTGTAGTACCGAGTATTGGGCACCCACTAATAGGCAGCTTCTTTCGTGTTTATCTAAGCGCAGGGCTCCAGACTAACTAACCGTGTCTCTGTGTAAATGAATGGCGCAGAAGCATGAACTTCATCTCCAGAGCTGCTCTGAGTTTCATTTGAGAAAAAAACTATCGCCATATCATATATCATTCACCCACAGAAACTCAAAGGTCTTCACGGCATTCCTTCAAAATAGTTTGGTTTAACTTTTTGGATTTAGCGACATCTCAATGTAATAATAAAACTAACAATTATTAGTTTTATTATTATTATTAGGTGTGATCTTTTTTATAAACAATGTAGCCTTTAAATGTTTATATGATTTAGTTACAATCATTACCATCATAAATAATAAACTCATTGAATTGAATTTAATATTCTTATCAAATAGGTAATTAAAGTAGTTC
The DNA here is from genome assembly GCA_023029165.1 of Gobiocypris rarus. Taxonomy (NCBI): domain Eukaryota; kingdom Metazoa; phylum Chordata; class Actinopteri; order Cypriniformes; family Gobionidae; genus Gobiocypris; species Gobiocypris rarus. The sequence goes on along the minus strand of CM040911.1, from coordinate 28,487,607 downwards.
CGAAACAGATTTTACTGTGGTACCGAAATTGGTTTCCGTAACATTTTAATGGTTTTGGTACCGACTACTGGAAATTTGGTATCTTGAAATCCTTATTTTGGACGATTGGACCACAAATGGAGGATGCTAAGTTCAAGTGTAAACGGGGTCTAAAATGTTTTGAGTTTGTCCACTTCCAGAGGTAGTTGAAAACGCTTTGGTAACACTTTACAATAAGGTTGTATAAGTTAATGCATTAGTTAACATGAACTAATGATGAACTGCACTTATAAAGCATTTATTTATCTTTATTAATGTTAATTTCAACATTTACTAATGCATTAATAAAATCTTGTTGACATTAGTTAATGCACTGTGAACTAACATGAACAGCTGTATTTTTATTAACTAACGTTAACAAAGATTATCTAATGCTGAACAGAGGTGTTGTTCATGTTAACTAATGCGTTTACTAATGTTAACTAATACAACCTTATTGTAAAGTGTTACCAACGCATTTGACCGGATTGCTTTCATGGTGTAAACCCTCATGTGGTTAAATGTGTTAAATGTCAAAATACCGCCTACTGACTTAATGCGTAAACACTATGGGAAGCGCGCTAGCCAGGTGGGATTTAAACTTTGTCAACTGAAGACCCAAGTTGGGTTTGTTGACGAAAAACGCACCAAGCACAATGTTCCCTCACCATTCCTGATTTCTAACACACATTCACAGCATTCTGCGAGGTCTTACGGCTATCAGAGCCGACACAAAGCAGATGCTCTCCGTATGTTTTTCCATCGTCTCCAGGTGCATTCATATGTGAATTGCGTGAGCTTATTTTGTACAATATATCGAACGAAAAAAAACAACAAAAAAACCACACGCATTTACCCGCCCATAGAACATGCCCTCGAAGAAATCAGGACAAAAGTGGTTGAAATCGGACAAAAAGATGGATTAAAACACCAGGTGTAAACGAGGATGTAAACAGGGCCAAAGACATTGTAGGGATCCTGTAAATTGGAACTTAGATCCTATGCTGGGATAAATGAAGAGTTAAAACAAAAAAATGGAAAAGCATGAGCTTGGTCCTTGTGTTATCTATAGAAGGCTGTTTGGATGGTGTTGTATGTTGTAGTTAGTGTCCTTTCATTCGGGCAGCTGCAAAAGTTTAGATAAATTGGTTTTGGCCCTGCCACAAAGTGTGTGCGTCACATACTGGTTCTCATGCAGATGTGTTTGGATTTAATTCTCTGATATTCTAACTATACATAATCTATATTATCTTTTTGCATCTGCTTAATTGCAGGAAATAATGCTTTATTAAAGTAAGCATATTGTGCAGTGAATTTGCAAACAGGTTTAGATTACATCCTGTCTTCAGAATGAAAATGAAAGCAAAATGAAATGGAATATAATGGTTTATGCTAAAGAGACTCTGCGTGTGCTAAGCGTTACTCGATCATATTCAAGTCTGCAGGAAATTAAGTGCAAACTGCTAGGTCTGATGCTTTCTTGGAAAAAACCCATATCTGTCATTAATGATATCCTTAAAATAGTCACTCTTGTCTGATTTTAATAGCGTGGAGTGCTTATGTTGAGGACATAATGGCATAACTCTTTGTTGATGCTCAGTCAAAAAGTTTATTTTAAAACCCCTTGACCTGCATGTACTGTTTACGCTTGTAGTTTGAGATGGACTCGTGTACATGAACAAAGTTACGGGAAACAGGAGCGCTAAATGCTAAACCGCTGTAATTTTAGAAGGCTTCAGTTGACTTTGATGCCACATTTGTGGGTTCTGGGAATTCCATGTGTGTCCTGTATTATGTTTTGTGTGACATGTTTTAAGCCAGGTTTAGGATGCAGTTTAGGATGCCCTCTAATAACTTTACATTACATTACTTTACATTTACATACACTTTAAATGTACATATATGAAGTTGGCTGACATTTTTATCCAAAGTGACTTGCATTGCATTCAAGGTACACATTTTATTAGTTTCCCTGGGAATCATACTCATGACCTTGGCGTTTTTAGTGCCGTGCTCAACTGTTTTGATCTACTTTCATTTTACATTATAGTGGTAACAGCCACATGTATGTTTGTGCATGAATTTGTGTCCTATTCTCAGTAAGGGTGGGAATCTTTTGGTACTTCACTATTCGATTCAAATCGATTCTTGAGGTCACGATTCATAAGCAGAGTGTAATGACTGCAAATTTCGATTTGATATACAGTATACATAGATTTGATTCTAGTTTACTGTTTTGTGTTACTTTTCCTATTTGACTGCGGTAGACAGTTTAAAAAAATCCCACTGTATTAAATGTGTTAATACAGTTTAGTCGACCCTATATTATTATTCAGCTGACTGCAATTATTACACACATGACTGACAGTCTTCTGTAATAAAGCAAGGCTGGCTATTTTATTTTTGATATTAAAAATAGGAAATGACAAACAATAGGAAATATACAATAGAAAAAAAATTATTCAAATTAAATAAACTTTTTCAGGAACAGTAGACTAGGTTTATTTAAGAAATACTACAGAAATGGAATAATTAAATATAAAAATAAACAGTTAAACTAGTAAAATAGATAAAATAGTTTTCATTATGTGAATTAAATATAAATTAATCCATATTAAAGATACAAAAGGGATTCAGTCAAAAGCATTGAGTGGTTCAAAAAAAAGCATTTATGAAACAGATGGCAATAGTTTATGAATACACGGATCTAATATACTCTTACACATCCGATTTTCTCCTTTTTCTCTTTCTAAATGTTTATGTTTGCGAAGGACGTAACAGACTGTATTTACATGAGTACTCCACACGATGTACATTTTAACATAATTGTGTGTGTATGACCACTCAAATGCAATAAGCTGTGAAAGAGAAACAATTTCGGATTCACATGCATCTGAGAGACAGCATATGTGCTTGCACTTTGGTTATGTGTCTTTTGTGTGGCTTATTGTGTTTAATAACACGTGGGTGTGTTTTGGGCGTAATATGCAATAGACCAATCAGAGTCTCATCTCCCATTCCCTCTAAAAGCCAGTTGCGCTTGCACCATAATGACGGAGTGTTATTTACATGACGGAATATGCGAGCGTAAAGACTGAATGCTTCTCCAGAGAGGAATCCTTTTATTTTTAATATTTAAAAATGTTTGTGTGCTGTTGCACGTCCCCGTGTGTGTAATAAGCAGAATGTACGCGCGTTGTGCCCCCCCTAGGTGCATATTACTAACGCAGCAGGTGTATGATAGGTCCCTATGTAGTACTGCAAAGTTAAAGATGTGTAACACTTAAAAAAAAAGAAATTTGTATGTTTGGGGTGGCACGGTTCACAAAACCAACGGTTCGGTTCGTATCACGGTTTCAGGGTCACGGTTTTCAGTTCTGTACGGTTCTTGTTGTTTTTTCTTTTAATCGTTAACACTCCAGAAACAAGGTTGCATTTGCAGCAGATTATGCTTCCCATCATAAATCAAAGCATGAGACAGACAGTGGTTGGAGGAGAACACCGGAAAATGTGACCGAATGTACAATATTCGTCTATATTTGTAATACACGAGCCGCGGTTTCAGCTGCATGAGACAAACGCTGCCAGTGTGAATGCACAACAGTCACGCGTGCCTCCCTACTGCATGCGGTGTGAAGCAGGGTTATACGATGCTGGCGCATTCTCCAACTCCGGGCAGCCTTCCTTATCTCTCCCACTTGCCATTTTTACATGTGACAGAACCTGTAGCACTACAGTTTTATTGTCTTTTAATTATTTTAAATCTTCTATTTTGCTTGGAAATGACACCCACTGTCAGAGGTAACATACGGGAACGAGGCTACATTTTGCATGCGTCGAACCGTGTGATTGTCTACAAACCGGAAGGTTGGTGGTTCGATCCCCAGTTCCACCTGACCAAGTGTCGAGGTGTCCATGAGCAAGACACCTAATCCCAGCTGCTCCTGACGAGCTGGATGGCGCATTGCATGGCTGACACCGCCGTCGGTGTATGAATGGGTGAATGTGAGGCAACATGTAAAGCGCTTTGGATAGCCATGGGTCTGTTAAAAAACGCTATATAAATGCAGTCCATTTACAAGCGAACCGGTGCTTGTGTTAAATAATTCTAATATATACATACACAGATCAGGCATGACATGAAGTGAAAAACATTGATTATCTCTTCATCACGGCACCTGTTAGTGGGTGGGATATATTAGGCAGCAAGTGAACATTTTGTCCTTAAGGATAAGGATTTAAGCAAGTTTGACAAGGGCCAAATTGTGATGGCTAGACGACTGGGTCAAAACTGCAGCTCATGTGGGGTGTTCCCGGTCTGCAGTGGTCAGTATCTATCAAAAGTGGTTCAAGGAAGGAACAGTGGTGAATCGGTGACAGGGTCATGGGCGGCCAAGGCTCATTGATACACGTGTGGAGCGAAGGCTGGCCCGTGTGGTCTGATCAAACAGACGAGCTACTGTAGCTCAAATTGCTCAAGAAGTTAATGCTGGTTCTGATAGAAAGGTGTCAGAATATACAGTGCATAAGGACATCTTTTTATGAATGAAAACCAGTATCACCAATATCAATACTGCTACTGATATCTATGAAATTTTCTTTTTCCCGTCATTTTTAGCCATTAATTATAGTCATTCAACATGTAGCCATTATTTTCCTGTTTATTTCCTAATACCTGGTTTGCTTAGTAAAATGCAGGGCAAGTACATTTTTCATATTGACACTGTACTTGTTAACAACTGCAATAAACATGATTGCCATTTATACAGCAATGTAGTTGATACACCAGCTATATTTAATGAATGACCTTGCTGTCGTGTTGCAGGTAATTGTGTCATCAGTGTCTTAATGTTTTGTGAATCAAGGCCCTTGCTAGTGCCCGAAAGATATACTGATTCACGACAAGGAGAACTTGGGAGGTGAGCGGAATGACACAGAAAGTAAGCCTGTTGCCAACAGTTTGCTCATATTTATATTAACAATACAAAATCATAAAAACAGATTTGGCCTGTTCAACCTGCATCCCACAGGCCTCCTGCTGCTCAAACCAGATCCAAAAACAGAGACCTACTAGATAACAATATCTCTGTCTCCATCTTAATCACAGCCCTCATGACTTACTTGTATTTACACGTGCAGCCTCCATCCGTGAGCTGTTAGAGCCAGTGCTGATAAAGATGAAATGCCAGACACATGCATTCGCATGTCATGTGTCCCGTATAATAGGCTATTGTTTATTTGCCACTGATTGTAGTTGATTTTCAAAATGTGTAGTTTTGCAAAAAGAAAATCTTTAGTATTTAATACAGCTATAACTAGGGAGCATTGGGTTGAACTGTGGTTCTCGACTTTGTCCCCATTGCCCCTGTCTCTCAGGGAAGAGGCATGCCTCTGCACAGGAATGTATTGGAGTCTTCACTGTCCATTAAAACGTCAGCCGGTCTCTGTTGCGCTCATGGTTTGATCTGTGCAGGGAATACTAGCATGGTCACGGACAGCTTAAATTAGGCCTGATGTTCTTAAGATCTCGTCTGGCAGATTGATGCACCAAAAATATGCAAAGTCTCTTGTTGTGGCTTGGTGAAACTTCTGGATCCTGCTTCGTTGATCAGCATCACTTAACATGACACTTGTCCAGTAATTCATTAAAAAAGTTAGTCATATACAGTTTATATATGTGTATGTGTATATATATATATATATAATAAAATATATATATATATATATATATATATATATATATATATATATATATATATATATATATATATATATATATATATATATATATATATATATATATATATATATATATATATATATATATATATATATATATATATAAATATTTGTTACTAATATATCCCCAATGTCATAATGTTATTGATTATGACATTAAGGGATATATTAGGTAGCAAGTGAATATTTTGTCCTCAAAGTTAATGTGTTAGAAGCAGGAAAAATGGGCAAGTGTAAGAGTTTGACAAGGGCTAAATTGTGATGGCTAGACGAGTAGGTCAGAGAATCTCCAAAACTGCAGCTCTTGTGTGATGTTCCCAGGTCTGCAGTGGTCAGTTTCTTTTAAAAGTGGTCCAAGAAAGGAACAGTGGTAAACCGGTAACAGGGTCATGTACGGCCAAGGCTCATTGATGCACGTGGGGAGTGAAGGCTGGCCCGTGTGGTCTGATCAAACAGACGAGCTACTGTAGCTCAAATTGCTCAAGAAGTTAATGATGGTTCTGATAGAAAGGTGTCAGAATACAGAATAGTGCATTACAGTTTGTTGCAAATGGGGCTGTATAGCCGCAGACCAGTCAGGGTGCCCATGCTTACCCCTGTCCACCACCGAAAGCACCAACAGTGGGCACGTGAGCATTAGGACTGGACCATGGAGCAATGGAAGGAGGTGTCCTGGTCTGATGAATCATGTTTTCCTGGGGAACACATGACACCAGGATGCACTATGGGAAGAAGGCAAGCCGGCAGAGGCAGTGTGATGATTTGGGCAATGTTCTGCTGGGAAACCTTGGGTCCCGCCATCCATGTGGATGGTACTTTGACACGTACGTACCATCTACCACTGTTGCAGACCATGCACACCATTTCATGGAAATGGTATTCCCTGGTGGCTGTGGCTTCTTTCAGCAGGATAATGCGCCCTGCCACAAAACAAAAATGGTTAAGGAATGGTTTGAGGAGGTCCAAATTCCCCAGATCTCAATCCAATTGAGCATCTGTGGGATGTGCTGAAGAAACAATTCAGATCTATGTGCCTTGTAACTTACAGGACTTAAAGGATCTGCTGCTAATGTCTTTGTGCCAGATACCACAGCACACCTTCAGGGGTCTAGTGGAGTCCATGCCTCGACGGGTCAGAGCTGTTTTGGCAGCAAAAGGGAACCAACACAATATTACAATATTAGGTGCTCATAATGTTATGCCTGTACATTATTCCCGTAATAGCAAAGCTAGTAACTTTTGTAACATTATACATGTTTTTACAATTCATTTAATACATCCTTGTGAAATATAAGTACTAATAAAAATGGTAGTGTATGTAGAGTAAAGGCTGATTTATACTTCTGCGTTGGACCTGTGCCGTAGCCATGACATACGCGACAATTTTCATTTATACTTCTGCGTTGACGTGTATTTACACATGCAGAGGGAGCATGTGTACCCCTGAGGGAGGGGTTCTGGCAGACCAATCACAGCGCTTGCGGTCCGCGTAGAATCGTCGCGTTGTTACATTTTTGGAGAGGTGCACGTCAGGGTACGTCGTAGGCTACAAATGCAACACACAGCCTACAACGTAGCTACGGTGTACGCTCAACGCAGAAGTATAAATTGGGCTTAAGGCTTATAAGTAAAAGATTATGCAATAATATTAAGGCTTGAGTTTTAAAGATGCATGACGAGTTTGCCTAGAGTCCAAATCTCTGAAGATCACTGAATTTTCTTTTCTAGTTTTGGGAGAACTACAGGAAAATGAGCACTAGCCATAGCTACTATTGATGTTATGACTAATTTATTCTCTTCTCCATTGTAAATGTACAATTTAAATGAAATGTGAATGATTAAAGTTTGATGTGTTTTCTTTTTTTGAATAGGAACCTCATATCCTCCTCGAATGTCTAAATAAACCAAGTCATTTAGTTGCTGATCAAACATGCTTAAACAACATTAGAATATTAAATATGATTTGTCATGCAGTGTGTGTTTTTCCTCAGTGTGATGAGCAGCACGATTGAACCCGAAACTCTTTGAGTCTTCCTCTTGTCATCTATTATCTAAAATCTAATAATGTCTTAATTAGTCAGATGTGATCATTTATCAATATGACTCATAATTGAAAGAGTCATTAAATGATTGTAGAGTAGATTTTAACTTTCTCTTTTCAACCCGAGGTTTTCCTGCAGCTGTGTGTGTGTGTGTGTGTGTGTGTGTGTGTGTGTGTGTGTGTGTGTGTGTGTGTGTGTGTGTGTGTGTGTGTGTGTGTGTGTGTGTGTGTGTGTGTGTGTGTGTGTGTGTGTGTGTGTGTGTGTGTGTGTGTGTGTGTGTGTGTTTAGGCGAATTATAATGGCAGGCGGCCTGGTGCTTTTATACTCTGAACTTGAAAGGATCACAGAAGGGACACTTTTTTTTTACAACCACAACAGTAAGAAGCAGCTCTTAAGAGGCTCTGGGTTTGGCAGATGCACAGACTGAGCAGAGAAACAGCTTACCTTTGAAGTGTTGGGGGTGAAAGAGTGCAGGAGTGTGTACGTTAACCCTTCACTCACCTGCCTCTGTCAACCTATTCTGGGCTTCACTCATGTAGGGATCTTGACAGCACTGCTAAGAATGAGTTTTCCCCCTTGTTGTTTTGGATGAATGCCACAAAGAAATGTGCGGGTCATTTTACCCCAAAATCAAGAGAAAAAAGTAAGAAATTCCATTTTCATTCATTCGTTCGTTCCTTTGTTCAATCATTCTCAGAACAAGTTCTGTCATCATGATTCATGTATGCATACATGCAATTATATGCAAATGTACTTTCCAGTTTAACCTGCTAGAAAATCAAAGCATATGTCTATCCAAGGTGTGTTCCAAATTTGATATCACCAAACAGATTTAAATGATCATTTCCATGATCACCAAACAGATTTAAATGATCATTTCCATGATAACAGTCAAATTTCAAAACAGTACACAGGATGGATTTTAAGTGTTTAAGCTTTTGAATAATACCTTATTTATGACTACTAAAATATGAAACATGCCAATAAAAAAGCTTGCCAAGTTTCCCTTTACCTGGACACTGACACAGACACAGAGCGTCTGAAATCACGTACTGTTTTTTTTTTGTGTGTCCTACATCACCATAGGCTAGCTTTTGGATCTGGTAAACTGATTCATATGTCTATGGATTCCGTAATTCAGTCTCAATAATTTGCAACTCATCTTAATTTTGTTTTTGTAATTTATGTAGTAGTAACACTTTAGTTAATTATGCTACAATTTACGTTTTTACAGCTGTTGTGTAATGGTCCTCCCGTGAATATCTTTGCTAAATGTCATACTTTTCATTGATTTTCCAAACCAATTACACTATACAAAGAGTGCAAATAACTTTAATTTAACTAAACATCCCATTCGGGTGTGATTTATAGATAAATTGTGACAAAACTGACATTCGTTCAGGTCTGTCTTAAATTTATGGTACTTTAGTGCTGGTATATCGACATGAAAATATTGTCAATTGCAAATATTGTGCAAAACAGACTTCATGGTCTGAATAGAGTCTTCATTTATTTGAAGCCTAAGCTATCATTTCTTTTGATCTAGGGGTGAATATGACATTTCTTAATAGTTTTGTGAGATTCTGCCATTTCCGTTTCGTCCACTATTGGTCCTCTTTGGCTCATTTTCGGTTTCCACCTCTGTTTCTCTATGCGTATTAAAGTGTAAGTGTTGTTGTATTTGAATAATGGAGATTTCACCACTAGTGTTCCACAGTCAAAATAGGGGAAACGCATGAGAGTTTCAGAGAGGATGTGGCTGTGTATTGTGTCTGGTGTGGAGCAGAGGTCCAAATGCTTTAGCTTTAATACTGTGAAGACCATCTCTTCCTCAGAGAGCAGAACTGTTAATTAAAAAGCCCACTGCTCAGACTGAACCGTTCCATTTAGAGCTCTGACACCCCTGACACCTACTTGTGCTTATTTATAGCTGTCCTATTAGCTGCCCGATCTCAATTCTGCCTAAAAGCTACCTGGATTTCTTCTGAAGCGTATTATGGACCAGTGTTATAGATGCGGTTTGGATATCCCTCTGTCCGATTTGACTATAGAAACAATGTCCACAGACAGGATGTCTTTAAAACAGGAATTTGAATATATCCCTGGCCATCTGTCTGGCTTGTTTGCCATCCATTCAAAACAGACTTGTGAAACACACCCTGAGCAAAACCAACCCTGTTAATGTAACCTTCAAAATTCAGGCAAGCGCCTTGAATGTGCTTTTTTGGTTTTAAAGGATTTTTTTAAATACTAGGCAGTGAGGCTGCACAATATTGGAAAAAAAACTGACATTACGATATCTTGTTTTTCTGTAAAACATATTGCAATATATATATAAACAATTTCACCAGATTACTTAGCTATATTTTGAAAGAATTAATCTTTTTTAGGGAGTGCATCTGCATACACTGTAAAAAAAAAAGCTTTTGCCTTCACTGTACTATGTCACACAATACAAAGGTACACCAGCAAGAGGAAGATGAATGAATTAAATCGCTATACAAATATATCAGAAGCTGTCATTTAGTCTTTATTTACAAACTTGGACATCACACGCGGCTATTGACTGACCACAAACAGGTAATAACTTGCTTGCATTTTTCATTTGCTAATGTCTCGTGGTCTTTCAGTTGTTGTTTTTTTGTGTGTGTTTTTTTTTAATAATCACATTTTGGGTGAAAAGTGTGTTGTAACACAAGTGTTACTGAAAATGTACAGAGTAAAATATTAATAATCTAAAATTGATTAGTAATGCCATACACTACTGCGTTACAGCAAAAAGTAATACGTTACTGTAATGCATTACTTTTCCCAACACTGTGTAAATGAATACAGTGCTGTGCTTCACTGTGAAGCTGGCAGCACATATATTTATGTAAATCGCAGTCTTCATGATCGCATTAAGCCATAATCAGCATATTGATTTTATGCAGCCCTTCTAGGAAGTTTGGAAGCAACAGTGGCTGATTTACATAAGGGTCATCCCTGTGAGGTTTTAGGTTACAGGCTCTCACCTGTAAGCTTTAGCTTGCTACTCTGAGGTGCACTGATGAGATGGCGCGCACGCAAACGGTTGCATGACTCAGACTTGAGTAAGTCAGTGTTTGCCTTAACACTCTTTCTGAGTGTGGTGGCGAGTGGCCAGGGATGCCCCACGCTCTGTGCAGTGGGCTGCTCAAGCATGACTGTCCTCAGGGCATCACCAACGTTTTTTCATGATCCTCAGGCTTGTTCTTTAGTCCTCCTTGCAGAGGAAAAAACGAATATCCGGGACTGTGATTGCTGATGGGGAGTGATGAGGGACTGTAGGAAGTCGGGGAATGTATGGGTGGGAGTGGCTCTTTTGTCGCAATTATCTCTTCAGCCATTTCCTCAGCACAACAAACACCACCCTGTTTTTGGTCCTGAAAGTATACAGTTTGATTAGGAGCTCCGCCTTTTCTCAAGCTGCCTCTAGCTGGACTGAGCGTGATTAGTTTTTGGCGAAAGTGGGAGGAAGTGGCCGCGGCATCTGCCATTACTGGAACCGTCCTCAATAGGAGAGCTCCCTGGATAATAGCATCCATTTGTCTAAAGCATGTTTTGGCCTTCCTAAGTGGCTTCAAAGGGTGATTGAGAGGATTGTTGTTATGTGGACTGATTTGTTTTTTCTTCATCTTCTAAAATTAAATTAACCAAAACCTCACTTCCACACATTACTGCATTTTTAGACTACATCTATAATTGGTATGTGACATTATATACAGGTAGAGATTATGTTATACTGCAGTGCTAATGCAGCTGTCAGTAGCAAGGACTGCTGCTTATGCTACTTATTTATGTATTTAGAAAAAAAATTGTTTGTGGTTGCCAAGGTGTGTGTGCATGTATTTTTTAAATCAGAATTTGAGATTGGATTTTTTACTGTTGGTGTTTTATTTGTGTTTTGGTTGTTAAATAATATGTTATATTATACATTTTTAAAATTAAAAACTCAAAATTAATATCAATTTTTTCTTAGCATTTAAAGCATTTAAAACAATTGAATTTATGTAGACAAAATAATGTTGCATTTTAATGTCTGCCCTTTATTGGTTATCATTACATTTACATTTATGCATTTAGCAGACGCTTTTATCCAAAGGAGTACAGGAAGCGATCGGTTATGAAGAGGCGAAGAAATGCAAAAAATGCCTTAAATACCAAGTTTTGGACATTACTCAGAGTAGCCTAAACTAGAATAAGGAGGGAATAGAAGAGAAATAGAGGAAAATTAGTTTTTTAATAAAATGTTTTACTTTTTTATGATAAGATTAAGTGCTCACGGAAGAGATGAGTTTTTAGCTGTCTTTTGAATGATGACAGTGATTCTGCCATCCGGATGGAGGTGGAAGATCTTTCCACCAGCCAGGAACGGTGAATGAAAAAGTTCTGGAAAGGGATCTCATGCCTTTCTGAGATGGTACCATAAGCCTACGCTCCTTACCTGAGAGAAGGCTGAAGTATGCTGGTGCTGAGCTTGTGGTGGATCCTACCACTACCTGAGGGCCCCACAGACTACAGATGTTTTTAAACGAAACCTAAAAACATTTCTTTTTACTAAAGCTTTCCACTGAATGTGTTTTAAATAGTATTTTCTTAAATATATGTAAATAGTTTTTCTTATTTTTTGTATTTAATTAACTGTGTTTTTTTATTATACTTCTAGATGCTCTGTAGCACTTTGAGATTGCAGAAATGTAAAGTGCATTACAAATAAAATTCATTATTATTATTATTATTATTATTATTATTATTATTATTATAAGCAAGCATCAAGGCCTTGAACTTGATGCGGGCAGCAAGGGCAGAGAGATGGAGAGAGGTGTGACATGGGCCCTTTTGGGCTCGTTGAAGACAAGACGTGCCGCAGCATTCTGAATCATTTGAAGTGTTTTGATAGCACACGATGGATTTGTGCGCTTCTGGCTGGTCAAGAAATAATACCAATAATACCTGGTCAAGGCATAACAAGAAATAATTATCGGTGTAACGTGTCAGCGAAAAGTTTAAAGGTTCTTCGTGATCCAATTTTTTTTAGTTAGTGTGTAATGTTGCTGTTAGAGCATAAATAATACCTGTAAAATTATAAAGCTCAAAGTTCAATGCCAAGCAAGATATTTTATTTAACAGAAGTTCCCTGTCAAAGCCTACAGCAAACGGACGATTTTTACTACATCCCTGTACTTCCTGCTTTAATTACGTCACTAGAACAGTTTGTTGACTAACTCCGCCCACAGGAATACGCAAAAAGGGGGCGTGGTCTTGTTGCTCTCCCACGTGGAGAAGAGGAAGTGTTGCGTTTGTAGAGTGTGTTTGTCGCCATGTCTACAGTAACATTGAGCGCATGCATCTCCCCGTTATGTTAAGAGGCCTGACCTTTCCGGGCAACGTGCGCTAAGCTGCTGTCGAATCACAACACGGGAACCGCTGGCACAATCAGAACTCGTTACGTATTTCTGAAGGAGGGACTTCATAGAACAAGGAAATCATCAGGCCGTTTTTTCATCAGTGAAAACAGCGGTATACAGATAAGTAAATTGTGAGAAAAAATACTGGGTTTTTTTACACGCGAAACATGAACACATGCTATATTGCACACTGTAAACACAATCAAAGCTTCAAAAACAAATGAAAAACGGGACCTTTAATATTGGTGCATCCCTAGTTATATAATTTAAAGAAGCCTGCATTTAGTTGACTAGAAATGGGTAAAGCTGATTTTTCAGCATCCAGTCTTCAGTGTTTCATGATCCTTCAGAAATCATTCTAACATGATGATTTGGTGCTCAAGAAACATTTCTTATTATTATCAGTGTTGAAAACAGTTTTGTAATTTTCTAGGATTATTTGATGAATGGAATGTTTGAAGAACACCATTCATTTGAAACCATAATAATAAAATACCTTAAATAAATAAAAGTAAATAATAAAAAGAAAATAAATAATAAATGTCTTTAGTGTAACATTTGATTAATTTTTGTCCATGCTTTCTTTTCTTTTTTTAACTTACTGACGCCAAACTTATTGAAAGTAGTACAAAGATATTAAATTACTTTCTGATCATGATATAAGATTTTGGTCACACCCCCAAACCTTAACTGCATCCATAAGTCTTGTGTAGTCTTGAGTTTTGTGTAACCTGTCTAGAATACTAAACAGTTAGTGTCCAGTTTTCTGTGTAGTCAGAATTCATAGTTCCTTTGGGCCTCTTTTCCAACAGTTAGCTTTCACAGTGAAATGGTTGATAAAATATACGTATGCACAAGTTTTAGCCAGATCCTGCTGTGAATCCTCATTTTTATTCTGCTTTCAAGATTGCCATGTGATCTAACCCAGTTAAACCCAGTTTTATCAGTTTATGACTGTCTTTGTACTATGTCCTGTTAGCGGGATCTGGGTTTCTCTCACAGAGCGACCCTCGACGTTGTGATCATGAAAGAGTGCGAGCGAGCTAAAGTGCCCGGACTCTCCACCTTAGGGCGTGACCCTGTGCTAGCACTGCCACTGTTATCAATGTTCAACACATTCTCCTTCTTCGTCATTCATAGGCAAACACACCCACTCCAGAGTGTCGACAGATCTAGTCGCAGAGCCCAAGTCTTTGCTGGCACTGGGTCTAACGAGTGCTTGGGGGCCTCTGTGAGGAAATTAACCATGCAGTTTCACAGCCAAACAAGCCACAATCAGCCTCCAATGATAACTCATCTTTTAGTCTCTTTGCTTTCCCATGATGCTCTAAAATGTTCCAGCAGTGCAGACTGTGCCTGTTCCCTGTGTGCGTTCCCTTTTCTTTCCCATGCTTTATTGGCAATTTGGCACAGCATGGTATGTTTTCTGCTCCGTTGCATGCCAGACCTGTCATTATTTTTGACAACTGATTAATATTTTTTTATTATTATTATTACTACCACAAATAAAAATCATAAAATATTATTATTATTAATGACTTTTTGTTATTTTATATACTCCATTTTAATATTATTATTATTTATTAATAACAATAATATAATTATAAAATATTTTTATCTTGCTAAATAATAAATAAAAAACATATAAAGTCTGTTATTACTATTAATTAACTTTATTATTTTAATTTCTTTATGTACCTAATTTATTATTATTATATTTTATCAACACTGACAACATAATAATATTAATGTATTGCTATTTTAGTTGCTAAATATTGATAACAGTGTGCTTTCATTATTTTAATTAAATTATGATGATGATAATGAACTTTTTAATTGAATTAAATATTTAATTTATATTATATTTAATTTATTAGTTGTAGTAGTAGTAGTATTAAAGTGACTCCAAAAAGAATTAGCCATATATATATATATATATATATATATATATATATATATATATATATATATATATATATATATATATATATATATATATCTAGATTATTCTCATCCAAAATAAAAGTTTGTTTACATAATATATGTGTGTTTTCTTTGTATAAATATTATGTATATATAAATACACACACATGCATGTATATATTTAAGAAAAATATGTTATATTTATTAATAAAATAATTATATTTATATAAAAGATAAATTATATAAATATATAGACAGTATGTACATGCAAATGTGTTTTAAATATATCCATGCATGTGTGTGTATTTATATATACATAATAATTATACAAAGAAAACACACATATATCATGTAAACACAAACTTTTATTTTGGATGAGATTAATCTAGATTAATCTATGCCCACCACTAATATATATACAGTAAAAAAATTTAAATTTAATTTCAGTATAAATAAAAGTCTACTGTTTAAGATGTATATTTGTTAAAATGACACTGGAAGTGACATGAACTCATACTTTTTTCTGCTAGTGTAGTCTGTGCTTCGCCTCGCCTCCCCCCGCCACCTTCTTTCAACCTGAAAATCCTTCGATCCAAATTACTGCTGTTGTTAGGCTACCATATGTTCGTCTCTCTGATCCTATTTGAATGGGTTTACCTGAGGGGTTGAGTGGGGTCGGTTGGAGGATGCTTGGTGGTTGGGGGCAGGGTGGTGTGGAATGTGAGCAGCAGGAGGGACACATGCAGGACTTGCCCTGGGTCTTCTTGCACGCTGGTGTCCCTCCCATCGTAGGCATGCAGTCCGCAGCACACAACACATCACAGCAGAGCCGCCGGTTACTGCAGCTTGACCGTGGCCCCTTGGATGATCCTCTGCACACACACACACACACACACACACACACATACACAGGAACACTTAATGTATATATGTAGCAGCCAGAGGGGCCTGTAATTCAGAATATGTCTAGTTCCACTAATGGGCTTGTGGAGGTTTCAAGCTTCCGGCTGACTGGAGGAAATGTCTAGATTGCTGGAGAACATTTCTGATGATAAAAATAGAATAATAAGCCCATTATTATGGCAAACCATTTAGGAGTCAATTAAAGTGATGATTCACCTGAACTTGACAAATTGAAAACCCTTCAAACTTTCTTCTGTAGGACACAAAAGGAGATGTTTAGGCATTCATTCTGCTGTTTTTTTAGCCTGGATGCCAGCCGAATTTAGCCCCGCCCATAAAAATTTTTGCTCGGGCAATTCATATTCTGACTAGAATTGAGTATGCGCCATATCATTGTCATCCTGTTTTTCTTACGTTGAAAAGGAATCGGGATGAACGCTGGAAGTGAGGAAAATATGTTTTTTGTCGTTCGACCTTAAAAAACATTCGTCTCCATTCATTTTCATTGTAATGAAAAAAGTGTGCATTTGTTTATGGGGTCAGTAAGAGTTTTTTAAAATTAAATTAGTACTTGTATTTAGCAATGAGGCATTGAATTGATCGAACGAGACAGTACAGACATTTAATGTTACAAAATATTTCTATATCAAATAAATGCTTTTGAACTTTATGAAAAAAATCATTATGGTTTCCACAAAAATATTAAGCAGCACAACTGTTTTCAACATGGATGGTAATAAGAAATGTTTCTTGAGCATCAAATCATCATCTTAGAATGATTTCTGAAGGCTGGAGTAATGATGCTGAAAATTCAGCTTTGCCATTACATTTTAAAATATATTAAAAGTTATTTGAAATTGTGATATTATTTCATAATGTTAGTCATCAGTCTTGCTGAGCATTCGAGACTTCTTTCAAAAGCATTTAAAAAGTCGTACCACAAAATCAACCTCACGCTTTGGAACGGATGTAGAATTAAAAACATTTGTGCAAAGACATAGGCCTTTTAAAATGTTTTGTCAATGCGCACAACAGTACAACATATCAAACAGGCTGTACTTTTTACATAAAATTAAATACAGCCTCAATTCCAACTAAGGTTTATGACCAAACCAAGATTGCATGATAGGGAAATTTCATTTCCTAGTCATGTTTTGCTAGTTTGTTGTGCTGTAGCGTACAGCACATGCTATGCGCTCAGCTACTGCGCATTAAGAGCTTTGAGAGATGAAGGGAAGGTGGTTAATTCGTTCTATGTAAAACGGCACCAGTCATACTACAGGGAGAGCCTCACATGTAAGACTTTGTATTTAATGTCCTCAGAGAGCCACTGTGCATATGCTCACTCACTCTGCCTCCCTCCACATGAGCTTTGTTTTCTCATCCTCTGGGGTGCTTTGAAGAGAGATGAAATAAAATATTTGATTCTGGTTGGAAGGAACAAAACAAATAACGAGTATGGATTAGAGAAGCACTTTCATGTCTCCCTTACTGTTAATGGCCCCCCTTAAATTAATACTTCCCCAAAATGTTCGAATGGCAGCGAACCCTCCCATTGTCTTGCTGTATATTTCATCTGCCAAGCCGGAGGGAACACAAAAGAGTTGGACTATAATTCATTATCTGCCATCTTCCCCTTGGGCCTCCAACGTCTCCCTCTGATCGATTCTGACAGTGCCACTGTCATGTGGATGTGTGTGTGACTGTGTGTTTGTCTGTCTGGGTGTGTTTTGTGTGTTCAGTCGCTATACTTTCGTTTACTGTTCATCGAGCTTGTAAAAGTTTTAGAATTAAATATAAGTGATACAGTTGATACAACAGATGCATGATATATTGGTACCATATCATATATTGGCTGATATTTGAGGGTTTTTATATAAAAAAGTTAATTTATTAGTATCTGACCATTTTGGATATACTGTATATCTATATTGGACATTTAATTGTGCGTGCTTAGCCTATTTTTACATTTAGATTACCTTTTCCATTATCTAATACTCACTTAAAGGTGCACTTTGTACATTTTAGCAGCATCTAGCGTAAGGATGGAACGATTACCGGTTTCACGATAAACCACGGTAAAATGTACTGACGGTTAGTAATATAGTTTAAAATGCTATGTAACGTGTTTGATTATCACGATTTTGAAAACTCGTGCTAAATCCTGTCCAGCCGGCATCAGTCTGACACAGGCACAACGCAGTTTTTTGAATGAGAAGAAATCATATTTTGGTGTTCATATTTAGGCTTTTACAAAAATCCTGAGGGGACGCAGGGGTAGATGAAATGGCTGGTTCTAAGGTAATAAAAACATAACGGTTCATTATGTAAGGTCTTTATACACCACTGAAAACATATGGTGAGGTGGCTGAACGAAGAGACGTGGGAGGAGCGAGTGAGACTGGTGCGTGACTGTTAATGAGTGTCACCTGTGAAGCACAACGGTCTCCAGTCTTCTCATGAGGACTGTAACCCTGTATGTTCGTATGGGAAGAAGGAGGCGGGAACCGGCGAACATGTAAAACACTTTAATCAAATAAATAAACAAACTGAAAGTTAAACCGCGGTAAGCCTCTCACAGGTGGCTGCCACGCACACACATAACAAAACGTAAACAAAGCATAACATAAGGTCCAGGCCTGGTCCTCTATCGTCCTTCACGCGTGTCGCTCATCCTTATATGCCTCCAAGCTGCCTCATGAGAGGACTCGAGACCGATGTGCTTCACAGGTCTCACTCGCTCCTCCCAAGTCTCTTCGTTCGTCCACCTCACCACAGTAGTTATGAATATTATGTTGCACTTCTGTCAATACAAAAATGGTGCTATTTAGCACTGAAAGTGGTTCTTGGCTCGTAATCATAATCTCTTTTGGCGCTATATAGCACCATATCTTTAAAGGTCAAATGGTGCTATGTAGAACCCATAAGTGGTGCCATATCGAATTTTATTTCTTCAACAAAAATGGTGCTAAACAGCACCAACAGTGGTCCTTTGCCTAGTAAAGAAGAACCTTAAAAGGGGCTTAACAGGTTCTTTGTATGGCAGTGGTGATATATAGCACCTCAGTCATCCACAAGAACCGGTGAAGAACCATTGAAGCACCAAGATTTGGGTGTTATACAGCACTTACAATTACCATTTTTTTAGATTAGAGTAGAGGTCTTCAACCCTGCTCCCGGGGACCCACTGCCCTGCAGAGTTTAGTTTCAACACTAATCAAACACACCTGAAGCAGCTTATCAAGCTCTTCAGGATCGCTTGAAAACACACAGGTTGGAAGGTTCTGAAGGTTGGAAATAAACTTTGCAGGACAGTGGGTCCCCAGGAGCAGGGTTGAAGACCTCTGTAGCTCCTCATAAATACTACACACTGCACCTTTAAAGTTAATCTTCAAAAACACTAATAATTTAATAACATTGCTAAATGTAATGTTTTTTAAACTTATAATGTTGTGATGCCTTCTTATTTGGTATTTTAATATCGGCAATTAACTGGGATTTGCATTAACCACTTTTAATTTATTTGTTTAATGTTACTGTTTTACACAAAAATATTCATTGTTTTGTTAGTTAAAAGAGGTCTTAAGGTCCAAAAGTGTTCGGAATATACGGACGAGGACTTTTAAGAGGCTTCAGAGTTTCTTTAGCAGCAGAGAAAATGTACGAAACTCAGAGAGGGAGAAGAAATGTGTTGCACACAATGCACGAGTGAGTTAAACATTAGATTGTAATGCAGCGTCATGTTTGTGACCAATCTTATTAGAGACGCGTTAACATCTCCGACACAGCACAGGAATGCCATAGCACTAGACATG
This sequence comes from Gobiocypris rarus, assembly GCA_023029165.1. NCBI lineage: Eukaryota > Metazoa > Chordata > Actinopteri > Cypriniformes > Gobionidae > Gobiocypris > Gobiocypris rarus. The sequence goes on along the minus strand of CM040911.1, from coordinate 28,467,738 downwards.
GAAGTAATCACTACATTAACATATTTGGCAACAGGAAAAATGCAGCTATGCAACAGTGATGATTTGGGTCTGTCACAGGCTTCTAGAATCAAAGTGATCACACAATTACAGCAGTTTCAGAACCTTATTGTGTTGCTGTTCATTTCCTATCAAATACATTAAGTAGAACATTAACAGATTAGTAACTAAAAAATAAAGAATATAAACACACATATATATATATATATATATATATATATATATATATATATATATATATATATATATATATATATATATATATATATTATGTGTGTGAGAGAGAGAGAGAGAGAGAGAGAGAGAGAGAGAGAGAGAGAGAGAGAGAGAGAGAATACAGTTAAACAGGAAAAATGACACCTACATAGAAGTTTTTAAGATAAATTAGGAGCTTTCTGAGATGATTCTTAGAATCTAAGAATACGGGCCCAGATGTTGATTAACTTAAATAGTCATTTAGCAGGTCATTTAGCAGGTGGCAACATGGTTGAAGCCTTATATAATTTCAAGACATTTTTCCTTGCTATTTCCAATTAAATTAAAAATATTCTGAATGAGAACGAAAACGATTAATGAGACGAGAAAAACAGTCACTGGTATCATTTAGCTGATTGCAGATTACAAACGAACAAAAACAATAGAACAAAGATGCTAATCAATTGAGCATTGCAACTGAATCATGTAAACTTTCAGGAAAGTTTTCCAAAAAACACAACAAAAGTAATTAAATGTACAATAAAACTACCTAAATAACTGCTGTAGTCTCCGCTGCATGATTATTTTGTATAATGCTTTGCTGATTTGAAACTCTGTTTGATTGTGAAGCAGGTCTATAATTAACATTACCAGTTTCTTTTCCTTTTTTTCTATCTCTTTTTTTCTTTTTTGAAGCTTAACTTTGTTATTAAGCCTACTGCAGTAGAGCAGTGAGTGGTTTTCTTGTCAGTACTGTTGTTTGATTAATGTAACAACAAAATATATAGTGGCTATTAGGCTGCGTTAACAACAAATGTACAGATCCAATCATTTAACACCCATCTGTTTACATTCACTTAAGACTGACTGCATTTACAGGGTTTTTTTCCTGGGTCAAAAATGGTCTTCGGTGGCAGACAAATACGGCCATCCACACAAACACAGTAAAAAGTACTCTACCCATGTGAACTATGAGCCCAGTATTGACAATAAATGCAAATAAAATGAACAACAAAGTAACACATTACATAGAAATAAAAGGTCTATTATTTTGCATTTACACTCCAGGACTTCATGTACAGATCATTTGACAGTATCAGTATACATTATTGTTTTGTTCTGTCCATTGCTACAGTTATCCCTGTCAATTGGATTCAACTGCGCATTAAAATACTGTTGTCAATTCGGAAGCTTTGCAATGTGTAGTTGGATACATTAAAATATAATAATATATATATATATATATATATATATATATATATATATATATATATATATATATATATATATATATATATATATATATATATAGCAAGCAAATATTGTTGCCATTATAATCAATAAAGCTGTCTATGCTGTGCAATGAATCTCTCTTGACATTGTGTTTATACTTTGTTAGTTATAATGTAAAGATTTACAAGCTTTCTGAACTCATGCTGAAAAAAAACTCTGACCAACTTGAAGGGATCTGATTGGCCATTGTGTTCATACGCTCAACAGATACAATATGTCTGTGATTGGCCCACATTGCTCAACGCTGCAAAAACACATTGTAAATAGAATAGATGCATGTTTTAAAGCAGCTGCTATAAGCAGATACCGGTACCGCAGAATGGCAGGTATTGTCGCATTAACTTGATCAAATAAATATTTGGCGGGACAAAGATTAATTTGGGCAGTCACCAAAATATTTTAAATGCAGGAAAAACCCTGATGTACATTAATATCTTGCCAAGGCCAGGCATTCATTCCAAAAAGCACTGGCACTTGGGATAAGTTGTGTGATGCTTTTGATTAAAAAACAATTTGTGATTAACTTGAACTGTACTTTCAACTGTTACCATAATATCAGTAGGGGGGAGCAGGGTAAAAACTAGCCTGACGCCGTCATACTCAATTCTAGTCAGAATATGAGTCTGATACCGCTCCATTTGGGCTGTGATTATTGGGGGATGTTTCAACCGAACCAGGAAAGACCTCAATTGGATAGACCTACAACCAATTAGAGCAACGGAGCGACGCATAGATGTCAACAGGGCTGTGTTCAGCCTGACAAAATGTTGCAAAACGTTTTTTTAAACGGAAACGGTGCTGCGTTTACCACCCTGTTCTGATGACGCAAGAGTTGCAACTATGGCAGCTAAGAAGGCCATTTTTGAAGAATGTTCGGAGCCTAAAGAAATCGGTATAAATACGTGTTCAATACTGCAAAATATGCTCGATGTTACAGTCACTGCATTTTCCCTAAAATAAAAGAGAACATCCCAATTGAGTGAAGGGATTTGTGGAAACTGCTATCCCTAATTATTGTGATCCAACATTTACCTCACATTTTAGGATGAAAAGACAAAGATTTCAGGTTAAGCATAATCCACTTCCTACCTCCAAGACTGTGTTATGATCTATTTATATTGTGAGTATTATTAGGCTCATCATTATTGCTGATCACTGTTGTGCTATGATATTGTAATATTTACCATTATATAATTAGAGGAGTATAGAAAAGTTTATGAAAGTGTCACTCCACAATACAAGAGCAAAATATATAAATATGTATAGTATTTTTATGGACCCATTGTGCAAGCTGTCTCTTTAATACCGCATGGTTTATATAGACATTGTATATGCTCTATAATGTTGAACAATGCTGATTGGGCTGACATTTTTGACACACCCACCCACCAAACAAAAGAAAACGTATATCAAACTTGTTGCACACCATTTCCAGGAAGCATGTAGTTCAACCCGGAAACCGTAGCAAAACGTTTGAGGTTTGAGCTTTAACGTGCCCCTCAACTGTACACACACTGGGAAGTAGAAAAAGGTGAGTGTAAACGATCTTTGCCGGTCTTGTAAAAAGAATTTCAGGATACACAGAGCACTAACACGATCATCATTTTTGAGAGGAAATAGTAAATGTGAATGGTTATACGAACAAGTTCTCCATTTAGGATTAGAACAAATTCAACCTAGGCTCTTTTTGGTGACGTGAATGCTTACGTTACTGTTGATCATCTGTCCATCATCGTATAAAGCCCACCCTGACAATTTCATTGGTCCAAACAGCTACTGTTCGGGCATAGTTGCTCCACAACAGATCAAGTCCAGACCAAATTTCCCGAACTCATATGTTCTTGGCGGGGCTAAGTTCGGCTGGCATCCAGGCTAGGCAAAAACACTTTTTAGGCAAGATTTACTGACAGCTTGTACAAGAGCAAACTAGTTACTTTTGCAGCTGACCTTATTGCATGCATTTGTAGGCGTTTCCATTTCAGACACAACATTTATGGGAGGAGAGTTTTTAAATGAATCAAGGTGATTTACTAAGGTTTGCGCTAGTCACTTTACTGGTATGTGTGGCATTATTTACTGCCCAAAAAATGCTTAAACCAGACGCTAATTGGTAGATTGCGTTGGTCATTATGGAAATGAGCCGGCTGCGTCTGTGTCCTTTAAATAGTGCATCATCAGTAGATCACTTGCAGAACCTTTCACTCACATCTGCGCTTTTTTGGAATTGCACTTTCAAGCTAATTTGCCCTGTTTAGTAAATTTGGCCATTTTACTTTTTCAGTTCGTGTAAATCGTTGTGGGGTTCAGAGTTTTTTTTTGCACATTATTTTTACACATCTAGTACAATTATGGTCTTGTTTCATTAATACACTGTATCTCTTTATTACGAAAGAAAGGATGGAAGTGGAATGTGACAACATGCCCCATAGGTGGGGCGCATTGTAACATGACATATGACAGCTTAAAATTATATCTGATCTAATAAAAAAATATACAAGACAAATAACTATTGTCAATGAATTTTAATCACTAAAAATAAACCTTTCTTTTTAGTTTAACAATGAACACACCACAAAACAGCTATACAGCATAGTAATAATTATTTTGCAGGTAATATAATAATTTCTGAAAATTGAACATTGACTCAATTTTCTAACCCTAACCCCAATCTTTATTCAGTTGTTTCTCAAAATAACTCTGAGTTATTAATGTGATTGGTATCGCCAATGTCATAGAACCATGCAATTTTAATGGCAGGGCATATTTGTTCCTTTTTAGCACTTTTGAGATTTGCTTAAGAAATGTATGGTTTTTATTTTGCTATGGTTAAATGAATCCTCAGCGATATCTACCAAATATTTTTTTAATTTCGATGCATGTTTTTTTTCTGGAAACATTTAAACCACATGTGTTACAACTAGCCCCACTCACCCCTACCCCATGTTCAACTCCTAGCAGGTGAGGAGGCTTTTTTCATGGACAGGCAGCTGTAGAAATGGGATGGGGTGGCTGGCAGTGTCTCATTCTCAGTGAGAGAGGGCTGGTGGACTACATGTGAGGCTAAAATACTTCAAATCTCTGGGTGAAAACATTTGCTTTAAATTACATTATTTCAAATGTAATATGTCTATCTAGACCAAAGCAATCTCAAAACACCAGTTCCTCTTAAAACAGACAGCGTTAATCAGAATACATCCTTCCTTCAGCCCACTTGACATTTTGTCGTTCTGTGGTGAAGTTGAGGCTGAAAAGGGTAAATGTACTGAGAATGGCTTGTGAGTCAGTATGTTGTGAGTCAGTCATGGCCTAGCGGTTAGTTCACAAGCTGCGATGTTGAGCAGTAGTGCTCATAGCTTGAATCCAGCCTGCAACATTAAACTTTTCTCTACTGTAAAGTAACAAATGAACATAAAGGCGAATTAGTAAGTAATATTGTAAAGCTGTTACTGGCAAATAATTTATACTTATTTTTAGCCCATTTGATTTGAGTTTGTTTCAGAAGCCTGTGAGAGAGAATAAATTATGTGACTCTTCAATAATCCCTTTTTCTCATTTCTGCTTTGATGTCACTCGCTTCTTTTTAATATTCTTTATCTGTCACCTAAATTACCTCTTTAATCTGATTTATGGCCAGATTAGATTTGAGAAAGTGAGTCTGTGAGCATGGATGAATGTTTTTTCCCATTCCTCCACACCCCCCCAAGCTCTGTGCTATTGGGCATGCTCAAATCGTTACGTCTCTAACACTTTTAATTTCCCAAATAACTAGGTCATTGACCTAAATCTACTGCCAGCCAGCGAACGATTTGTCAAAGCCACTATCTGCATTCTAAACCCTATATTTAAATAGTGGAGGATTGTGGGACAGATGCACTGATGTGTGTGCGATCTGGTTATCACACATCTGTGTGTGGGTCCTCGGCTCATTCAGATCCTCAGCAATTCTGTTTCTCTTAGAGTCAAAATGACATTTGGAAAGCTGGTATTATATAAAGATTTAGGTTTATTCCGAATTTGTAATTGGGTAGTTAGTGACAGTGACATGCTATACTTCTAAAACTATTTTAAACTTTTTATATTCTTTGTATAATCATTGGTAATGCAGTTTACACATTTCCAAAGGTTACAAGACATTTAGACATGTCCCACAATTCAACTTATATTTCTCAGTTTTGTGAAGAAAGAGGTTTGTGTAGACACAATATTATAAAATATATTTTTATCTTTTGTAAATTTTTGAAAGAGGCCACCAGGGAATACCGTTTCTATGAAAGGGTGTACATGGTCTGCAACAATGCTTAGTAACATCCACATGGATGGCAGGACTCATTATTTCCCAGCAGAACATTGCCCTAAGCATCACACTGCCTCCGCTGGCATGCCTTCTTCCCAAATTGCATCCTGGTGCCATGTGTTCCCCAGGTAAGCGACGCACGCGCACCCGGCCATCCACGTGATGTAAAAGAAAACGTGATTCATCAGACCAGGCCACCTTCTTCCATTGCTCCGTGGTCCAGTTCTGATGTTAACATGCCCATTGTTGGTGCTTTCGGAGGTGGACAGGGGTAAGCATGGGCACCCTGACTGGTCTGCGGCTATGCATCCCTATACGCAACAAACTGCAATGCACTATTCTGTATTCTGAAACCTTTCTATCAGAACCATCATTAACTTCTTGAGCAATTTGAGCTACAGTAGCTCATCTGTTAGATTGGACAACACAGGCCAGCCTTCACTCCCCACATGCATCAATGAGCCTTTGCCATGACCCTGTCGCTGGTTCCCCACTGTTCCTTCCTTGAACCACTTTTGATAGATACTGACCACTGCAGACCGGGAACACCCCACAAGAGCTGCAGTTTTGGAGATGCTCTGACCCAGTCATCAGGCCATCACAATTTGGCCCTTGTCAAACTCAAATCCTGTGTGTGTGTGTGTGTGTGTGTGTGTGTGTGTGTGTGTGTGTGTGTGTGTGTGTGTGTGTGTGTGTGTGTGTGTGTGTGTGTGTGTGTGTGTGTGTGTGTGTGTGTGTGTGTGTGTGTGTGTGTGTGTGTGTGTGTGTGTGTGTGTGTGTGTGTGTGTTTAAATTCAGTCAAATGGGTTCAAAACTTTTGGACAAATTCAGATCATATTCTAAAGTGTTGAAGATTAAAATAAGAGTTCATGGACATATAATTTGACAAATTTCACATTCTGTATTTATTTCAGTATACACATATAAATGTGAGCTCTGTAACATTGTGTCCAGTCAGATTGCAACTCTCCCCATGGGAGTTTGACAATACAGGTCTTTATTTACTCACATTTAGAGCTAAAAGAAAGTTTTAACTTTTTTTCAGTAAAACCAAAAATTGCTTTGTTTGCAGTGTGAGGAAGGTGATGTTTCATACTGGCTCCTTGTTCTGAGCGCTGGTTGAAGTGTGTCACATGAATCGTGCGGGTGACTTCAGATCGTCTGACACGATGTGCTGCCTTTTTGATTCATTATGCAGGCATATGCTAATCCTTGCTAGGCTAATTTAAACACAACCTTCAGACCCAACACACACACACACACACCTCCAGGGGACTGGCGTGTTGAACAGTCAGCGTGCGTAACGACTCTGACGCAAACACTGACTGACGTGCTGGTTTGAGCTCAGGCCCTACGCTCCCCTCGTCACCCCCTCTGACAGGAAGTGTACATCAGTGGATCAGACACTGTGTTATTTGAGGTTGAGGGGGAAGAATCTGTGCAGAGGGCTGGAAAAGAGGCCGGGCTCTGTAGATTAATTAGGAAAATCAAAGTGGCTGGGGACGGAGAGCTGTGTGGCCCTGCCAAAAACCCTACAATCACTCTATCCTCCCAGGGCTCAAAATGAAAAAGCCAGATTCTCTTAGCGCTTTTCCTCTGTGACTGCAAAAAAGGCAATGTATCATAAATCAACAATGTCTAGTTCCTCATCAAAATGTTGCCCATGAAGTATTCAGTCTGTGATTTCCTGAGTGTGCGCACAGCGTCTGCCATCTCTCGACATGTAAGAAGCAATTAATTATTAATGCAGTTAAGTAGTTAATTGTCAAGCGTCTCTGTATATGTTTTATCCCTGCCTGCTTTTAGACCTAAGGCACAACATCCTGGTCCTATGTTGACATACTGGTCCTATGTCTTATGACCATTGTGAGAAGATTTCAGACCAGCAGATTGAAAGGTCACTGTGCTTTGTCGTCTTGTTTTGCATTTGTTGATCATGTATACATTTTAACTTAGATCATCTTAAACATTTGGTTTTCATTTGAGAAATTCAGTGAAGTTAAAGCTGTGGAACGTGAAAGTTTGTGCAGTGATCCATTAAATCTTTTTGTAATTCTTTCATTTTGGTGCTTACAAGTATGTACTTCAGAGTTTTGGGGTTGGTTAGATTTAAAAAAAAAAAAATGTCAGCATCATTATGTGATGTGTTGAAAGCTGCCTTCTACCTGTATTCTGTTAAGTTTATATTCAGTCAGGTTTGTACAGTGAATGGTTCTAGGATAAGGGCTGTGCCTAGGTTGAGACCTTGAGTTGATATCATTTTGATGAAAAAGTCATTGGGAAAAAGTTGGGAAATGAAACAGTCTACACACTTATTTTTCATATACAGTACCTTTCAATAGTTTAGTGTTGATTTCACTAAGGCTGCATTTATTGAAACAATAGTAAATACAGTAAACACCAGTAATATGAGAAATATTACATTTTAAAACAGCTGTTTTCTGTTTTATTTCAGTAATACATTTCATATTTATAGCTGAATTTATAGCATCATTAATCCAGTCTTCAGTGTCTGTCACATGATCCTTCAGAAATCATTATAATATGCTGATTTGATGCTCAAGACACATTTATTATTACTATCAATATTGAAAACTTGACGACGTAGTACTGTACAGTTTTTTTTGTCTATTGACAGGCCTATTTGGTCCTAATTTCACAGTCACAGATTTGTTACCCAAGGTTTTGATTAAGTATGGATACGGAAAATCCAGATGCTGGTATGACAATTAATTCAGCGACAATACAGTCATCCCAAGGAAGGGGTGGTTTAAGATCCACGGCTGACTTCAACCAATGTCGATTTCTGCCATAGCCAGAATGACAACTTCAGTTCTGCATTGTTTGTGGCTTGAAATGAGTTCTTTACAGTAGATGACTTCTGTGAAGTATGTTTTTAGGAAGTGAATGCACACAACACGCAGCTGTATTTTTCTCAAGAGTTATGTTTTGTGAGCAATTTTTGTGACTGTTTGCAGTGTGAGCTTTTATTTTTACAAAGCACTGTGCAATTTACCAAACACTTAAGGACAGTTCCTTTAGTGACAGTATGAACAAACAAAGTTTTCTCCTCTGGTCTGTATTTCTTGTCTGTTAAATAAGACTTTTGGGAAAAATGCATCCTCTCGCCAGCAGCCTGGAATCTTGTTGGGTTTCTAAAAATACAGTTGTGTGTTTTTTTTGTTTGTTTGTATGCCATTGTCCCTCAGTACCAATGTGAATATGGTCGATGTTGAATTATTAACGACTGAGGTGAAATGGCTGGCCTCAGATTACAGAGGGATCTCTATAGGTTTTGCACAGTTCAGAAAGCCCAACCCAAAGAATAACGCTCCACGAGAGAGGCTCTTAATCACAAATTTATGCTTGAGCAGGAATTACCCACTTATTATGTGGCTCCCGTTTCCCTGGTTTGAGGCAGATTTTCATCAGCACATTGTTGTATCCGCTAACTTGTAATCCGCTCAGTGATGTGTGTTGGGTCCCGCCATGATAACAGTAACTTTATCAAATGTTTACAGAACGAGCGGGAACCCAGTGTGCCTGTCTCTTTCTCTATTTCAGTTCTGTTCGTGATAGAAAGTGTAAGACCTTCTCAGACCGTATAGCAAACCCATCTAATCTGCTGCCTATTACATGTCAAACTAAGATTACTGTGGGGGAAAAAATTAATACTGTTAAGTTAGCACTTTTAAATATCCGTTCACTTAAGAACAAATCATTTCTAGTCAATGACTTAATAACCACAAACAACCTAGATTTTTGCTTCTAAATGAAACTTGGCTTGAAGAAAACTGCAGTGCAACAGTCCTCAATGAAACAGCCCCTCCTAACTTTACTTTTATGAGTATGTCCAGAGCGTTTAGAAGAGGTGGGGGTATTGCTGCTCTTTTTAAAGATGTCTATCAATGTAAGCAAGTGTCATTTGGTGACTATCTGTCTTTTGAATATCTGGGTATTGTGTTAAAAGGTGCTCCACGCATCCTGCTTATCATTGTTTACAGGCCTCCAAAATACTCTCCATCCTTTACTGAGGACTTTACAGAGCTGTTATCAATAATCTCCTCAGAGTTTGATTGTTTTGCCATTGCTGGGGATTTTAACATTCACATAGACAATGCTGAATCCAGTACAACAAAAGAGCTCATGACTGTTATTAACACTTTTGATTTGACACAGCATGTACATGGTCCACACACAATCGTGGACACACTCTAGACTTACTTATCAGCAAGGGTCTAAACATTTCATCAATTGTTGTTAAAGATGTAGCATTGTCTGATCATTTCTGTATTTTCTTTGATATTTCAATCTCTCCTGCCATTGAAGCTAGATCTGTCGCTGTCAAAAGAAGCTTAAATGAGAACACTAGTGAGCTATTTATGAAGGCTATATCTCTAACACCAAGCATATCTGCAGACTCTGTTGATTCTCTCCTTGACTCCTTTAACTCAAAAGTTAAGAGTGTAATTGATAATATTGCTCCTGAGAAAGTCAAGAAAAGAGTGGAAGACAGAAAGCACCTTGGAGAAACTCAACGGCAGTGCAAATAATGAAAAGACAATGCAGGAAATCTGAACGCATGTGGCGGAAGACAAAACTTATAATCCATTATAACATCTATAAAGACAGCCTTCATGATTTCAATGTGGAACTAGGCAAGGCTAGACAGACCTTCTTCTCAAATATTATAAACAGAAACATAAACAACACGCGCACTCTTTTTGCTACTGTAGAGACTGACAAACCCCGAGTCACATTCCCAGTGAAATGCTCTCTGACAGCAAATGCAGTGAGTTTGCTTCCTTCTTCTCAGAGAAAATAAATAATATCAGGAAGGCGATCAGCACATCCGTGAGTTGCTTTGGGGTCAGTCAGATCAGACCACAACCTCGGAAAGTTACTATGTCTGATTTTGAAGCAATTGATTATAAAATTTTAGAAGAAAGCGGTGCAGCACCTTAAAACATCAACCTGCCTCCTTGACACACTCCCACTTCTTTTTCAAAAGTGTGTTTAACTGTTTAGAAGCAGATCTGCTAGAAGTGGTAAACTCATCACTTCTCAATGGGAATTTTCCAAACTCCTTAAAACCGCAGTAGTTAAGCCTCTTCTGAAAAAGAGAAATCTGGATAACTCCATATTGAACAACTACCGACCAATCTCAAATCTCCCTTCATAGGCAAGATCATTGAAAAAGTTGTCTTCAGTCAGCTGAACAAATTCTTAAGCTCAAGCGGATACTTTGACAATTTTCAATCTGGTTTCCGACCACATCACAGCACAGAAACAGCGCTCATAAAGATCATAAATGATATTCGCCTCAATACAGATACAGGCAAAACATCAATTCTGGTGCTACTCGACCTCAGTGCATTCGACACTGTTGACCATAACATACTTCTTGACAGGCTGGAAAACTGGGTCGGACTTTCTGGGATGGTCCTTAAATGGTTCAGGTCGTACTTAGAAGGAAGAGGTTATTATGTGAGTATAGGTGACCATAAGTCTGACTGGACATCAATGACTTGCGGAGTCCCACAAGGGTCAATTCTAGCACCACTCCTATTCAACCTGTATATGCTGCCACTGAGCCAAATAATGAGAGAGAACCAAATGGCTTACCACAGCTATGCTGACACCCAGATCTACTTAGCACTATCACCTAATGACTATAGCCCCATTGACTCCTGTGCAAATGCATTGATGAAATTAACAGTTGGATGAGCCAAAACTATCTCCAGTTAAACAAAAACAAAACTGAAATCATTACATTTGGAAACGAAGATGAAATTCTCAAGGTGAGCATATCTTGAGACAAAAGGTCTAATAACAAAAAATCAAGTCAGGAATCTTGGTGTGATTTTGGAGTCAGACCTGAGTTTCAATAGTCATGTCAAAGCAATAACTAAATCAGCTTACTATCATCTGAAAAATATTGCAAGAATTAGATGCTTTGTTTCCAGGCAAGACTTAGAGAAACTCGTTCATGCTTTCATCACCAGCAGGGTGGACTATTGTAATGGTCTTCTAACCGGCCTTCCCAAAAGACCATTAGACAGCTGCAGCTCATACAGAACGCTATGCCAGGATTCTGAGCAGAACAAGAAAATATGACCATATCACGCCAGTCCTCAGGTCTTTACACTGGCTTCCAGTTACATTTAGGATCAATTTTAAAGTATTATTACTTGTTTATAAATCACTCAATGACCTAGGACCTCAATACATTGCAGATATGCTGATTAAATACAAACCCATCAGATCACTCAGATCATCAGGATCAAGTCAGCTAGAAATACCAGAGTTCACTCAAAGAAAGGAGAGTCTGCGTTCAGCTATTGTGCCAGCCAGCTGGAACCAGCTTCAGAAGAGATCAGATGTGCTCCAACAGTAGCCACATTCAAATCTAGACTCAAAACACATCTGTTCAGCTGTGCCTTTACTGAATGAGCACTGTGCCACTGTACGTCCGACTGATTGCACCTATTCTAATCTATGCATCATCTTAATTTTTATTTTTATTTTATTTTTATCTATATATACACTGTAATAATTTTATTCTTTTTAAATATCTTTACAACTATATATTTCTATTGTCTTCTTATTTTAAAAATTCTCTTTACAACTGTTTTTAATTATCCTGTTTTATTTTTAAGTCTTACATTGGTATTCTTAATTCTTATCACTATTTTAATTTCATTTTCATGTAAAGCACTTTGAATTGCCATTGTGTATGAAATGTGCTATATAAATAAACTTGCCTTGCCTTGCCTTGCCTAACTGGTATTATATTGATACAAAACACAGCAATCTGTCTGCGATACGGATCTGCATGTGTTAGCCAAGCAGAATCAATAGCCTTTGAGACTAGAACAAACCTTCAAGGAGTGAGACTCTGCTACGGCTACGCAAAGTGGATTCGGCTCTTGTAGTATTCATGAGACGATCTGCTTTTTTTGTCTCATGGATTTTTCTCTAGCTTTGAGGAAATGCAGGAATTCACCTTGAGTTTGGCTCTGCACCAATACAATTTCTTCTAGATTTCTTAGACCATCTTTGCAAGGCTTTCTTATCTCCATGTAAACGACATAATTGTATAATTACACAGTACAATGAGATTGCATGTTATTATGTGTGTCAATGGATGTGTTGAAAGCTGCCTTCTACCTGTATTCTGTTAAGTTTATATTCAGTCAGGTTTGTACAGTGAATGGTTCTAGGATAAGGGCTGTGCCTAGGTTGAGACCTTGAGTTGATATCATTTTGATGAAAAAGTCATTGGGAAAAAGTTGGGAAATGAAACTTATTTTTCATATACAGTACCTTTCAATAGTTTAGTGTTGATTTCACTAAGGCTGCATTTATTGAAACTATAGTAAATACAGTAAACACCAGTAATATGAGAAATATAACATTTTAAAACAGCTGTTTTCTGTTTTATTTCAGTAATATAGTTCATATTTATAGCTGAATTTTTAGCATCATTAATCCAGTCTTCAGTGTCTGTCACATGATCCTTCAGAAATCATTATAATATGCTGATTTGATGCTCAAGAAACATTTATTATTATTATTATTATTATTATTATTATTATTATTAAAAAATGTAAAAATAATGTCATCATTTACTCACCCTCAAGTTGTTCCAAACCTGCATGAATTTCTTTGTTCTGCTGAACACAAAAGAAGATATTTTGAAGAATGTTGGTAACCGGTAAGAATGTTAAAGAATGACGGATAGAGAAGCGACGGATCGTTGGTCTGATTGGTCGAAGGACTATCCAATTGCGTGCAGAAACATTTGAACTATAGGCCCGTTGATCACTCCTTTTGTGCAGTAGAAAATACAGAGCCATCCCTAGACTGATGTTCAATCTTAAAAGATTGATTCTGGTGATAGCCAGACAACTTTGATGTGCAAATTTAAAAGCATAACACTCACAGCAAAAAAATAAAATAAATAATAGACTCAAGAGCTGTGTCCCAAATGACACACTATACACTATGCACTTATACACTGTACTTACTTATGTATAGTATATGTACTTATGCATTATGTACTGAACCGTGTAGTGTATGAAGTTTACATGGTTATTTTGTCATTCAACGTCGGAATCTGGTAGTGCTTCCCCCTCCACTACGCAATTAAATCTGCGACAGAATTGAGACTCACCTAAGAACTTGTTTGTGAGGGAGGATTTTGTAGTTCCAGATTGATATAGTCCCAAAGGGTTTGTCCACTTGTAGTCAGCTTGACCTTAAATCGAGCTCTAGCTTACTTTTTAGAACGTCAAACAAGATGTTAAAGCACATGTTCATGTGCTCTTAGAGAGAGAAAAGCCATGTTTGAAGTACTTGAATAATATTTTTCCCTTTCAGAAAAGCTTTTCATCTTTGAATAGCCAGTGATTAAAATTGGATGGGGAGAGAGTGAGAAAGAGATGAAGCGTTAGACAGAGAGTGAGAGTGCGGCATATCTTTCTATTTTAGACGTTTGGCTCCGTTATCTCCAGGAAGTAGGTCCTGTGCGTGAGTCCTGAAGAGCGTTCGGGGAGCTTGAGTCCAGGCGTCAGTCGGGCTCACGTGGCCTTGTGTTGTCGTTTTCTTTGGCACCTGGAGACGGAAAGGCTGCTGACATGGCTTTAATGACTTAATTTAGACAACTCCCCCTCGTGCACGTCTGTGAAATTAAGCCTAGAATGTTAACAACTAACAGTCAGGTTTTTAGCCCAGTCAGGCCAGCAATTTACATCACAAATATGATTCATATTTATTTTTAGCAATATACTTTTAAATGCAAAATGTTGAATTTGAAGAGTTTCCACTAGCACCACCAAACGGAATTACAAAAATGATTGTTTTCAAACTGGTTTTAAACACTTCCCGATCTGCCCCTCAATGGTCAGACATACAGATAGTCCCGCCCCTAAACCCACACTACTGGTCAAGACAGTGTTGCTGTGATGGGCTGGTCAGGACGTGCAAAAAAACGCCATCCTTGTTTCCCTGATAACTTCCCTGATGTCTGTCACATGTCCATTCAGTGTGTATATCTATACTAAGTCTGTCTTTCTTTATTGCTCTATTTTACAAGAAACTTGTCTTCATTTCCTGCTGTAGTGTTTGTTTTGATACTGAGGAGAGATGGCAGTGCTGTAGCGATTGCCTTTTTATCAAAGAAACATCTCTCTCTCTCTCTCTCTCTCTCTCTCTCTCTCTCTCTCTCTCTCTCTCTCTCTCTCTCTCCTCCCCCTCTTCCTCGTGCTGTTGTCTAATCCAGCTTGTGAATCACATGCCGTGACCAGGCGCGCGTGTGTGTGCGAAAAAGTGTTTGTGCGTGTCATTGTGCCGACCTAAGAGACTCTTTCTCTGTTAATCATTCATTTTAGAGATCAATGTTTCCTCATACTGTGAATAAACACCTCATTTGTTTTTTAATCCCTAAAATATGTCATAAATCTGTTCCACTTTCTCTTACTTTCCCCCATATACATTGTTTCAATAAACGTACCAAACACATTGTGTGATATTGTTTGAACATATTGTGATTTATATATACATTAATAATTAATAATATATTTAGCAAGGATGTTTTAAATTGATCATAAGTGATAGTAAATAAATTTATAATGTTATAAAGATTTATATTTCAAATAAATTCTTCTTTTTAAACATGAGATTTTTTGTTAACCTTGTACCATATGTCTTGTATCGCAATAATATCGTATTGTGAGTTCAGTATCGTGATATGTATGGAATTGTCAGGGTATCGTTACACCCCTATCACGGCATTACAATATTTGCTGTGTTTTTTATCAAATAAATACAATCTTGGCTATAAGAGAATTCTTTCAAAATCATTAGAAACATCCAGCCCCAAACTTTTGAGCTATTTGTATGATTTGTACTTTAATAAGCACCTTAAAATGGACAGTTCCCCTGAAAATGACAGATCTGTCATACTTTTTTCTCCCTTCATTCATCTTTCTCTCTCTTGGAACACAAAAGAAGATATTTTAATTAATACCCATATAATTAACATCAATGAATTTGTATTGACAAAATGTAAATAAAAAATCAAAAAACTTATTTTGTGTTGCTCTATCGGGATTACATGTTGTGTGTATGTTTCCGTGAGCATGAATTGTTTTTCAGTCAGAATGTTCCATTATGTTTCAGGTGAGGTGTACAGGGACACACTTGCTTGTGCACAGTGATTACACCTCTGAGGTTTACGAGCCACATTTGAGACAATTATTTTAAGACAAAAACAGCTATTAATATATATGTTGTCCCTTAGCATTTTGCATTGTAAAAAGCCTTTACTGTACATACATTTTATGACACATCTGTGTATTGGTTTGGGACTTATTGTGCACTTTGTAGTTTGCATAAATATACACAAGATGCGTTTCAGAATCATTAACATAATAGGAAGACATTTTCCCTCTTGAATTGAAATAGTCAATACATAAAAATGAACAGGCAAACAGGCATAGCGTTGCACAGCGGCGAGTTGAAATGACTGTTTGACGAGGAAACGATAGTTGCATTTGTGTAATGTGTTTAACATTGCTGTGGAAAATGTGTTACTGTTCAGGGAAGAAGGAGAGGCACTTATACCAATTGGCATCTCTCAGTAAGGTCACATCAAGCTGCTCATAGCAGAGTGACGACAAAAGATGTTCACAAACCGGCAAACATTCAAGGCCATTACTGAGGACGTTTTTAAAAGAGCATGCCTTTTTATCAACAAATCATCTCTCGCTTGCTCTTGTCTTCTTGTTTTTGTCAAAATTAAACTAAATATATGATTAAATTGCTGATTAGTTTTGGAAGATTAAGTATAGTTATTAAAATATACACACTGTAAAAAATCGAATTATTCAACATTATGAGTATCAATTATTTCAATGCACTTTTTATTTGATCATGAAGTTTCCATATCATAAGACTAATTTCACAGTCAATCCTTGTATGAGTTGATAGATTCAATTCAGTTTCATGAATCACTTCAAACTATTTCAGTGAACTGATTCATTTGTGTCACCAACAAATCACTTATTAAAAAATTTCGTATCACTTATTTCTTATTAATGAATCACTTATTTCTCATCTTTACTTTTCTCCTCAGGTCGGTGACAGACCCCAGAGACGGCAAACGTGTGGCCCTTAAAAAGATGCCTAATGTCTTCCAAAACCTCGTCTCCTGCAAGAGGGTTTTCCGTG
The DNA here is from genome assembly GCA_023029165.1 of Gobiocypris rarus. NCBI lineage: Eukaryota > Metazoa > Chordata > Actinopteri > Cypriniformes > Gobionidae > Gobiocypris > Gobiocypris rarus. Next base: position 28,450,706 of record CM040911.1, on the reverse strand, counting down.
AACTGAAGATGCTTTGTTTCTTCAAACACGACAATGTGAGCTCCCCATCATCCTCTATTTTTTTTAATCACTTAGTGTTACCTAACTTCGCTATCTATGTGCCGTCCCCATGGTGCCATTAGCGAGAGCCTGGCTAGCTCTCGCTGTCCCTGGGCTGCTGGTGCCTGGGAAACGAATGTCATGTGAAGGCTGGTGTCAGTGCCCACGTTCTCTGGCGTCAAAGCTGACCTCTGGCGCGCTCTGTCTTTGTTTCTCCACAGGTGCTGTCAGCTCTGGATATTCTACAGCCTCCACACATCGACTACTTTGAAGAAATGTATCCTAAACAGAAAGCTTCTCTACCAGCTGCTGTCTAAAGAAATGATTATGATCCAAAACGTTTGGATTCCAAAGAATCGAATCGAAATAAATTTTTTTCTTTTTTAAACATTAAACCATCAAGCTTTTATTTTGACGGAAAACAACATAGAGACATTAAAGGGATAGTTGTAATGAAATGAAAATTCTGTCATCATTTACTCATGAGCCTCATTGACTTCCATAGTATTTTTTTCCATACTATGGAAGCCAGTGGGGCCCATCAACTATCCCTTTAAGCTTCTCTTCTGTTGAACAGTCATATTATAAGTGCTTCTCATTACAAGAAGATTTTGCCGTATGGTTGTGTTCCCAAAAGCATGTTATAAAAGACCCAAACTAGCACTTGCAGAGATGAGTTCATGTGGAGCGGCATTTACTGAGAACCAATCCGCTCTCCTGCTTGTGTGTAAAAAGAACACAGTGCTATGATTCACTCAGAAACACAAAGTTGCATTTATTTATTCAACTAAACCGCAGCTTTTGCTATTTGGTAATCATACCAAATAGTTTAAATTATGTTTTAAATCACAGATTTTCTTTGTGGTATTTAGACCTTGAAAGTGTAGAGCTTGAAAACAGTTTTAAAATTGAAAGCAGCTGAATGAAACAATAGCTTGGAGATTACAGAGCTCTGGTGTGGAAAGGGCATCTAAGGTCTTGTTTTAAAGTCTTAAATCGTGCATATGCTTTTTTTGTGCCTTTTGTGGTTGCTAAAGTGGGATCAAGCTGAACATTATGTTTAGAGAGGTGATGGCTTGCCTCACGCTGTGCTTGAGTGTTTTTGATGGAAAGAGATCCAGTGTACTTATGAGAATTAGTATGCCATTTACATTAGAGACAAAACAGGTCTGATTATCGCAGGTTTAGGGCTGTTTTTTCTCCTTATTCCTTTGCCTAATGGTTTTGTTCTAATGTAATATGGATGACGTTTCATATGGATTTCAGAAAAGGCTGACATGTTATTTTTAAGGCATTTTTTCCCCCTCAAACCACACTCTGATATTTCCTAGATGTGGTCTGCTTGACGCTAAAGGCAACCCCAGGTTCTTAATTTGGTATATAATTTAATAAGAGGAATTACACGCTTTCCCCATAACCGCTCTTGCCCTGTCACCCGTCGCACTCTGTAAGCCATTTTTCTAAGAGTATTTTTTCTTTCAAATACCAAGAGGCTTTCTATGATTTCAGCTGGGAAGTCTTCCTCTTAAATTAGCTGGAATTTTAGCTCTCCAAAATCAGGAACAAAAAAAGGCTTTTGTGTTAATTTGCCAGGAGATTTATCCTGTGCTTTTGTATTTTTAGACGTTTCTCATGCAGCGTGACGCGTGACCGCTTGCTGTGGTCTGGATTGGGCTTCGTTTCACAGTTTTTGGAACAATGAAAGACATATAACATTAGTAAATAATGCTGTGTGCGAGTAAATCCACTAAAGAATGGGTGAACATGCCAAACAACATACATTTTTTTATTTTTACAATGATTGATTTTTTTGGCTTTGAGAGTGCTTTAAGATGTAATGTACATTCAATCAAATTGCATGCTTGCATTTCTCCATTTTGGCACCCGGATTAAGGGGGCATATAATGGGAAACAGGATTTGCCTTGCATTTTATTTTTATTATATATATAAAAGAGTTTAATGTTATGCAAAAATAAGGAGAGGGTGGAAAAAGGAGATATGTCTATATAGTTATTTTACTATATATATATATAGGTCCTTCTCAAAAAATTAGCATATTGTGATAAAAGTTCATTATTTTCCATAATGTAATGATAAAATTAAACTTTCATATATTTTAGATTCATTGCACACCAACTGAAATATTTCAGGTATTTTATTGTTTTAATACTGATGATTTTGGCATACAGCTCATGAAAACCCAAAATTCCTATCTCAAAAAATTTGCATATCATGAAAAGGTTCTCTAAACGAGCTATAAACCTAATCATCTGAATCAACTAATTAACTCTAAACACCTGCAAAAGATTCCTGAGGCTTTTAAAAACTCCCAGCCTGGTTCATTACTCAAAACCGCAATCATGGGTAAGACTGCCGACCTGACTGCTGTCCAGAAGGCCATCATTGACACCCTCAAGTGAGAGGGTAAGACACAGAAAGACATTTCTGAACGAATAGGCTGTTCCCAGAGTGCTGTATCAAGGCACCTCAGTGGGAAGTCTGTGGGAAGGAAAAGTGTGGCAAAAACGCTGCACAACGAGAAGAGGTGACCTGACCCTGAGGAAGATTGTGGAGAAGTATCGATTCCAGACCTTGGGGACCTGCGGAAGTAGTGGACTGAGTCTGGGTAGAAACATCCAGAGCCACCGTGCACAGGCGTGCAGGAAATGGGCTACAGGTGCCGCATTCCCATGGTCAAGCCACTTTTGAACCAGAAACAGCGGCAGAAGCGCCTGACCTGGGCTAAAGAGAAGCAGTATTGGACTGTCGCTCAAATTTTGCATGTCATTCGGAAATCAAGGTGCCAGAGTCTGGTGGAAGACTGGGGAGAAGGAAATGCCAAAATGCCTGAAGTCCAGTGTCAAGTACCCACAGTCAGTGATGGTCTGGGGTGCCATGTCAGCTGCTGGTGTTGGTCCACTGTGTTTTATCAAGGGTAGGGTCAATGCAGCTAGCTATCAGGAGATTTTGGAGCATTTCATGCTTCCATCTGCTGAAAAGCTTTATGGAGATGAAGATTTCGTTTTCAGCACGACCTGGCACCTGCTCACAGTGCCAAAACCACTGGTCAATGGTTTACTGACCATGGTATTACTGTGCTCAATTGGCCTGCCCACTCTCCTGACCTGAACCCCATAGAGAATCTGTGGGATATTGTGAAGAGAAAGTTGAGAGGCAAGACCCAACTCTCTGGATGAGCTTAAGGCCGCTATCGAAGCATCCTGGGCCTCCATAACACCTCAGCAGTGCCACAGGCTGATTGCCTCCATGCCACGCCATTGAAGCAGTCATTTCTGCAAAAGGATTCCCGACCAAGTATATATATATATATATATATATATATATATATATATATATATATATATATATATATATATATATATATATATATATATATATATATATATATATATATATATATATATATATATATATATATATATATATATATATAAATTATATTATTAATTAGTATAATAGTATAATAATATAAAATAAAACCTATAACCATGCCCACAAGGAGTCTATAACAAAAAATATATATATTTTTAAATATATTCTTCCAGTTATAAATCTATTTGACAGAATTCCATACATTTTAAGTAAAAAAAAAAAAAGGGGGGGAGAAAATCTGAAAAAGATTTCTTGTGACTCTTTGGTATTGGCTGTTGTGCACAAAATAACATGATTAAAAAAATTTGCAGTATGTCCCATATAAAGTAATAAAGAGGGGATGCTGTGTTTCTGAAAATGTTTTGGTTTTAAAATTATTGTCATTCTTTACTGTTTGGTAAAGGCTGTAGCGTTCATGTTTTCCATTATGGACTTCTACAGAAGCAGCATAATAAGAGATTGAAAACACTTATAAACACACAGACACACACACACACACACAGGTGCAGAGGAACATTCATATTCTGTGTGATAATGTTCCCCCTCAGTGCCACTGTCTTTGTTCTGTTTAATGTATTTATTTACTCAGCGAATTAAACAAAGCCTCATATCCTTCTGCTTTTGCACAGCACAGTAGAACCTTTGTGCGCTCATTTAAATAGATTAAGAAACAAAAACATCAATGCGGCCGGCTCCTTAGCGTCTTGAGCCGTATATTCGGAAACAGCTTGGTTAGACATGGAAAAATGTGTGATCCTTAACATGTACACATACCATTCACATCACACACAAAGTTAATAAAAAACCCATTTTCTAGAGCCTGGGGATCTCGTTGGCCCTCAGCAGACCTGTTTGGAAAGGTTATTTCAAACAACACTGCCGCTGTGTATTCCAGGCTAATTATATCTTTTGCTGAATGGCGTCTTTCTGAGTGACTGATGTGTGAATTGTGCTCGATGCTCCTTGTCATGATGGCTGACTGCTCAACTGCTGTTTCATATACGTTGCATTTTACCAGACGCCCGTGGTGAAAGCGCTTCGGTTAACCAGACGCTGTTCGTGTTATAAACATTTCCTTTCGTTGCAGGAAAGTACTCTTTGTCTGTTGTTTTTTTTTTCAAAATTTAGTGTGCTGCCTGTGTAGGGAGCATTTTCAGGCATCATTAGTGCATTTTACTCACAATTTGAGTCAATGCTAGTTGCCAAAAGTCATAGTCAGTCTGTAGATTTTGGACAGTCCAAGTTGACAGATTTTACAGAAAATTGTTTAGTCCTCAGTCTTATACTCAGTCGTTTAGTCCATGATGCCAAGTTTTTTCTGTAACCAACCCAAACGTGAATGATGCCTTGTGTTTTAAAACCTGTTCATATTTGAAGTCATGGAGTGTATTACAGCCTTAAGGAAACAATATATTTTTCCTTTGTAAGTAAATCCATAATGGTCAGTTGGACAAGATGAGAGGAGTGGTCAATTCTAAATTAACTTCAATCAATGTGTACAATATCCAAAAATAGCTAAGTGTAATAAAAATGAGCTATTTTACTCAATATTTGTGAGTGCACTATTGAAATCAATTGGGAGTAGCCTAGAACTGTATTTGTGCGGAGTTGCTAAAATGGTCACTTATGTGGTTACATGAACTTTAGAATGCCTATATAGGCAGATTGCTAGATTTTTGCACAGAAGCCCTCTTGTTTATATGGTCTTATGAGGTTTTCCGAAGGTTGTTTTTGTTACATTTGTGTTGACTTCTTACAGTTAAACTCTTAAACCACTCTGTCAGTGGTTTAGCGACATGAACAGGGTTTCACACTCAAATGTGCTTCAGTTATGTATATGAGAGTATACTTCCCTATATTTCATTCTTTGTATGCATTATGCTTTATAAGTAGGTGCTTTTTTTGCCACAGTTCATGTGTGGGTACACGTGTTCTCATGTTCTTGTGTCATAACAGAATCCCCAGGGATGGGATGTGCTGGATCTCCTCCATTGGAGCCTGCGCTCGTTTTTCTGGATCACAGTCCTGCAGGACGCGGTTTAACACACACACAAATGCATTAGGGATGCGCAATTTGGTCGACTCGAGAACTAAACGGATAAATCAGCAGAGTACTCTGGGGTGGGGGGAGTTCCATCTGCGCTTATTTTAATTGTTCATGTGTTAGACAAACGTCTTTTGTTGTTGCATCGTGACTTTTTTTTCAGAATCTCACACCAAGGGAATCACTATTTAGAGTCTATTGTTGTGTTTTCATGATCTGAGTTGGTGAGTACAGCTGCCATTCACTGTAAAAAGTGATTTGTTGACTTAAATAGAAAATGAGGAAACCCGTTGCCTTAAAATTAAGTACTGTATTGTTCCGAATATAAGACAATGTTCTTTTCTTAGAAATACATGAGAAAAAATGGGTTTGTCTAATATTCAGGGTCTAGACTTTTACGTCAATAATACACCTGCAACAATAGGTGGTGCCAAATACGAGTGTGCCAAGAAATACAGTGTGTCAGACTAATGTTAGAAGATCGCGTCTTAAAAACGGTAACAGTCAAAGACAAGCTTTTGTCTAACAGCCGCGTCATGTTTGCGTGCCTCGCTGACGGGACAACATTTCCCTGTACGTGATGTTAAAACATAAGAAGGTACCCAGATTTCATGGTTTTCACTATGAGATGGATAGCCTAATTGTTATATAATTCAGATGGGCTACAGGTCATTTTTATGATATGCCAAAAAGTGTTTATTTTTAAATGTGATCGCTGGTACATTTTACCAGTATTTACCATACTTTCAATAAAAATATTTAAATATGAAAAATATGCAAAATAAAAAGATTTTATTTTTGAATCAATAAGTCTTTTTCTAGAAGGTACGTCTTGAAAAAGGTGGTCATCTTATAATCAGGAACTTATTTTATTCGGAACAGTATGGTAAATAAACTTAATGCGTAGTTGAAAAAATTAAGTTGTCAAGTTCACATAACTTAATTTTTTAAAAGTTTATTACTTCTTAACTTTAAGGCAGCAGGTTTCCTCACTTTTTTAAGTTGTCAACTTATCCCTTATTACAGTGTTCCTAAAACACCAGGGTTCAACTTGAGTTTTTTTTATTTTATTTTTTTTATTCCCTGCCAACATTTTCTTTGGTCTCACCTTTTTTTAGCAGCATAAATGGTATTTTAAAAATGTGTATATTTACTTTATTACTTTTAATGATTGTTTCCTTTCAGAATAAAATGACACCAAATTTGTTTATTTATTTGCATTAATATTATAGGTGTGTAATTTTTTTAATCTAATGAATTGTTTGTATTCAATTTATTATTATTTTTTAAGAAAGCTTAACATTTAAATAAAAAAATATGTATTTTTCTCACACATACAAATATGGTGCTAAGCATAAAATGTAACACTTTTTGTGGTGAAGCCATGGTAGTGTTGGCTGGGCAGTCGTTTGATCAGTTTGATGCCATGATGTGTAAAATATCCAGGCTTCAAGCAGTGTTCAGCGCAACCTCTTTAACACTGAGGGCGAGTGGACCCCGCTGCTGTCTTTGCAGGCTATTTATAGCAAGAACAGTTACGCCAGGCTTCTGTCAGTACCTGCCAAGCTACTCGCTGCCCTATCATGCATCTATTATTGAATAAACCGAGAATGTCAGGAGAAGCAACCTTCCAAGTTGTGTCAAGCTTTTTTTTTTTATGCATCTGCAACTTTCTTGTTTTATCTTCCACGTCTTTGATACAGTTGTCACGAGGTTGCTAGTTTAAGAGGATGTGAATTATCTGTGGTATGTACCAGTGTCAACGCCACACAAGTCTGTTTCAAATTTTTGTCACCACGTAGTCTTCACTTGTGTAACACCAGTAGATAAGGTGATTCGGAGTTTGGTAGTTTTGGTACAGGTGAGACAGGTATTAAAGGAGTATTCACCCAAAATGAGCTTTTAGTATTTATTTTTTTGCATCTGAAGCACATTAAGACAAGCCAGTGAGCATTTGTGCGTTATGATCTGAAATTGTTTGGCTGGGCATCATGCTGCGGGTGTTTTTTCTGGGCACACGTGCAGAAGGTGTGAGAAGTCTCAAAAAATACAGATTGCTTTCATGATTACAGAATGAGTCATGTGTGCTTTAAGGACAAAGACATAAATGTTTTTTTACTGCCAGCGAATGAACTCGCATGGCTGCTTGTGATACACCTTTTAAAGTGCATTTCGCATGTGTCTGCTTAGTTACTATACAGGAATTCTCTTTTGACGTCTTTATAGTCCTCTGTGTTTTGTTCTGCTGTTCTGCAATGATGACTTCACCTGCAGAACCAGTCCTTTTTCTCTGTGGCTGTTGCTGAGGCAGGAAGTTCAGGATGTGGAAGATAAAAGGCTACAATGGCCAATGGGCTGACAGAAGCAAGGTGCGCTGGGTTTAATTACTGAAAAGACTGTAGCAGCAGAATTAGCAGATTCCCCCCCCCCCTCCAGGTCTCCGAGCAGGTCAATTAACACCCAGCAGAACTGTGAAATACGCCTCCCTCCATCTGCATCTGGCAACGATTACACCTTGCTATTATGCGAGAGGACTTTGTGAAAGCCGTGTTCAGTCTCACACTTTCTGTGTGTGTGCTGTGTGTTTGTAAGAATTCACAAAGCTATGAGTGTGTAGGCTAAGTGTGAGCTCTGTGTGCGTGTGTGTGTGTGTGTGTGTGTGTGTGTGTGTGTGTGTGTGTGTGTGTGTGTGCGCGTGTGCAGCATGTTTGTGGGTGGGCTTGTGTGTGTGTGTGTGTGAGAGAGAGACAGAGAGACAATAGTCATATACCATGTCTTATAGGATTGTTTTTTTGTGGACTGTAAAATTAGAGAGACATTTGAATAGTTAGAAATTGTTAATTAAAAGAGACATAATGTACACTTTTATCTTGTTTTCCTTCAAGTTTGCCTTACTGTACCTTTAAGACATCTTATTGTAAATTATTTAAAATACAAGACAATATTTGTAGCTATAGTCACGGTTTGATGCGAGTTCAGTACAACAGGAAAAAGCAACAAATCCCCGTTGCTAGGTTTCTTTTCCTTTATTTTGAACAGACATTAGTCCAAATTACAATTTGTTCCACCTAGCGCCATTTATCCCACCCCATTTCTTTTGTATAGATTCTTATACTTTATACTTAAACTTTTTAGTGGATCATTAAAACTGACTTTTAACAAAAATAGACTGGGTTGTGCCATTTAATTTGATTATACATGTACATAATAAGAGCACATATTGCCTGAAAAACATGAATGTTTCATATTTTTTAATAAAAAATTAGAAGAGGCAGGGTTGTGTTTTATATTTAGCTTTTTTATAAACATGCATGCAGTGAAGATAATCAATTTACGCTAGGGGTGTGAATCATCACTGGTCTCACGATCCAATACAATTATGATTATCATGTTAACGATTCGATATCGATGTACCATGATTCATTGCATCCTCGATTTTCACTATTACTGCACATGGCTATATGTTCTGATATATGAACTGCCTTTTTATTTTATCTGCTCCCAGAAAAATCCAGCGAACATTAAACACATTTTAAGTCTGAACACACCGGACGACAGGAGCATTTGGAACTAATAAAAACTAGTAAATATGCTACTAAAAGCGCATTAAACTGTCAAGTAGTGTACTTGAGTTACAATAAAGCTCGCTCGTAAGCACACACGCTCGCGCACGCACACACTCGTTCTCCCGCACTCGCACGTTGTGCAAAGAGCCAGGGTGGTGTACATATTTTTTTAATTGTAAATACACAGATAACCGGAGTAGCCAAGGCGAGGTTAGTGACGATATCAAGAATGCTGCTGTAACATTTACAGAATCACCAAAATGTGTATACCTGAGTTGAACTTGGCAAGTCTGAACTACCAAGGACGCAAGACCGAACTTTGCGTACTTGGTATTGCGGAACGCCCTTGTTTTGGGTTGGTGCTTAGATCGTCTCTTGTTCTTCTGCTTTTTTCCTGTTGTGGTGGTTAGCAAACAGCGTTGCATTGCTGCACTTCCCCCCTTCTGGATTGGAGTGTGGATCGCCCGTGACTGACTGTATTCGACGTCTCTGTACTGCGACGGTTTGGGATGAATACATGTACCGTTACATCCCTATTACATAAATAGTTTATTTACCCAGATTATTTCTGCAAGCACGTACTGTCGCATAATGACAAATTGCTTGTTGTGTAATTCGCATTCTGGCTAATTTTGTATGATTTCAGTGTCTTTGAGGTTTCAACGTGTTTATGTCACTCTACAGACCTTATGTAGCCCAAGCCCTTTTCAGCGCTGCGCTCTATGTGTTCTGTCTTTCAAAAAGCATGAGGGTAAAATCTTAGGGATTTATGAATGAACCGCTCAATTTAAAATCTTCCCTGTCTAGCTGACATTTGTCATGACATCCGCTTCTAGCATCACTATGCCCAAGTAATTCCACTTCACTAGCTAATTACACGCTTGTATCTCTGGTGCATAAGGTCTATACATGCAGGTGTATTCTTGTTTTCATGCTGCTCGTCACAATGGAAATCATTTAGTAGAATCACTCCACTTCCTTCTGTAACTCTCAACTGTCAGCTAGTCATTCTGGAGGGAAGCTCCAGACCACAGGTGCCTCTCCACCTCAACCCACAGTCAAGCTGTGCTAGCTGGCATAGTGATCCGGTAGCACTGGTTCAATGCAAATTTAGTGGGGGAGAGAGAAAGAGAGACATAGGGGAGAGAGAAAACGTCACGGGCCACAGAGAACCGGCGAAGTGCCACAGACTTCACTCCCCGTAGTCCCCATTCAGCTCTTCAGTATGTGTGTGTTTTTTGTGTCAGCGCTAACGCTCCGTGGAGAACCGAGCTCGGAGGATGTGTAATTTGCATTTCAGTGAAGCAATCGAGCATGGCCGTCATTTGCATGAGGCTAATTAGGCACGTGACAAAAGCCCTCTGTTCTCAGGCGATTATCAAAATATCGTGTGGAGGTCTGCCTGGAGCTCTCTGGTCTGCTTTTGGAACACCCTGCCTGGTTAAAATCTCACGGGTTTGATTTTTAAAGGTATTGTTCACCCAAACATGAAAATTTGGGTGTTCATTTACTCAAACTTATATTGTTTTAAACCTGTTTTGCATGTATTCCTCAGGGTTCGTATGAACTTGATACATGTTTTTTAAGCTTAAAAAGCCCCAGTCCTCGTTTACTATTTTCATAATATTGAAAAGAGCAGCCAGGATATTCTTTAAAAAAAATTAAATAAAAAAGAATTCAGGTGAATAACCCTTCAACATTGAATTATATTTTACCCTGCTGTCCTACATTAGAAAAAGTTAAAAAAAAAATGTTTATCATGATATAACTGATTTGTTAACTTTTAGTAAATGTTGTGGTTGATAAGTTACACCAGGTTACTAAATAGGTTAATAAATACTCCAGAAATCCAGTTTGCTAGCATTAACAGCAAAGCTCTATTGCCCTTTTGCAGTGTAGTAATGTTTTATTACCCCACAAAGAGCTGTGAAATATTGCTTTTGTTTCAAAATCTCAGATAGGAAAAGGGGAGAGAATTGGCTGTTTACAATCCATAAGCTTTCGAACTGTAGGGCCAAAACTGCTGAAAAGGTGCTGTCACAATGCAAGAGTGTTCTAGGTGGTTTTCTGGGACTTGCTATATGGTTCTAGGGTGTTCTGGGTGGTCACATTAGTTAAAATGTTGGCAAAATTTCACGAGCAAAAAAGTTTCATTGTCCAGTGTTAATCGTGTAGTGATGTGTGAAGCACAGCTCACAGAGAAGTCACTTTCAAATGATGCAACTTTCTAGTTGTCATTGTGGCAAATTTTAGCAACCGACTTGAATCCGTTGCGAAATCTGCGTAGAGAAATCTTTCGCCCTCAACCAGAATTCCCGATTGCGTGCATTCCTTTTGAAATCATCTACGGAAAATACCTTGAACACACCTTTATTGTAAATTTTGTCGTAATTTTTATTTTTTTTATTTAGTAAAATGTTTTTTAGTTGTAACTCTTAAACTGTTTGATTAATTTTGTGTATCTGATATATAAAGTTTCAAATTGTTACTTTTAAACTAAAATTAAAGTAACAAAGTGGCCCATTTTAATTTTATTTGAGTTCATTTTGTCATACAACAAGTCAAAAATGTGTTGTAAAAAGTGGTCTGTTTTTTTCAGTTGTTGCAAAATGTGAATAATTGGTTTATTGCTTTAAAACACTACGAACTGGTTTCAAAAACAGGGCTTAGATTAATTTAGGATTAGGCCTTGGTTAAATTAGCTTTTAAAAGCGTGCCTTGAAAAAAAAGGCATCTTGAGACAAAACATTGGCACTGACTTATTTTAAGATATATCAGTGCAAGTTGCTTAAATCAGTGCAGTTAAAACGGCTCAAACATGCATTTTAGTCTGGGACTAGTCCTAGTCTGTGAAACCGGGCATAAATATGTAGTGAGAGCTATTAAAAATCCTGCCTGAGAGACACAAAAAGAGGAAGAGAGATGTGTCCAAGGCTGCGAAGAGAAGCCGTGTCAATTCACAGCGACACTGTGAAAGATGGCATGAAAATACTTGTGACACTCTTGTAGCTGAGAAAGTTAAGGGAAAACTGAGGGGTGGGTAGAAGATGAGCTTGTCCCAGCAGACAGTCAATCAAGCAGTCCTGCATGCTCAGCTGTAGTTAGCACACACACACACACACACACACACACACACACACACACACACACACACACACACACACAGGAGATTTGCCTCTGCTGACTCGGCCACAGTGCAGATGACTGGATGGGCTTTTTTGAACCACAGATCTGCATCTGTCAAACCTTGTGTAGCTTCGTGTGCGTGACTCCCTGCCAGCGAGTGCGAACGCTCGACTGGACCGAGTGGCAGAGAGCAGCTCATCTTTATGTGTTTATAAAAGGAAGATCACAGGCAGTTTGTCTTTGCCAGGAAGTCCTCCTACGTTTTCTCCATCGCTCGTATTTACTGACAGCTGACGTGTTGAGTCTGCGCTCATATGTGTTGATTGCTGAAGTTAGTGTTTGTTTTGAGAGACTAGTAGCGCCGAAGCAGATAATTGCTCCTTGTTCGTTCTTTAGCACATGAATGAGTCATAATGTGTGTCTCCAGGTGAAGATTATTCAACATAATATTCTTCTCCACATAAAGGTCAGACCTAGATACTCGGAGGTGTCGGCTCTCTGGTTTGTGTTTATTAGCTGGACCATATGGCAAAGAGCAGCTCATCTACGTGTGCTGTATATTCTGGGAATTGCAATTGAGGCTTAATTTCTTCTGCCCTATGTTTTTTCTTTGAGTCCTGATGGTCAAACGTAATGAAGTGAATTATAGTAATAGTAGTTGTGTTGATTGGATTACATTCTCTCTTGGATTCAGCTCACTCAATGACTGTTGTAACACTTTCTAAGCGCGTTTTCAACATCTTCATTCATCACTGTGTAATAGCCACATCATCACACTCTGATGTTTCTGCGAAGCCTCCCAGTGCCATGTGTTTGGCAGAACAGGTTTTAGGACCTGCTATCCGTCTGAAGCAGAATGCAATGCCACTTTGATTTTTTTCTGCGGGTGTCAATGCTTGAAATTATTATCCCAAATTATTTAGTCTGTGTGACCTCAAAACATATTTGGGAGCATTTGTGGGAGTGCAAATAATTATTGTGGTGCGACCTGTTTTCTAGAGATTCACCGGTTGACTGGCCTTAAAAAAAAAAAAAAAAAGGATGGTTTTTGCTCCAACCACTCGATTGACAATCGGTTTTTAGTTTGATTTTGGCTGATCTTCGTTCCGGACTTGTACACAAACTGCATTGCAATAATTTCACAAAATGTCATTTGTGTGAAAATATTACGCAAGTCTGTAAATTAGGCCAGAGACTGAACGTGGAGACAAATTATTGAAAGAAAATACTTAATATAATTGTAATAATATTTTAACATTCATATATATATATATATATACATATACATATAAAATATCCAGTTCAGTGTAGTTTATTTCGAACAACAACCAATAAAATAAAATATGAAAAATACAATAATTGTGTTACCACATAAAAAACAAAATGATATCTAAGAATAATCATCAAATAATTACTTATGTCCGAAAAGGAGCAGGAAGAAGCAAAAGCTTATTATTTACCCACCCCTTATACAACCATTCAAAATTCCATTATATATTACATTTTTTTCTATATATATACTCTAACTTTATAGCACAATAACAAATAAACCTTTTTTTTTTACTCAAATCAAATTTGACCTTTATTCCAAACCCATCACCCTTTAGGCCCTGTCCCAAATGGCAACCTAAACCCACAGTCTTCCTCTGAGTCCGCACTTTCACAACGTAATGCCGCTTTGACTACCGCGTAAAAGTCCTCTGCGCAGCTCGCAAACTTGCAGGCTCAGCTGAAGTGCGCATTGAGGGCGCATAGCAGCCGCAAAGGGGGGCGCTCACGAGCACCCGTCTTTAAGCTTAATTAATGAATGGGACACCCTACGGTCTTGTGGACTTAACGGACATGCGCACACAGTGGCCATTGTAAGTCCACAAGACCGAAAGTGCACATGAAGTGTGCCATTTGGGACAGGGCCTTAGTCTTAATACAATCAATCTTTGAATATTCAACTTGTTGAAATATTAAAAGTAATTTGTAAGTTTCATATATATTGTGTATCGTATATGTAGATCTATTAAAAGATTTCTGGAAAGAAAATTCAGATGAATCACAAATATCACTGAAGTTTCCTGTAAAAAATAAGAACTGACCTCACCAGAACGCTCTAATTTAGACATGTGACATCAACCAACAAGCTAATGAAAGTATGTTTTTAGCGTATTCATGGTAAAAATATGCAGTGTGGTCAGATCTATTCTGAGAACAATGAATGTAGTTTGGAACAGAAAATGCAATATAATTCATATTTGATTTTTCACTGTTGGTTACTCCACAAAGCTGTAACCAAAGTCTACTGAACAGCTCTACTGAAGAAAAAAATGGGGTAGGAGTATAACGTATGGCCCATCATCATATTTTGCATCTGTAAAATCTGTGATTTAAAAAAAATAGCAATGTGTGACTAATACTCTTGACTTTGTGCTCCAGTTTAAGAGTGGCGCTTTATACAAATGCTAGTCCTCTTCACATTCACCCTCTCCACTTCCCCATGACCTCCCTATCCACTGGCTCTTTTTTTAGATGAGTGCTAATACTGCCCATCATTCGAAGCGCTGCTGTACCGTATGTGTGAACTTCCTGCTGTTATTTTTGGCATGGTTGTTTCCCTTGACGTAACCGCAGTTATGTGGTGACGGAGTTGATGCAGAGTGACCTCCATAAGATTATCGTGTCTCCACAGCCCCTGAGCTCTGACCACGTCAAAGTCTTTCTCTACCAGATCCTCAGAGGTGAGGCACACACACACAACACCTTTATTTCAAATCTTCCACCTTCAGAAGTCAGACACGCACATTCTCCACCCCAAATCTTCTTTCACCCAAAATCTCATGGGTAGAGAAACACTCAGGCAATCACACACACTTCTCACTATATCATAATCTCACCAGAGACGTTAAGGAGGAAGAGTGTAAGATTACGAATGTGAATGGGAGAACCAATCACATTTTTGATATTGTGTTTAATGTAGTACAACTGACATGTTTTAAAGAGACCAGTAACCTTATCCCTAATGAATCCGATGAAACACGTATAACTTCAGTGTTTTGAAGTGACACAAAACTCTTATTACATCCTAAAATGAAGATGCCACTATAGGGAACAAGTCTGTTTACATGTCAACTGGATTCGATTTCAAACCAAACAAGAAACCTGCACAGCATGCTTCGTATCAATACAGTTTGTGTCCACAAAATATCTTTAATGACTGATGTTTATGTTGTGTCCACAGGATTGAAGTATCTACACTCAGCTGGCATTTTGCATAGAGACATTAAACCCGGTAACCTGCTGGTCAACAGCAATTGTGTGCTTAAGGTTGGTGAAATATTGTGTTGATGATTTTTACTATGTTTAAATTTAGTCTTTTCTGATAGTTCAGCTTATTGTTAGAATTAATGAAAAATTCACTGAAAATTTACTTACAATGACCCTGAAAATATTTAGACTCATAAGATAATTATTTTATATTAGTTCTGTCAATCGATTAAATTTTTTAAATAATTTGTCTAATTAAAAAATAATACATTATATGTCTATAATTAACCACAATTAATCACACCTAACATTCAAATTTGTAATATATTTTTGATATTGTAATACATATTTCCACACTGAATCTCCAAATTAATTTAGAAACCACTTAAAGGGATAGTTCACCCAAAAATGAAAATTAGCCCATGATTTACTCACTCTCAAGCCATCCTAGGTGTATATGACATTCTTCTTTCAGATGAATACAATAAGAGTTATATTAAAAATGTCCTGGCTAATCCAAGCTTTATAATGGCAGTGAATGGCAGCCCAAAAATGTGCATCCATCCATCATAAATGTACTCCACACAGCTACAGGGGGTTAAAAAAGGCCTTCTGAAGCGATTCAATGGGGTTTTTTGTAAGAAAAATATCCATATTTAATACGTTATAAAGTAAAATATCTAGCTTCCGGTGGACTGCCTTCCATTTTCAACTTACAGAAAAAGTGTAACTCGCGCGACGATGACGTAGCGTAAGCGTTTTAAACTGCGAGAGGCGTCTTTCTTTGTAAGTTGAATACGAAAGGCAGTCCGCCGGAAGCTAGATAATATAGTTTTAAAAATGTATATTTTTCTTACAAAAACCCATTGATTCGCTTAAGAAGGCCTTTATTAACCACCCAGAGCCACGTGGAGTCCTTTAAAAGTACGTTTATGATGGATGGATGCAATTTTTTTGACATTTTTTATATAACTCCGATTGTATTCGTCTGAAAGAAGAATGTCATATACACCTAGGATATCTTGAGGGTGAGGAAATTATGGGATAATTTTCATTTTGGGGCTCTTTACAGATACGTAAAGGAACGATCTACCAAGACTGTTACTAATGTCTCTATTAAATTGATTATTTTCTCAATTTCTGAGGTTGAGGATTGAAAGCCATCATTTAAAAAAATATATTAGGCTTAAAAAAAATTATAACTCTTAATTCAAGTGAACTTAAAACAATCTTCACATAAACCAATATAATAAATGCCACATTTAGCTGTGCTTTTAATGTACTTTTTGTTGGACAAATATGAGAGATTTTGACTGTTGTACTGGCTTCTTTTGTGCTCTCCTGCTATTTTAGCATTATACACTCTAGCCTATGGGCCTTGAATTCTGTCTTTATAATTCCTTTCTTCCGAGGACGCTTCATATCTATCTGGCCAGGCCAGGTCTACAGCGCCAGCATACACACACTAACACACAATCTCTGGCTTCAGGGGGTCAGGGTCCCCTTGGGATTGATTTGATCTGCTCAGTTCCTGACATAAATCTTCATTTTGGATCCCATAGCGAGAGCCCAGCTGCAAAAAAAGAAAGCAAGAGTGATATGGGAGATATAGGAAGAGAAAGAGATAAAGAGAGAGAGAAATTCTCGATGTATGTGCGTGCTGACTTCACCCAGCAGCATGAGAAATGCGCTTGAGGGGAGAGCGGGGATAGATTATGCTATTGGACCACAGAAAGGGAATCATTTAGCAAGCACTGCTTCATTTAGTCCTTAATACCCATTTACGAAAAGGAAGAATGCTTCTCTCATTTAGCTCTGACGTGCCAGACCTTTTCTTTTGGTCTTGTCCGGCAATCAAACACACTTGAGTCTGATTTAGGTTCAACGCAGCTTTGATTTTGAGTCATTTAAATTTGATACATTTTTATATCCATAACATGTTCTTATTATTAGCGTGTGCTCTGTGACTCTTTAATATGCAGCTATATGAACACATTTCTAATCCTAAGAAGTAAATATAAATATGTATCTTGTGGATGAATAAGGAAAAATGTAATGGCTTTACTATCTGTATTCCATCTAAATTTACAAATTTTAAATTATGCAAAAAATCTAAATATCAACGTGTTCATGCGACTAGAGTTGACGCTTCTGGTAGCCAATCATCTGAGCAAATTATTCAGTCACATGAATTTTCAGTGTTATTGTTTACTAAAACTATTCAAACTATTCCGTTAATTGGGGAAAAAAGCTGAAAATAATCATTGGATGAGAAACTTAAATGCAAATTAGAAATAAAATAAGCCAAAATACCAAAATTACTAAAACTGCCTAGCAACCAGATAGCAACACCTTGGCAGCTTGTAACTCATTCCGTGGATGGAACAAGAAAAGACAAGAAATCATTTCAATAAAGCTGATGTTTTAGCATTACTTGAAGGATTTTAATTTGTCTTATGGGAACGCATACAATTAGGCCGCTGGGAAATATACTGGGTGGAGCTGCTTGGGTAAATTGTTCGTAATGCATGTTAGGCTCTTTTGTGCCTTCTTTCTGAGAGAGGGTGGAGCGAAGAGGCAGAGATATTTTTCTCATTTATTTATTTCCCAGGAGCACTCAAGCAGCTCAAGATGATTGAAAATTGGGTCTTGTGTTTATAGCGTTTTTAGTGTTTATCTCTGTGGTTAAAACGTGAACGAGCCTCTCCGCCTAATTTTGTTTTTATTGCTTGATTTATTGAAGAAAAAAGGGGGAAAAAGCATTTTTCCAAGATCTTCTCCATCCCTGTTAAAGCATGCACAACCAAATAAATGTGCAAATAATGGTAATATGCACACAGATTTGTGACTTTGGCCTGGCGAGAGTGGAGGAGCTGGACGAGTCGCGTCACATGACCCAGGAGGTGGTGACGCAGTACTACAGAGCGCCAGAGATCCTGATGGGGAGCAGGCACTATTCCAACGCCATCGACATCTGGTCTGTGGGCTGCATCTTTGCCGAGCTGCTTGGCCGACGCATCCTGTTCCAGGCCCAGAGTCCCATCCAACAGGTATTCACCTACGCTCATGCTCAGCACACGATCTGTCGGCAGAACCTGGGCCTTTCACACAGCTCAGTGTGATTTATACAAGAAGAACATGTTCCTGTCAACATTATTTATTGTTCTTGGAAAAACATTCTTAACAACCAATCAGAGTGCTCTGATTTTTGGAGTAGGCGTAGAACAGCTAAGGATGTTGATCCAGGAACAAATCCTACTTGCGTTGTATCTTTCTCATTGACCTTTTCCTAAACTTAATCTGCGGTATTACATGTTGTCAGGGAAACTTCTAACTGCTCTCATTGCAGTATGATTGTGCATCATTTGTCCTCTTAGATGTGTTAAGTAGAGAGAAGTTCAGCTGCTTTAGCAGGGTCCAGAATTAACACTCTCCAAGCACCAAATGCGAGTCAAAGTTGACTGTGAAGAGTAAACAAAACATTTGGAAAAAGGTTTCTAACAGGTTTGGCTGGGAACAACAACATATTGCTTGGTTTAAATTGCAAGAACTGAAGTCTGACCTTTTTTTAACAGGCATTATGTGATTCAGAGCAAATGCATAAGAAATTCTCTATGAATAGAGAACTTTTATCTCAATAGAAAAGTTACCATTTATGATGATGCCTATACATTTATGGTATTACATAATTATGTTTATTCTCAATTCATTAATTTTGGATCTGGTATTGCTTTTGAATGGAATTGAATCAAATGGATCGATATTTAAAGATACACAAATAGTTACATTAGTAGTGTTATTATTAGCGAAAACAGAAAATCCTGGAGACTGATGTTAAACGTGTGGCCTTAACATACAGTTTTTTTTGGCAAATGTTGTACAGCCATGCTAATGAGGGAGTGGAGGCAGCTCAAGGCTCTGTTGTACTGAAGCCCCAGTGTGGCCGTGACCCAGAAGCCTTTGTCCTCGAAGGCTGTGTGTTTGTAGCAGGCAGAAGCAACACCATCTCGGCTCTAGCTTTCACATATATCTTCTATTGTTTTGTTCAGAATCTCATAAACATGACATATGATGGAGTAACATGTTACAAAGTCTTGAAAAGTATGACTATAGAAACACGTTTTAGTTAAATTTCACACAGAAGATTTTAAACCATATAAACTACATTCTAATAATACTGGCCCTGTAGAGTACCAGAGATTCTGGGACTGGCTGTTGCTCTGGCTGTTCCTCTGGCTGTGTGTGCATGTGCGTGTGTGTGCTCAGCTCCCGTCCCCCCAGCCCTGAATGTGCACATCAACATCCCCTTTAAGGCTCATTAATTTCTCTCCAGTGAAGAATGTGATTTACTTGAACATGGTTTTGCTCTAGTTTGTTTATTTACAGATCATGAACATGTATCCAGTCTCTTATTTTTTTGTCCTTTGTATTTTTTGTTTATTCTTTGTCCTTCTCATGCTCTTTTATTATATTCAGTTATTTTATATTTTAAATCTCTCTCTCTCTCTCCCTCTCTCTCTCTCTCTCTCTCTCTCTCTCTCTCTCTCTCTCTCTCTCTCTCTCTCTCTCTCTCTCTCTCTCTCTCTCTCTCTCTCTCTCTCTCTCTCTCTCTCTCTCTCTCTCTCTCTTTTAAAGTCTTTCATTTTGCTAAAAATTGGCATGATGTGTGTTCATAGCATGTATTGTTATGTGATTGATGGATGCCATACCATCTGATTTTCATATTGATTTGAAAATTGGAAAAGTTTTTGTGCACCTGCAATCTTTTAGGCATGTGTGAGGAAACACGTTAAAATAAACGTAATAAAATAAACCACTTCACATGTTGTTGGTATTGTTCATAAAACAGAACAAAAGTTGCAAAAAATAACTTGTATTTATTAAATAGTTTTTTATTTGTACGTTATTATATTGTAATATTATATTGCTGCATTTATGGTAATATTTTTATTAAAATTATTCACCGCTGTATTATTAATATTATTTTACTATTTATAATTATTATATTATTTATTATTTCATTGTAATAATTAAAATATTTTGTGATATGTGTTATAGTATTTTTTCAATTATTTTCATTTACTTAAATATAAGTGAGTACTTAAAACAGTCACTTGCATTAACTTTAAAACTAACAAAATACTACAGTAGCTAAAACTGAAGTTTGCTACTTTTACAGATTCATTGTATATACGACACTTATCTACTCTTCTTTTTCTTGTTGTATACTAGCTGGACTTGATCACAGATCTGCTGGGGACTCCGTCTCTGGAAGCCATGAGGACGGCGTGTGAGGGGGCCAGAGCTCACATCCTGAGAGGACCACATAAACAGGTGAGTCTGACATCGAACAATGTACCAAAAACTAGGCCCGTGGTGTTCAAGCAGCGTCATGAAAAACAATAACTCAATAGTGAATTATATGTTGTGCAAACGCTCCCTTGCACTGATATTTTCGGTCCCAGGAAGCCTGGTTATAAACAGGCCCTGTGGTGCTGCTATGGTGACTTGCTGTTCCCGCTGAGTGACGGAGCCTATTGACCGATCCTGCACCTTGTTTATGGAATCGAGTCACTCCTACTGCCCCCGGAGCGCAGAAATTTCCCATCAGCCTTTGCTGCAGGATTCCCGACGTTCCACTCACTCTGGGCCTCTCTCGCTCCGGCTCCCTCCCGCAGCCTTTCCATTTCCTGCCCTGCATCATAATCCACTGACAGACTGATTGATCAGTTGATGAGAGCGGGGAGTGAGAGAGAGCCATGACAGCTATTATTGACATATTTGGGCACAGCAATTTAGTCTTTAGGCTAAATATTAAAACAGAAATCATACTGATGAATGATAAATATGATCCATATTCCATATTGGTTGTCAGCTGACATTCGATTTATTTAACAAATTTCCTCTACTTATTTATTTATATTACAGTTGTCATTTATCTGTAAAAATACAAATAATTTAACAATGTTAAATGTCATTTTTAGAAAATCCCAAAATGAATACAGTAATTTTTTTAAAAATTTTTTTGAAAGTAGTCTCTTAATCTTTATACTGTTAAATATTAATGCAATTTACATGATTAACTGATTTCTGTTGTAATATATTTTAAAATGCAATTTATTCCTGTGATGGTCATTACTCAATTCGTCAGTGAAAAAATATTTGATGAATAGAAAGTACAAAAGAACAGCATTTATTATAAATATAACTTTTTTGTAAAATTTATTTATTTCATAAATGTCTATGTTTACTGTCTTTTTTTTCTATTTAATGTTCCTTCGCTAAATAAAAGTTTTTAAAAAAAATCAATCTATCTTACCCCTCACTTCATGATTTCCAAATAAATAAATAATTAAATCATCAAAAATAAGCAGCTATTTTCAATTTTCATAATAATAAGAAATGATTTTAGAATAATTTCTGTCATCATGTGACACTGAAGACTAAAGTAATGAAAATTCAGCTTTGCCATCACAGGAAAAAATTACATTTTAAAATAGAAACCAGTTCATTTGAATTTTAATAGTATTTCACAGTATTACTGTTTTTACTATATTTTTGATCAAATATAGATTAAGAGACTACTTTCAAAAACATTAAAAAAACGTTAATGTTTCCAAACTTTTGACCAGTAGTGTACATTATAATGTTATGATTCCTAAAATCACATGTAGCATTTACAATAATTGATTTTACTGTTTTATTTTTAATGAATTTATTTATTTATATAAATAGTATATCATTTTAATATCAGACAGTTGTTGGTTTTTGGCCATAACATCATTATGAAAATAATTATTGGCAAGTCTGTGGCTTTTAAAATACTTTAAAATAAGTGTTAAAATACTTTCCCCTATCCCAGAGACACTAGGGCGGGACTATCTGTTTGTCCAACCAATGAGAGGCATGTTCTGGAAACCAACCTATTTAAAAAAACTCAATTGCTAGTGGCTCAGAAGTCACACTCTTCATGTTTTATCTTCTACTGTATTCCTATAATATGTATTTATGAATTTATGAAAGGATAGACAAAAATACAGTAGTTGTTTCATCTGTAAGTGCCTTTTGGTAATTTGCTAAACTGAAAGACTCATGGTTTTGTGTATATAGAAAGCTGTTCTCGGAATGTGAGTGTGAATATGTGCGTGTTTGTGAGTGTGTATCAGTGATTTGGCGCTGGGTGTTGGCTCTGTGGCTCTAGACAGCTACGCTGAGAAGGCGATACCCTGCAGAGAACAGGAACTGCAGCGCAAGGGCTGTGGACCTCTGCTTCCTGCTTTGCATCGACCTGATGCCTGGCTGCTCACCAAGAAGCCCGCCTTCTTTGCACACACACATACAGACATGCACCTGCTAGACTAGAGAAAGCCTTTACCATTTAGCTCTATATGTGAAGAGGCACTTGTTTCTCTAGTCAACATTCACCAGTCTTAATCCCAGCCAGCTACCCACACACACTCATGCTGACATTTGGCTGACCTTGTCACTCGACGCTGCCTCCCGTGTGTGGTCGACAGGCCCTAGAGCAGGATGTTTTAATCATGTTAATCAGCTGAGCTTCCCGTTACATGCAACAGGCTTTGGAGACTGAAAGAACAGGGGTCTCTGATGGGTCTGTGGGGTATTGTGATGACACCCCTCTTCATGTGTCTGATCATGTTACTGGGTCAGTTTTTTTCCAAAAACTTTCTGTTTTTAGGTAGTTGGCACAC
The DNA here is from genome assembly GCA_023029165.1 of Gobiocypris rarus. Lineage (NCBI taxonomy): Eukaryota > Metazoa > Chordata > Actinopteri > Cypriniformes > Gobionidae > Gobiocypris > Gobiocypris rarus. The sequence continues at coordinate 28,427,570 of CM040911.1, read as the reverse complement.
AACATTTATAATAAAAATAATAAGGAGAATTATTATCGTTATTAATAAAATAGTAAATCAATAAATATTACTATATTACTAAAGAAAGCAGAAAAAAAGATTTATTTAAAAATATATAAAAATATCTTATGCTATGTAGCACATTTTATTTATTATATTTCTTAATTTTTTTATTTGAATGTCTATCTTTAACAACTTAATGGCAAGTTAACATTCTTTCAGTGGGTGAGTCAAATGTTAACGACTATGACAGTTTCAGCGACAAATTTGTTAGGCTGATTGAAACCGCTGACACAAGAAACTGTTTTGGTAATTCAAAGAAACTGCTTGTAAGAGTCACTTGATTGTGAACTGAACTCTGGTCATACTATTTATTTTTTAATAGAAAAATGTTACCTGTTCAGATGGCAAACTGTTGTCAAAAGTACCGAACTGTAAAAATGTGACGCTTTGAGCGTTGTTGAGCGAAATCGTAAACACCTCTGATTGGCCATTGTGTTCACGCACTCATCAGATATGTCTGTGATTGGCTACAATGACTGGTCCGCTAATAGACGCCTGTTTTCAAATGCTCCCTTGTGTATCTGTGTTAGCGCTCGCTTGGTGAAGAGCATCATTTATGTATATTTACAACATATTTTTGAAGCGCTGATCATTGTAGCCAATCATAGATGTATTTGATGAGCGAGTGAACACAATGGCCAATCAGAGGTGTTTACGATTCCGCTCAATAACGCTCAAAACATCAAATTTTTTAAGTTTCAGTACCAACTTAGTACGTCTTGGTAAGTCTGTACTTTTGACAGCAAGATATCTATCTATCTATCTATCTATCTATCTATCTATCTATCTATCTATCTATCTATCTATCTATCTATCTATCTATCTATCTATTTATCTAGTCTGTCTTGTTCTCTATAGTTAATGCTTTTAGTCACCATTTAATAGGTGAAGGTTTGAGAAGTCAAGGCAATGAAGTACGTTCAGATGAATGAGGTGGCTTTACGATCAGAGTCAGTGCTGGAGTCTTAACGACTAGTGAACATGGCACACCAGACCTCCACCTCCACTGTTGTGAAGGTGAATAGCTTATCAAGACGGCTTTTAAATGAATAAGATGGCAGAGAGAGAGGAGCCGGGTCTCCAGAGAGTCTGGCAGAGGGATTTCAAGAGGCATTTCTGTGTAGTTCTCAACAACGGCGTTGGGAGATGCAGTGTGCTTTAATGCCCATGCTCAAGATAGAGACAGTCGCTCAGGATTTGGCTGAGTGGATAGGTGGAGGAAGAAAGAGTCAAGATCTGTCCAAGAGAAAGCAGGACTTGAGAGATCTAAAGAGAGGTCTGACTCTTAAGATCAACTTGGCTGCCTCCACTGGGGACCTCATTACTTCTATTAATTTTGCAAGGCTCTTACCATCACTAGAAAGAGAGGAAGCTTTTAGCCTCCGCTGGAGTGGGAGAATGTAAAGAGACCATATACCTTAGCTGTCATTTAAAGACAGAAAGGAAAGGAAGTGAGAGGTTGTGGTGTATCAGCCCTATTGAAAAGAGTATGGCATTTGTTGTGTTTTGGATGCTAGTGTGTTTGTGTCCGTACCAGGCTTCTTAACTAGCTTAACCAGCAAGAGTGCCTTGGTCAACCGATTTTTAAGGAAAGACCTAACTGGTTGACCAAAGAACTCTTACTAAGGATTGTTTTTCTATAAGATCTCTTTAATATGTCATTTGTTCCTCCTTGGCAACAATTAACTACATTTTGAAATTAAATGCAGACTTTTGTATATCACAATTGACCCCATTTAGTTTACCCAAAAATGAAAATTACTATTATTGAATAATACATTGATAATAAAATGTATTATATATATATATATATATATATATATATATATATATATATATATATATATATATATATATATATATATATATATATATATATATATATATATATATATATATATATATATATTGTTATAATCAATATAATATAATGTAATATTTAATAATATTGGACATAATTGATACTTGCGATTGATAATACAAGTGCCACCTCTACCCATTAAAAGGTTTTATAGTTGTTATATAAATGTTATATATAACTTGCTTGAATGTGTTACTGCAAATACATAATAATATTTCTTCTTCTTCCTCTTCTTCTTCTTCTTCTTCTTCTTATTATTATTATTTCTATTATATTATATAAATAAACAAGAAATTATGTAAATAAATTATAATTTATAATTATAAATAAATACCTTTTTTTAATATTTTGCAATGTTTTTTTTTTTTACATCAAAATCCTTTTGTAAATGTCTGTCTTAAACTATTTTGTCATTTAGACATCCTGTCAGTAAGTGAAGTGTGTCAGATGTTAATTCGATAAATGCTATGGCAGATTTATGTTAGAATGATTCAAACTGATGACTTGTGAATCTTTTAGACTGATTCATTGAAAGAAACTGTGTCATTTTGTGTGTCATTTGCTTGTGCTGTGATTTGAACTGCACTGTTCGTGCCGTATGTTTGTTTTGTGTGCATTTGGGCGAAGACTGCACAATAGAAACCCGTTGTCTATTTAGATCGCTAACCTGGGTAGAACAAACATCTTGGACAAAACTTATTATGCAAGTACCCCCTCTGCTCATTAAAACTTTCCTATGCTTTGTAGTTGTAAGTCCCCACCTGTGTGCTGTGTATGTAAAAGCCGGCAGGGAGCTCTTGGAAACAGATGTATGCTCAGGCCCATGCTGATTTTTCCGCCTTAGCAGAGAGGCAACATGATCAGATCAGATTTCCGCCTACATGCTCTCTCTCAAAGGACACGCGCACACACTCAGGTCAGAAAGTGATGACCCCAGTGTTGGGTGGGCTTACAGTAAGGGCTTTTAAAAAGCAAGGAGAATGAGCAGAGGGGGTGTTGTTTAATGGCTTTAGGGGGTCTTGCATGCTGACCGTGTGCAGAGCTGGAGCAGATGTGGCCCCTCCCACGTCGCCAGGGGCTGCAAAGCCTGATGTCTGCCCCAAACTGAACTCCATGGCACCTGCTAACAGATGGCGTTTTATTTTCCCCTCTCAGTGCAACAGCACCGCGTAATAACCGGTGTTCAGTTATTGAGGCAGGCACAGGGGTTTTAGCAAGTTCATGCTATACAGCTGATGAATCATTGGCTATTTCCAGTGCAGTAAATAAATACAACGGCGAATGGAAAGTACACTAATATATATATATATATATATATATATATATATATATATATATATATACACCTAAATAAGTATTTTGTCACTTATTTAACTATAAATAAGTGAACGAATTGTCACAAGTTACTAAAATACACTTATGTTACAGTTTTTTTCCAGTAAAAATCTAAAAATGCTTAATAATATTAAGAATATATGAGCCGTATATGTATATGCACTTTTCTTTAAATTGTTTAAAAATACTATAGGAGAAAAATAAATATGGTTGACAGTTTTATAAGAGTAGTAATATTATTTATAAAATTGTATATATTTAAGCAAATATAATACATTTGTTAATAAATAAGTTTATTAAATAAATGTAAATATTTATTTTAGGATGCAGTGTAGGATGCATCTTCACAGTGTTTTGTTTTCAATAAAATCAAAAATAATATTAGGCTTATATTATATTATAGTATTAGGATTATATTGTATCATGATAAGATTCTAGTTCGTAATATAATGATATTCTTATTTGCATTAATAATCATATTAAAAAATGTAATTTAATGTTGCACTCATAAACGGAGTCTCTTTAGAGAGTCGCTACAGCTGTAATGTTCCTCTTTTATTGAAGCATCTGAAGCTCAGCTCTCTTGCTGAAGATACAGACATTTTGACAATGTGGTGACACTCCCAATTAACATTTTAAAGACCAGAAGAAGTCATTAATGTGTTCATCTTGATGTTCGCATCAATGTGGAAGGCCTCAGACACTTGTCCCGTTCCTGTGCTATAAATAGAGAAGATCTGATTTGGGCTGTTTTGAAATGAGATCCTCCAGGGGCTTTAGGGATTTTCATCCTCACCATACCGGCTCTAACACTTAGCCAGATTAGTTTGGGCATCTGAGTGCATCTGAGAGATACGGTGTTCAACAATGTCTCCATTCCCGCTCGCGAAACCAGCGCTAAGTGCTACCATTCAAACTGAAACCGGAAACAAATATGCTTTCACACAGCCTGATTGTGTGTTTTAAGAGGTTGAAGAGTTACACCCCTGCCCTGCATGACTGTTATTCTATCTCAGAGCGCCACTCTGTTTTAAAAATGCCACTTCTCTGTGTTCTTTTCTTTCTCTCTTTCACCTTTTTTTCTTTCTTTCAATAACATTTTAGTGCAAGTGTTTTTAGTTATGTGCACAGAATAGGTTCTTACACAAAATTGTATGGCGTATATATTAACGCTGTCTGAATTAATCATACATTTTTCTGTTATTAATTGTAATTAATAGCACCTAACATTATTATATTGTAGTAATTTCACATCTGGGGCCAGATTTACTAACATCTTGCACCAACGCAAACCCTCTTTTGCCGTTAAACTACTTTCAGGATTTACTAAAGGCCTGCAGTGAAGAATTATTGTGGACATAGTTTTTTTTGCGGCTGACTTTCAGAGGCAAAATGTATGGGAGGTGCAAAGTTCATGCAAGGTGATTTAGTAAGGTTTGCGCAAGTCAATTTACTGGTGTTTGCGCCATTATTTACCGGCCTTAAACCAGACACTAACTGGTAGATTGCGTTAGTCATTATGGAAATGATCCGGGCCATCCGGCTGCGTCTGTGTTCTTTATTCTGTGCATCATCAGTAGATCATGAGCAGAACTTTCCACTCCCATCTGTGCTTTTTTTGGGATTGCGCTCTCGTGCTTATTTGCCCTGTTTAGTAAATCTGCTGCCTAATCTCCAAATCAATCTAGAAACAACATAATTTGTACATTTTAAATGTCACCGATATCAATATTGCTTCTCATGTCTCTATGAAATGTCTTTTTTTTTTCTCAATTTTAACCATTAATTAAAGCCATTCAACATTACAGTATAATTGAAAGCTATCGATTTTAACATTTATTAGGTAAAAAAAAAAAAAGAACAACTTTTTTGTTGAGTTTAAACCAATCTATATATTAGCTATATATTATAATAAATGTCACATTTACCTGTGCCCTTTAATATGTCAGGGCTCAATGTTAAACACAAGGATGACTTGAGGGTGAGTAAATCATGGGCTAATTTTCTTTTTTGGATGAACTAACCCTTTAAGGAAATCTATTGGCCCAGTCAGACCGGATCAGATCACACTACCCTCCTAAAATGCACAAAAAAAAGCATTATTGTTTTTGTTGTTTTTGACCAATGTAACAGTTTTCAGATTTTCAGGATATAACTGGTAGGAAATATTCAGAGGTTGAATAAAGTTATCAACTTATCACTTCACAGTCTTCAATACATACATTATAATTTAAATATAGAATAATCCTTATTAAAGCTCCAAAAGTTCAGTCAAGAACAGTGAGTGATTTCCTCTTTTGTTCCTTGATTAACATTAATGACAGACAGCAGTAGATTTATTAGGCTGCTGTCACTTTAAGACCTGCAGCACATGACGTGGATTTGACGCGCATCCCATTTTCTCACAACTCAGGAAAAACAGGCATTTTGGCGTGATTTTTGTTGCCGCTGTCTGAAGCGGGTTTCTGTGAGCATGAGCTGTGTGTGTGTCACACAGACAGGAGATTCACATTACCACACTGAGTTCTCTCTTGTGTCTTGTCACTATTGAATGGTTTAGAAGCATTTGCCTGAATAAGAGCGTGTTCATATAATGTAACACTAGCCAAAGGATAGCGAAAGAACGGAAGTATATAATGCGCTAAATTGAAAAAAAATGAATCCCTAAATTAACACGTTCATTTTGACTGCCCTCAATATATTACAAATATGTATAGAACCTTTCTTCATAACACATTTTGCATACATGTGGTTTAAGTTGTGCAAATCAAACCTTTCCACCATGTTGTTTTTTGACATGTTATCAAGCGTAAATATCCCTGTTGCAGTTTGAGAGAGAATGAATCTGGGGAGGTGAATTATGTTGCATTGGATGTCTAAAGAAACTGTGAGTCTTTAAATGTGTGCAGGGCGACAAGCTTCAGTCTTGTGGTGTGGGCTTGGCATTAGTGAATGAGACCCAATATCTATTACACACACACACACCCTGTTCAGATTCTGCCTGTCGAAGTATACAGAAGGCAGTCTGTTAACTGCTCTACAGCTCAGCGTTCTCAGGAATCACTGTTGTCTCTGTCAGTGTTCGCTCGTTTAATGCCCTGCTTCTGTATCAGCTCCCCCTCCCCCTCTTGTGCCCGTAGGAAATGCGCCCTGCTTTTTTTTACCATGTTAACTGCAAAAATAAACAAACAGACAAGTCCTATCCACCTGTCTGTCCTCGCTTGGCCCTCTCCCAGGTGCGGCAGGGTCTGCTCTCTCTGCACTTGTGGGCCTGAAGGGCTTTGTGTTGTTTTGCTGCCAGGATGATCAATGGCTTGTTTGTGATACTGGGGAGAGATGGCCCGGACCACACAGCCGCAACGAGCGGGGGGAGATTATGGAGGAACGCTGAGCCGGTTGGGGAACGCTGCAGCCTGCACCTGTTGCTGAGTGTTGCTGGGGGTTTAGTTGGGCCAGAGGGGCGGTCGAACGTCACATGGGCACCGCTTCACAGGAAGCCGGGGCTCGTTTCTCAACCTTCTCGTGACACCACCTCCTCCTCCTTCCACCCATAACTGTGGCCTGGGCTTTTGTCACCAGCCAGGAAGAGGGTAAACTTAGATGTTTTTATGACAACTATGACAATTAGATAGTTTTTTTAAGGAATTTACCACTTTTGTTTACCAAGAATGCATTAAATTGATCAAAAGTGACATTAGAGGTATTTATAATGTTAATAAATTATAATAATCTTGAAAAAAAAGTTTATTTCCACAAAAAATATGGTTCAGTCTTTCACATTGATATTAATTATAATTTTTTCTTGTGCATCAAATTAGCATATCAGAATGATTTCTGAAGGATTATATGACACGTGTGAAGACTCATGTGATCATGTGAAGACTGGAGTAATGATGATGAAAATTCAGCTTTGCGTCACAGGAATTAATTGCATTTTAAAATACATTAAAATATTTTATTTTACATTTAAATATTACTGTTTTACTGTATTTTTTACAAAAACATGCTTTGGTAAGCATAAGAGACCTTTCAAAAACTTTTGAGCAGTAATTTAAATTTCCTTTTTCCATTTTTAAATATTGTTAATCATTTTTATTGTTTTGTTCCATAAACTAAATTTTATAATATCAATATAATATTCTGTAATATCAGGGTTTGTTTCATTAGAGCAGCTTTGTGTATATCTCATTAGTTATTATAATTTATACATAATACAATTTATTATGTATATATTTGTATTATGTCAAACATTGCTCACCCTGCTCTTTAGATATCATAACGGTACCTGCCATTGAAAACCTATATTGACCACTATTAATGGACCACTCCATTATGTCCTAGTCTTAGACCGTTGGCTGAACGTCTGATGCATATGGCACGCTTATCTGGAAAGGAGTTTCGAAGTGTTCATCGGATTGATTGAATTCTACAGGATGTCCGTGAGACGAGCGTGTTGCGCTCTTTAACGGTCCGCCTAGAAACAAATGCTGTGAAGCCAAACTCCCTCGTGGAAGAAGAACCTGCACAAGGTTCTTGAATAATTTCTAGACACGCGGCGGTCTGTTATTGCAGGGACATTGACTTTACGTGTTCACGCCCCTAAACATGATGAGGAACAAAACGAACTGTTTTTGGTTGCGTTACATGTCAGTCAAACATTCTCTTGAGGTCTTGACCAATGAAAGCTGCCATCGAGTCCAGACCTTCTGCCGTCATGGCTACGCAAGACTAATTATGTCCTAACCAATATGACATGGTAAGGAGTGATAAAACCTCTACCATGTAAACCTTTTTGATTTGGTTCTCTTATAATATAAATTTTGCTTTATCCATCTGCACTGAGTGACAGGACTTGTTCTTGGTCTCTATGATGTAGCACCGATTAACTCGTCCATAGTGAAATCTCATTGTTCCTGAATTTTTAAGCTTTACCTTTATATTTAACAAAACTGGCTCCGACTGGCTCCGATTGTGTCATCATGCAGCATTTCCGCTTTCGGTGTGAACAAGCAAATTACTGGTCACCTGAAACTTGTTGGGTCGGTTAGGACACTGCATTCAAGATAAACACTATACAAGTAAAACTCACATGTCACTTATATACTGAGGCTCTAACCACTGATTCTGGCTCAAGTTCAGACAAGTGCTTTGTGTAAGGTCTAAAAGTGTGACCTGCCTGACCTCCTAAAGCTTGTCAAGCTTGTAAAGTAGCAAATTTGCTCAGTCCACTCCCACTGTCAGAAATGTGAGGGCAGAACATGAGCTGCCTGCATGCTTGGGATGACTGAAAGCCTGGGCAGATGATGTCATGTGTCAACCTTCCTGACTCATCATTTATCGAATCTAGCTTTGAATCATGGGACAGGGAGAGGCCCTTTCCCTCCCTTAACTGTCTGATTCCACATTCCACTGTAATCCTTAACTAATACTGCCTAATTCTCCAGTACACGATCACACCACCCCACAGGGCATGATCGTACACACACCATCAGATAAAGAGCTCACACACAGTGCGCTTCTGCCAACTACTCACCAAAAACTTGCCCACTATGGTTCCTTATTCACATACGCTCACGCAACCTCACCACGTTGGTACATCACTGCACCCTGCATGTTTCTTGACTCATAATCGCACAGACATGGTTTCGGCTCGGCCCACACAGAATCTGACCCACTGGGTTCAAACGCCCATCATTTGATAATCTTTCAGATTTGTCAGAGGAGCCTAGCGGTTGGCACACATGCTCCGACGCAAATAGGGAGCAGCTTCTTTTAGTGTATCAGAAACCAACAGCATTCCAGAATGAATGGCTCTTATAAGACATTTCTTTTTTAGTGAATCAAATGTGGACCGATTCTCAAAGAACTTACTATTATGGGTTGGTTCTTTTTAAGTGAATAAAAAATATGAAGTATGAAGTTTGGGGTCTTTTTTATTATTATTTTTTTTTGAACATTGCATTTTTAAATATGTCTCTTGTGCATCAAATCAGCATATTAGAATGATTTCTGAAGGATCATGTGACACTGAAGACTGGAGTAATGATGCTGAAAATTCAGCTTTACCACCACAGGAATAAATGACATTTTAAAATATATTCAAATAGAAAACTGTATATTTTAATAAAATAAGCGAGAATAAGAGCATAAGAGGGTTCTTTCAAAAGCAACTTTTGAAATCTTCAAATTAACTGTGAAACTTAAATCAGTGTAGCTACTGACTAGATATTTCTGACAATATGTATTTAGAGATGGAAACAATTTGTTTTTTCAGTAGTATTTTATAAACATTATTATTTTATTTTGTATATTTTTCTTTATTTTTGAATATGTGAATACACATTTCATTATGTGTATTTTGAATGTTTTTTCAGTTTTATTAGCATTTTATTACATTTATTATATTATTAGTAGTAGCCTAGTATTTATTGAAGATAACTTGTGGCAATGGAAGAATGCATTTGTTTTTTGAATATTTTTATTTAAGTATTTTTAATGAAATGTATCACTTTAGTTTGTTTTGGGAAGTTGCCTTGCCGTAAGTTTTCTATTCAGTTGCTAAAGTGTTCTGCATGTTGGGAGGTTCTGAGTTGTTGCCGACCTTTAAGTCTACATGGTATTCTGGTCCCTCGATATGACTCAGATTCTTCCTTCAATGACGGTCTGATCAGTAATAGCACACTTCGTTTCCGCTTGGCTCTAGTTATGGCTAAAAGCATTCATTCCTTTCCCATCATCTTCCTCCATCTCTCGCCCAACACCTTCACCTCCATCAGCTATACAGTCAGCCCTGGCAATACGTCATCCCTTTTTAAAGGGTGAATCACCAGCCATAGTTCACATCTGTTCTCGGCTCAAAGAACCTAACCAGGGAAAACAAGCAATTACCGGTGGGCTTTTTCAATCAACTCTTTGGCGAGTCGGCTGGGGGGCTTGGGATGGAGAGAAGGTGGGTGGAGGAGATAATTAGACATGGTTAAAAATATCCCAGCTCATTGTCTCCGTTGTCCCACATCCTCAGACAAGTGTGCGGCTATTGGCGCAAGAATCATGCGCTACTGGGAGGAATGTTTTGAATGCTTGAGACTGTTATGTGCAGCTGAACGGTCGCTGAGGCTCACATGACGGGGAAGAATGCTTAGAAGAAGCTGTTTGTTTGTTTTGACTGCATCTCAGAACAAGATTATGTTAATGTTAAGATCTGTCCACGTTTCCAAATCATGTTCATTCTCACACTTTACACATCATTTTCTCACTTGTTTGACCACATTCATGCATTATCATTATATATTTTTTATTTTTTCTCAAAATTGTAGTCCCTCCAAATATTGAATCATTACATACTGCATACTGCACTAGTTTGTTTCTGCCTATATCTGAATATGGCTAGTAAAAGAACACAAACTGATCTTACCATTTCCTGTTTCTGCAGCCTTCACTTCCTGTCCTGTATACTCTGTCCAGTCAAGCAACACATGAGGCCGTTCACCTCCTCTGCAGGATGTTGGTCTTTGACCCAGTAAGTGTTCTTGATACTCTCATAAACTGGAACATTACAAACTAAAGTACATAATTCAATTTATTAAAACATTTTTATTTACACACACACACACACACACACACACACACACAAATATATATATTAATGATAGAATATACTTTGATTTGTAAAATATAAAACTTTAGATTTTTGTATTTTATAACTAATGTAGCATATATGTATATAATATTCATGAATGATTTATATATATGTGCATATTTAAACATTATTAAAATTTTATTAAAATTATTACAATTAGTATTTTGTTTAATATGATAATATAACATAATGTATGATTATATGAAATATGATCAAATGAAATGTAATTTTATTATATAGTTTATAAATGTTTTAATTTACACAATATTATATAAAACATATATATGGTTATTTATATATTATTACAATGTTTTTTTATTTTAATAATAATTGAATATATATTTCTATAATTTATATTTATTTGTAATATACATTTCATTTTCAATTTAAATCATATCTGTAAAATAGATAATTTTATAGCATTTTTAACAGGAAAATTCTGTCCCCCAATACAGTCGAAGCGGATCTCTGCGAAGGACGCCCTGGCACACCCGTATCTGGACGAGGGGCGTCTGCGGTACCACACCTGCATGTGCAAATGCTGCTACACCACATCCTCTGGCCGCGTCTACACCAGTGACTTTGAGCCTGTCACCAACCCCAAGTTTGACGACGGCTTTGAAAAAAACCTGACGTCAGTTCGGCAGGTCAAAGGTTAGCGTGGCGCTCTCACCTGTTGTTGATGATTCATTCAGTTCTGTTATGCGTTGTGCTGATTACAGGGCACGTTTGTATACAACATGTGAGCCAAACATTGTTGGCCTATTAATTTTAACCTTTTGTCCTGAACCAACTTTAGTTTGTAAACAACGTGTATATGAGCTAAAGGTCTTAATTGAATTGACCCTCTTTGAGAGCATGGGCCCATCATGCCACTGCGTGTTAATCAGAAGTCTTGCTGGGCGTCTCCTTCTCCAGATCCCCTGCTGCTCCTGTTGTTTTTGTCCCTTGTTTTCACCCTTCATTCGGGGCCCCTGGATCTGTGCTTGCCTTCCACTGTCAGCGGGTATTAGTGAGAGTCTGTCGCTAAAAGCAGGCTTGCTGTGCTGTCGGCTCAAAATAACTCTGCCCTTCACCCTCCCTCCTCTTCCTCCATCCTGTGTGCAACGTGTTTCCACTGGAGGATTAATCAGTGCGGATGGAGCCGACCGCCAAGAGACTTAAACCGCTTTAGGGTAGGCAGCCGTGTTTGGAATGCGAGGGGAACCCCTTTTGGATCGACCCATGAGGAGTTTCCACGTTGCCTGAGCTAGTTTTAAGCTTAACAGCTTGTCTACTAAATTAAACAGAGTACAGAGTTTTTTGAAGATATTACAGATAGTACAGTCTGCCTGCACAATATTCCTTCAGAATCAACTCTTTGACCTGTAATGTTACTGCTAAAATAGATCTCCACTTAATTAATACTTTAGATTTGGTGTTCTAGTTCGGAAGAAGTGTCATCTAAGCCAGTTACATCCCTCCACCTTTTTTGTTACAAGGATGATGACAAAACTGTCATTTTTGTGTAAAATGTGCCTTTAACAGGTAAACAGGTTTAGCTGTTGAGATTGACCTAAAAAATAAAATTCTGTCATCATTTACTCACCCTCATGTTATTCCAAACCCATATATTCTTCAACATGAGCACAGGAGAACTGTTAAAAAACTTTTAAACTGTTATTATTTATAACTGCAAACTGTTATTGCTTATTTCTCACCACCCTGCCCTAATCTTTATTTCTCCACATAGAGATCATTCATCAGTTCATCCTGGAGCAGCAGAAGGGGAATCGGGTACCACTCTGTATCAACCCCCAATCAGCTGCCTTCAAAAGCTTTATCAGGTGAATCCGCTCTTCTCTGTACTTATTGATTTTATGGGTGAATCTCATGATCAAATGTCCAGGTAGCATAAAGAAAGCAAGGCCTGTGTTTAGGTCCATAAAGATTTTTTACTGTGAGACATTTTTATTTTATTTTTTCAGCACAAACATTCTTATTACTGTAATGTGAAAAATCTAATTATTGTCACTGTTATATATTAGGGGTGTAACGGTACATGTATTCGGTCACGGTTCGGTGCACACTAGCCTTGCGTTGCCAGACCTTCAGACTGACAGCAGAAGGTCTGGACTCTATCGCAGCTTTCGTTGGTCAAGGGCCACCCAAGAGGACGTTTGACTGGCATGTTACACAACCAATCACAGTTTGTTTTGTTCCGCATCATGTTTATGGGCGCAAAGTCAATATCCCTGCAATAACAGAAACAATGCGTTTATAAATGATTAATTCAAGAACGTTGTGCAAGTTTACTGCAACGATGGAGCCGCAGACTGCACATACTTTTAAAAATCCAGCATTTAGTTGATCCTGGTAAGCACTCATTGTCCCAGTTGTAAACACGACGCGTTCTTCTTCCACGAGGGAGTTTGGCGTCACGGCATTTGTTTCCAGATGTTAAACAACGCAACACACACGTCTTGCGGACATCCTGTAGAATTCAACCCATCAGATGACGACTTCGAAACTCCTGAAATGTTTCCAGATAATTGTGCCATATGCATCAGATGGTCCATGGGCGTGACATCTGAGGTTGAGACTTGGTGCATACAGTCAGATGACGAATACAGTCAGTCATAGGCGATCAACAATCCAATCCAGAAGATTTTTAGGAAAAACAGGAAAAAGAGAAAAGAAGAAGAACACATCATATATGCACCAACCCAAAACAAGAGCTTGCTCAGCCTATACGCTGAGTTTCGGTACATTTTTGGTATGTGCTCCACTAACTTCACGGAAAGGAAACCGGGACAGCAGAAAGACATCTATTTTCTCTTACAAAAAAAGCACAGTTTTGTTTTTATTGTGAATGATGTCTTACTCTTATCTGTATGACTGTAAATGATAGATTATTTTAAGTTGTTTTCACTGTTATAATGAGACAAAATCATTTGTCATTGTGCCTATTTTTGTCACAAGAGTGCGCCTCATTATGAAATATGCATGTCCTGGAAATGGGAAGCCTCAGGTGCCGCTTCACTTGCTGTCTCTTTATGAAAGGTAAAGAAGGCTCAGATGTGGATGGCACTTTTTGTCCTTCTCGCTCATCATTCCATGATTTTTTGAAAAAGCATAATATTGAACTTTGTGCATTTGCCTTTGTCACTGCATATTAATGAACTCTCACGCGCAAAGTTTTATATGTTTTATTTTTCATTATTCTATTTATTTTGTACTTTTATAACACAAGTGATGATTTTCATTTTATAGCTGATTGTGAACAAATACCTATTGTTTTTTATTAGCACTACAAAAAAATATGACCTATGCAAGAGTGCAGAAAACACTAAAGGAGGCTGTACAGTAGCATCTACCTCTGGGGGGGGCTAAATGCCACTAGGTGGAACAAACTGTAATTTGCACTACTGTCTGTTCAAAAAACAAAAACAATAAAAAACATAGCATTGGGGATTTGTTGCTTTTTCCAGTTGTATCGAACCATGACCCCAAAACCGAGGTATGTACCAAACCATGACTTCTGTGTACCGTTTCACCCCTATTATATACAGTATACACAACTATATTTATTTATTTATATATATATATATATTTATATATATTTATTTATATATATTTATAAAATTATAAATGCAACACTTCTGTTTTTGCCCCCATTTTTCATGAGCTGAACTCAACGATCTAAGACTTTTCTATGTACACAAAAGGCCGTTTTCTCTCAAATGTTGTTCACAAATCTGTCTAAATCTGTGTTAGTGAGCACTTCTCCTTTGCCGAGATAATCCATCCACCTCACAGATGTGGCATATCAAGATGCTGATTAGACAGCATGATTATTGCACAGGTGTGCCTTAGGCTGGCCACAATAAAAGGCCCCTCTAAAATGTGCAACACATCTCCTTTGCATAGAGTTGATCAGGTTGTTGATTGTGGCCTGTGAAATGTCTTCAATGACTGTGAAGTTGCAGGATATTGGCTGGAACTGGAACATGCTGTCATATACACCGATACAGAGCAAATGGGTGACATGTCAGGTGAGTATGCTGGCCATGCAAGAACTGGGATGTTTTCCGCTTCCAGGAATTGTGTACAGATCCTTGCTACACGGGGCTGTGCATTATCATCCTGCAACAAGAGTAGATGGTCGTGGATGAATGGCACAACAATGGGCCTCAGGATCTCGTCAGGATATCTCTGTGCATTCAAAATGCCATCAATAAAATGCACCTGTGTTTGTTTTTCATAACATGCACCTGCCCATACCATAACCCCACCGCCACCATGGGCCACTCGATCCACAACGTTGACATCAGCAAACCGCTCACCCACACGATGCCATACAAGCTGTGAAAACCGGGATTCATCCGTGAAGAGAACACCTCTCCAAAGTGCCGGACGCCATTGAATGTGAATATTTGCCAACTCAAGTCGGTTACGACGAACTACAATCAGGTCGAGACCCTGATGAAGACAACGAGCATGCAGATGAGCTTCTCTGGGACGGTTTCTGACAGTTTGTGCAGAAATTCTCTGGTTATGCAAATCGACTGTTGCAGCAGCTGTCCGGGTGACTGGTCTCAGATGATCTTGGTGGTGAAGATGCTGGATGTGGAGGTCCTGGGCTGGTGTGGTAACACATGGTCTGTGTTTGTGAGGCCGTTGGGATGCACTGCCAAATTGTCTGAAACGCCTTTGGAGACGGCTTATGGTAGAGAAATGAACATTCAATTCACGGGCAACAGCTCTGGTGGACATTCCTGCAGTCAGCATGCCAATTGCACACTCCCTCAAAACTAACGACATCTGTGGCATTGTGCTGTGAGATAAAACAGCACATTTTAGAGGGGCCTTTTATTGTGGCCAGCCTAAGGCACACCTGTGCAATAATCATGCTGTCTAATCAGCATCTTGATATGCCACATCTGTGAGGTGGATGGATTATCTCGGCAAAGGAGAAGTGCTCAATAACACAGATTTAGACAGATTTGTGAACAACATTTGAGAGAAATAGGCCTTTTGTGTACATAGAAAAAGTCTTAGATCAGCTCATGAAAAATGGGGGCAAATACAAAAGTGTTGTGTTTATAATTTTTTTCAGTGTGTGTATATATATAAATGGCCTTCTGAGATGCCTCCATCTCCTCTAGTTTGGGAGTAGCTGAGGATGGCGGAGAAGATGGCGTTGATAATATGTATGAATGTGTGTGTATGTATACTTACAGTTTTTCTTTACAGATATAGTTGAAACCGTATATCATTATTTAATTTGTATTTAAATCATTTATATATATTTTTTAATTATTTTTATTATATTTCAGAAGTGAGAATGAGATTTTTCACATTACAAGAGCTGCTGATAATTGTGGCCGTGATCAGGTTTATGGAAAAAAAATCACAGTACAAATAATTTAATAGATCTGAAAATAAGCTTCATTTTCTTTATAATTTTTATAATAATAAACATACTTTTTAAAAAGAATTGTGAGATTTACCTCCATGTCTATGTTCCCAGGGTTAAAAGACTGTCATGATTTGTTAGGGGAACCATGTTTTTGCTTTGGGTTGTTATTGGTAACATGCCATTATTTCATATTTAGGCAAACTTTTTACTTAAAAGAGTGTTTAATGTCTGTTCTAACTATTATTGGTATCAACTACTGCAGCTTTTGGTGTCCTGACAAATCTAGTGCTTTTCAAGTTTATCTTATTTCCCAGTGTCTCAACACTAGATGGAGACATCACCTTTCTTTCTTTCTTTCTTTCTTTCTTTCTTTCTTTCTTTCTTTCTTTCTTTCTTTCTTTCTTTCTTTCTTTCTTTCTTTCTTTTTTCTTTCTTTTGTTCCTTTTTTCTTTCTTTCTTTCGTTCCTTTTTTCTTTTTTTCTTTCTTTCGTTCTTTCTTTCGTTCCTTTTTTCTTTTTTTCTTTCTTTCGTTCTTTCTTTCGTTCTTTCTTTCTTTCTTTCTTTTGTTCCTTTTTTCTTTCTTTCGTTCCTTTTTTCTTTTTTTCTTTCTTTCGTTCTTTCTTTCGTTCTGTCTTTCTTTCTTTCTTTTGTTCCTTTTTTTCTTTCTTTCGTTCTTTCGTTCTTTTTTTCGTTCTTTCGTTCTTTCTTTCGTTCGTTCTTTCTTTCTTTCTTTCTTTCTTTCTTTCGTTCTTTCTTTCTTTCTTTCTTTCTTTCTTTTTTCTTTCCACAGCTCGACAGTAGCTCAGCCTTCTGAGATGCCTCCATCTCCTCTAGTTTGGGAGTAGCTGAGGATGACGGAGAAGATGGCGTTGATAACAGTGGCAGAGGACGTCCTCCCGCGGCCCGTCCCGCGTCCACCCTCGCCCCCCACGGACTACTGACCCCCAGGCTTCCCCAAACCTGCGTAGCATTTCACTGGAGTATAGGACTAGCCATGTCACTGACGTGTATGTGTGTGTACTGTAATACTTACTAAATGGGAGTTTTATAGAAGCAACCACTGCTGATGAGTTTAACCGGGACACAGGAAGGGTGGGCGTGGTCACGGGGGGTCCGTTCGTACATACCCACTGCTCTGTAGTAGTATACTGAAGGTTCGCGCTCATGAACCCTTACTTTCGGCAGACGAAGTCGACCCCTGTGGACTTGAATGTATTTTGAACAGCAGGGCAACAGAATCTGCGCAGTATCCCTGAAGGAAAACTCTTCATGACTATGTGTGCAAGTAATCATGCTTTATTTATTCATGGAAACAGGAAGTGCAGTGCTTCATGTAGTATGGAAAGGAGGCAAATTTCTCTGAATCAGACTTTTTTTTTGCTCACGCTAGCACCTTAGTAAGAACCAGGGTCATCGTCTAGGGTGGGAAATCACTGTCCTGGCCCTCAAAGGTCCTTACAGTAGTACCCTATTCATTAGGCCAACCCATATAAATTTGTCCCGGGCCTTGTCAATTTTAGCAACGGCCCTCGTAAGAACTGTGACCAGTCGTTTGGCTAGAGTGAGCTGCTCATTGCATTTATTATCTTCAATGGCGGTGTGATTTTTATGACTTTCATCCATTTTTGCTTTCATCTGCGCTTTCTCTATTGATCTATCTTTGTTCGTATCTCACTTTCCATCTCATATTCAACTTTCGTCAGTAAAAAAAAAAAAAGTATTCTTTAGTGCAGCACTTGGCAGAGATACTGATTCATAGGCTTCTCTTAGTACTCCTGAATGTGGATGTGTTGTCAGTATTTAGTACTTCGGGTGGGTGAGTGACTGAACGGCACAGCGGTTGAGGATCCAAAGCATGCGAGAATGGCTCGAAAACAAAATGCTTGTACCTAAGGGGTTTATTTGAAGAAAATGAGATTTTGTGTCGAGGTACAGGTGCTTGTCTCCTACCGAGACTGAAAAACCAACTAGCATGTAGCGATATAATATAGTGAGGTTGTTCTCAGATGACCTTTGAACCCTGCTATCCCTGATGGAGTATCCAGAATAGCATGAAAACCAAATTAAAAACCTAAAAAACTAAAAAAAAGAAAAAAGAAAGCAAAGAAATTAGATAAATAATAGGTTGACCTGTTGGTTCATGGAACTTACCATTCCATAATTGCAATGGTATATTACCAATCCTTGTCCCTGAAGACAAGTGACGAACACCATTGTGAGTGCATGTTTGGACCCGTGCATGTTTATAACTGACTGTGGCATCACGCTAGTGATCCTGAGTATGTCAGTTCAGTGTCGTCTTCTTTGACCCCCCCACCCCTTCAAAAGCCCTTTTTCTGTTGAAGGATTTTGAGGAGAGGATTGATCTGAAAAGGGTGCTTGGGAATGGTATTTGTTGTGGGTCTGGAAAGTAATTGAAAATAGTTTTCACTCACTCTACCATGCTTAAATTTCCCATAATGCTTTCTGCACTCTCTCAGACTAAAAGAAAACAAATGGAAAATATTTAATATATTTTTAGATAA
This sequence comes from Gobiocypris rarus, assembly GCA_023029165.1. Taxonomy (NCBI): domain Eukaryota; kingdom Metazoa; phylum Chordata; class Actinopteri; order Cypriniformes; family Gobionidae; genus Gobiocypris; species Gobiocypris rarus. The sequence continues at coordinate 28,408,746 of CM040911.1, read as the reverse complement.
TTATTTTTATTTCTTCCTCAATGTGCTATGGCATGCTTTCACATGATCCACTGAGTATGGTATGTAAATAAGTGAGTAGCAGGTAGATTTCAATAGAAACGCAAAATCTACAAAAAAAACTATGTATAAAAAAAAAAATCGCCAAACAAAAAAAAAATGTAATACTGCTGTATAGAAGTTGAATTAGCCTGCACATTTTTTAGGGCTGTGAAATTTGATTTTATTTTTGAGACTTGCAAATAATTGTAAATATATTTTTTTCCTCTTTTCTCCTTTTTATTTCCCCCTGCACTAGAAAGTGCAGACAAAGAAATAATCCAAAACAGTATAAGTACAAAAACAAACAAAAAAACACAACCAATTATGTTAATTGTGTCTTGTGTGCTGCAGAGCTGTGGATATGAGTATTGAAGTAGAGCCCTTTTTTAATTATTATTATTAATAATAATTTCCTTTAAAGAAACACTGAACTGTTTGTGTATATGTATATAATGGATTCACATTGTTGGTCTCTACCTCTCGAGCTCAATGACTTGGTTGTTTACCTCCACGCTTTTATTTTTATGTGGAGATTTAAAACTTGAATGTCCCTTCCGACTTTTATATTCCTATCAAACCCTGTATAAAGAAATCAAAGTCATTAAAATTGCAATTGGTTGGAGGTGGTTTCCATCATCATATCCTTGTACAAAGTACCATGTTCTCACCCCGGTGTTCTCTGACTGTTATATCACACAGCATACTTGTCCTGCGAGACAACCTACGATAATTAACATGGCATTCTTCACCGAGAGACATCGGATGAGATAAATGTACAAAATATGTGGCAATTATAGAACGTACTAATAGCAGGCGTACCTGAGATAATGTGCGGATTCAAACAGAGCCTGTGAGAAGAGACTAACACGCAAGCTCGATCGGGCCAAATGGGGAAGGTACTGCACTTGCTGTCAAGTTTTATAAGGAAGTTTGAAGTTTATACTCAGAGTTAATGGTATTTGAATACATTTTACGACATATATGACTATAATATAAAATTTGCATTCGATGCCCTGAAAGCGGAGGAGGTGATTCTTAGGGACCGGAAGGACTCTGTGGATGTGTTCTGTGTTTTGAAAAATCACCGGTCTCTTTTCAGAGTGTAGATTTGAAGTACAGTGGTGAAGCTCATTAAATGTTGACATTTAAAACAGCAAGCTGTGTTTCTGTCCTTATTTTACTTATGTTGTTTCATGCATGTTTCTTGAACAAAAAATGATGACCAAGTTAAATTGAACACCAAATTGCTAACTCTATGGCCTGGTTTCACGGCCAAGGATTAGGCCTTAGTTCAATTAGGATATTTAAATAGCTTTTATAAATGTTCCTTACAAATTACATTACTGGTTTGCATCTTGATACAAAACAATGGCATGCCACTGACATATTTTAAGATAACGGTTATTTTAAGATATATATATTATAAGTTGCTTTCAGTTAAAACAGCTCAAATATGCATTTTATTCTTGTCTTTTATCTGTGTTAAAAATGAATTTGCTTATGTTGGTTTTTCCTTCATATGGACACGCTTAGGCACTTTATTGTTTTTTTTTTTCTTTTAGAAATTATGATTATATGCTTATGTACACAATGGCAATTAACAGAGGGTGTTAAAAAAGTTGGGGGATTGGGTGTAAGCTTAGATGAGGGTGCCAACTTTGAAGTTAATTTTGATATTAACCATCTTTTGAAATTTTGATAATATCATACCAAAAAGAGAATGTAGTGTTTTAGAGAAAATAAACCAATTAATCTATTGTTAAAGGCACAATATGTAAGATTTTTGGATTAAAATATACAAAAACCACTAGAACAATGTTATACATTTGTTGACTTGTGTACTTACATTATCCCAAACGTTTCAAAGAATGTTTAAATCCAGAGAGATAAGCAATTTTAACCAGGACACTGCGTTGCCTATCAATGACATCATACCCTCATTACCCTTGATTTTATTTTGTAGAAACCATGGAAACACCAAAGACACTCTAATATATTATGTGTTTTATTAGACAGGTGAGCAACTGTTTGGAATCATTCATAGACAGAATTGAATCATTGTCATAGTATAGCTCAACACAGTATTATTGTTTAAATCTCATTTTCTTGATTTACCATGCCTAATATCGATCTACTGTAGCTTACTGCAGTGTGCAACAAGTGTCTCATAGTAGCCACCGAGCGAACACACAAGAGTAGCATTATAACATAACCTTCAACACACTCAAATAATGTATCTAATATGATAAAACAGCGCTGCGTTACCCCACATATGCAGTACTGGAAGAAGCAGAATCATGGCCTCGTTCCGCTCTAGCATCCTACATTACACTAACATTTAATACATTAGCTCATCCATGAATATGATTTCTGTCCGAGTCTCATCGGATTCTTTTCCACCGGCTGTAGAAGTAAAGGCTACAACCCCCATGATTCCGTGTCATCAAGCTACGACTGTTTTGAATGAGCGACCGCTAGCTGTGAAAATTACATACTGTACCTTTAATACTTATGTTTGTGCTGCGGTTTTCCACCAAAATTATGTCAGGATTTTATGAATGACAAACAGGATGGACCATGAAACTGAGCACACAACAGGCCTCAAGAATAACTTTGAAAATAAGACAAAACAAGGAATGAGCAGATTCAAATCAGGATATTTCTCATCAATTCAACCCCTCAGCATCTGCTTTTTTCTGTTCTTTGAGAAACCAGGGATTTATTTAACATGTACAGTACAGAGACATTAAAAATACACTGAATGGAAGGACTTTTTTACATTCACACAAACAAAGCAAAAGCAAGAATAACATTCTTGAAATATATGGCATTTCGTTGAGGTATTAATGCAAGAAAAACGTTCCTCTACGTTGCTGCAAATGAGTGCTGAGATCAAATCAAGACATCTAAATGTGACCAATGGAAATGTACAAACAGATTGCCAATTTCTGGCAACTGGGGGAATGTACCAGAAGGTTTAGCTATTTAAAGGGGTTTACACTTTTTGTTTTTAATCTTTCAAACGGATTTATGCATCTTATTTTTAACCTGAACTGGTTAAACATGCAAGATGTTTCAGAGAAATCATGAAACATGAGTGTAATTTCTTATAGGCACAACAGTTAATGCTAATAATGTCATATTCCTTTACCAAGGATTTTGTGATAGAAGTAGGGCAGCTCAGGTTTCACAGACAAGCCTTAAGCCTAATCTTAGACTAAAATGCTTGTTTGAGCTGTTTTAACATATCTTAAAATATGTCATTACCATTGTTTTGTTTCAAGATGCACACCATAATGTACAGCCATGATATGAGAAGATACAGTTACACAGTATAAAGGCACAGTGTAAAGATGTGTGGATTCATAAACAATGACTCATATTAATTCATATTAATCTTTTGTTGTTTATTACATTTTTGGAAAGTTTGTTGGGTATCTAAAACAACATTCCATCCCCTATCAGCCCACGCAGCATGACAAAAGAAGTCTAACAGAGCTGTCTTCTGTTATAAGGTCAGGAGTATAAATATGTCTGATTACGAGATGTTTGTGTTTGACTTTTTGGTTTAATATCTTGAAAGCTCACAAAATGTTATCGCTGATGCATGGGGAATTCTCCACGTACGTACACACACACACACACACACACACACACACACACACACACTACTTTGATGCTGCTGGGGGCTTTTCTTTCTTAAACAATAAGCGCTTTCACTGGCGTCTCCAGGTGAAATGAGGGGATTGTGGGCCGCCATCTGGACGCTATAGTGACTCGACATGCAGACAACAGGACAACAGGTTCTCAGCACCTTTCATTTCATTCAAAGTTCAAATACACAGGATAAATACACTATAAGGTTTTTCAGCAATAACTATTGAACTTACAAGAAAGAAAAATATTTTTTAATTAAAAAAATAAATATAGGTGCAAGCAGCAAATGTCGGGGTTCAAGAGTTTAAGGCCTGTATAAGCACATATGTAAAAATATATTATGTTTATTTAGCAAGCATGTAACCACTTTTATCATAGATGGAAAATAATGTCCAGCCAATACAGGCAATTTACTTAGGAACATTTTGTTTTTTAAAGTTTTTTTGACAGTTATAGCATCCCCTCTTGCCTGATCTCCACCACTTTTTTTCCTCAGAGTATGCCCATACATATGTTTGTGAAATTTGGTGTAAATATATTTAGTTTTGAAGTTATAAACACTTACATTTATGAGAGCATAAAATTACCCATGTGCAACATTGATTGGATTTTTGATGCCACATACTATCAAAATTTTGACATTTGACTAACGGTTTCGTAGATATTCGCAAAAGTTTTTTTAAGCGCTAAATCACACCGTTGCACAAACCATAAGGCAAAACCTGGCATGTTTGGTATCGTTGGACTTGGCAAGGATTCAAGAGTCTAAGGAGGTGATTTCCGTGAAAAGCGCTGACTTGAAACTTCTTAGGCTCCTTCAGGGTTTCGTGCCAATGATGCATACCAAATTTCTTTCCAATTGGCCTCTGTTAACCTTGTCTAATAGATACCCAAATTTAATTGGCTGATGGCGTTCATGTTTTAAAAGATACGCCAATGTCCTGGACAAAGACACTGCATGCATATTTTCAAGTCAATTGGACTCACGGTGAAGAAATAGACATTTTCATTTTTTTTCCTGTTATAACGCCACCAAATGGTCAGTTGCCGCATCCACAGAATGAGCTCTTACATAGGTGTGCTGAGTTTGGTGAAAATATCTCACTCCATTTACAAGTTATAGCCAATTTAGTAAAAGTGGCTCCTCCCACTTTGAAAGTTTTGGTAGCCCTTCGGGACCATGAACCAAAATTTCGACGAGCCTCTTGCTGCACAGGTTTGGTTCCGATCAAGCCAAAAACCTATAGGACTAGTTTGTAAAAGTAAACTTTTAATAGAAATAAAAAATACCCGAAAATTTCTCCAGAACATCAGGCAATCTGTCAAGGCATTTTCTGTCTTGAGCCAATGGCTGCGTCCGAAAACTTCGGCTGCTGACTCGTTGCCTCGCTGCCTTATCAGACAATGGCTTGTAAGGCAACGTTTGTGCATGAAGGCACCTCACGAAACAGACAGACTTCTAAGGAAGTGTAAAATAGAAAGATCTTTGGTGGGAACTAAACAAATATTTAATTACTACATTAGTCATTTCTCGCTAGAAATTCCATCAGAAGTGAAACATTTTGGTAAAAAAGCATACATTTACACAAACTGACCCACAAATGCAACTTTCGGACGCCATCTTTTTTTCCCAGCTCAACTGTCACAGAATGGAAAGCACAGGATTGTGGGATATCAAAGGCAGCGAAGGATACATGTATGCTGCCTTCAAAAATCGATCAGATGAAGGTCTCTCAGGAGACAGGAAGCTGCTACATTAGATTTGGATGTGCCAAAATGTGTCCTCCAAAGGCAGCATATTCCAGGTTTCGGACGCAGCCAATGAGTCCAACGATATAATTCATGCTTAACGGAGCCTATGCTTAACGGTTCAGGAGTTATGAGCCATGTCGTACTTTTGACAGCTGTAGCGCCCCAGTCGGTGTGAAATGATTTATTTAAATCTGGTGGTCAAATGCTGTGTGGCCTCTCAATTTTCAATGTAATTATAGCCACCTGACTAGTGGCTGATCTGTGTGTGCAATTTCACAAAACTAGAAGACTTTCTGAATGAAAGTATGTAAGAGATATGGAGGAGTGGAGGAATTATAGCCACCTTAACTGTGTTATTTTTTCTGTGAAACAAAAGTTAAATGTGTCTAGAATAGTTATCCTAGTTTCCAGTGAAAATGACAAATTATAAACCAAGTTTGACAAATGTCCAGAGTTTTCATGTTATTGGATTTTTAATTAATCTGTCGGGTAAAATGCCCCACTCTGACAAAGCAATGTTCTTTATACATTAACAACAAAATCAGAGCACATTTAGTTTTAGCTTAAAATTAAAAAGACAAGCTAAATCAACAGAAGACAAATATGAATATTTAATGACCCTTGCTGAAAATCAACCTATTTGAAAAATATTGTTAGCTGATGATAACTGGATAGCTGGAGCCAACTTGAGGTCATTTTAAATATAAAGTCCAAATATTGTTATTCAAACAACCTATTTAATTAATCATGTGTTTTAATTAATATGCATGATCTTTTATGAAAAAATCAGGAATGACCCACTTTACCTGAAAAAATTGCATGACCTCAAAATGTTTATTAGTAGGCCAAATAATGCAAATAATGATGGAAGCCCTGAAAGGCCATGGATTATGAACTGTATCCAAATTGAAATATTATAGCTAGACGTTAAAGTCAACAAAAGTATTAAAGTAAAGAAAAAAAAACATCTAGGTATCTAAATTGGGCAACACGTTTAACAAAAAGTGGCCCACTTTACCTGCATTTACACTATAATCTAATTATAGTACTTAATTTTTGGAATCTGATTATGTAATCCATATGTAATCAGTTAGGCTACTACCTACAAATGTTTAAAAAATAATCATGATTATTTCACTGAACAGAAGAGTGAGGACTTTTATTATGAAATAAAAACTTTGGTTAATTGTCAATGAGGAAGTGGTTCCTCTGTTATCATTCACCTTTACATTTCAAACTATGTGCATGTGACGCATGTTATACGTCTTATTATATAGTTACAACTCGAAATAGGCCAGATATACTCAATATTATTGTAGTGCTTAGACTTTGAAATCAAACTTAGAAAAAATTAAGTAACAGCAGGACACACTCATAGACCCTCCTCATGCCTCCTGCGGTGGCGGGCGCTGATCTGGTCCGCACGCCGGTGCAGCTGTACCGCTATCTGCTCCGCTGCTGCAAACTCCTGCCATCAGCAGCCATGCAGAAACACTACCAACACGCCATCAGACAGGTACTTTTAAATAAGTGAAAGTACCTTTAAAACGAGCTGTCAGACTGCAATGTGAAGAAATGGTCTGTGTAGATTCCGCTGTCCGCTGTCAATGTGACTTTTTTTCTGTCAGAGCTACAACAGTCATGCGGATGAGGATGATCCAGAAAGGATTCGGATGATCATTCAAAGAGCTAAATCCGATGCGGACTGGATATTAACTAAAGTAAGCTTCTTTGGCACCAGAGAAAATACCAATCGTCATTATTTGATTGACATTATGTTTTTATCTTCCTTCCTAGTACACTAAAAAGAAGTGACCACCATGGAATATTCAGCTTGAAGCTGCCAAAGGTCATGCCTACAGTGAACAATGTAATGAAACTGAAATTATACCCACTGTAGAACACCACATATCTATAAACTTTTACAAGTATAACAACCTGCTGGTTTTTACTTGATAAGCTTTTATAAAAGTCTTTAAAAGCATCCAGTTATATTTTGAAAACGTAATGTTTAAAATAAAGACAATAAAACAAGGCCTACACCCTTAGATTTGCCTTTTATTCGCTTTGAATCAGTATTGCGGCTCCTGGCCGTATAGGTAGGGCACATTCTGGGTCTTTGGATTATACTTCCTTTCAAAAGCCATTAAAATTACTGATCTACATATAAAGTCATATGCTTGCACATTTCAGTTTCATTTTGTTCATTGTACTTGAAATTAACTTAATATTGTATTTTTTGTTAATAAATGCCTTTAATGTTACATTTGTCTGTTTTGATTTTTTTTGTCAAAAAATGAGTTTGAGATAACAATAGTTGGCAAACCCCCATTCAAAGCAATATAACAATTTACTAACTGATCAATTTATGAATGTGAAATAATATATAGGCAGTGCAGTGAGCTCAATTTGATGTTTGTAAAAATAAAAATAAATCATTTTGTTCTCAATTTTGTGACAAAGCAGGTTTTTATGAACATCATCATCTATTCTGTTATATGAGATTATATATGAGATTGTGGGTAATAAGGAAGAATAAGAAGTGCTAGTTTGAGTGCTTTCAAAGCTGAGATAGATTATGTAATGTAAATCACTGTCCAGGAATACATTTGATCTCTCTCCTTCCCAGACAAATAATTACTGCAGTAATTCTCAGAAATCATTGAATTTATTGCTATAGCTACTGGAAGCTTGCCTGTAAAAATTGTTTATGACAGGTCAGATGTGACAGATACAGTTTTGTTGAAATAGTAAGTTATTCTGTTAACATCATAACATCATTTGTTTAGGTGATATAAAAAGACATAACATAAAAACAGCCTATGACTTAATAAGCATTTTCAACATGTTGGATTTTCTGACGGTTAGGCTTCTATAGGATAACTATTCATCAATATGTTACTTTGTTTAATTTGTGTGTTTAAAGGTAAGTTAAAAATTATCAAGAATTGTATTTCTGATCTGTGAAACTAGTAAGAAATCAATTATTGATATTAACAATTTAATTTGAATGGCAGTCTATGGTGACATTTAACTAGTGAAAATACAATTACAGATATCAAGAATTACAGTTGTACTAGTTGAAATGTAATTCTATCAAATATCAAGTATTCGTATTTCTGCGAGTGATGCCATCATTGTTGATATCAGGAATTAACATTTTTACTAAATATAATTACTGATATCAAAAATTTCCATTGTTACTAGTAAAAATCCCATTTCTGATATCAAGAATTTGCATTTTAACTAGTGAAAATGTAATTGTTGATTATCAAGAGATCATATCCTGAGAATGAATAAAAGTCTAAACGGCTTGACATAGATAACCTGCAATGCACTCTTAGTTGTCAAATCCTGTAAAATGGTTGCTATGTGTGACTTTCATTAGTTGCTAAAACAAATGGATGGAAACTTAACTGCATAATGCAAAATCGAAAGTTCTTGGATATGTTCATGTTTTAATAGCAAAGACATCAATTTGTGTGAAAGAAGCACGTGAACAGTCCATTTGCTGCAATACATTGTTGCATTGTTCCTTTTAGCAGAGCTGTGCATAATGAAAGTAATAATAGGATGAGGACAGATGATGGGAATCCACTGATTGCTTTATGATTATGTTTTGGCAGTTAAACTGCGAACTGGCAGCATTATTATTAGGAAGCAATCAAATAATTATCAGATTTTCTCACCATCTAAGTCTTGAGCTTTCAAAATGAAAGAAGAAGGGAGATTTTCCTCATGTGGATTTAGGTAATTTATGGAAGTCTAATGAGCAGTGTGGTAATAGAAGAGCTTACTGTTTTTCCCAATTGCTAAGTCACATTTCCTGGAAACAATATCACATTTCTGCAAAACTAAACACTACCATATTCTGCAAACTTATTTAAAATATGATTCTAAAATCGAATTCAAACGAGTTCTATAAAAGCTCTATAATAGACAGAAACACTGCTCACTGATATTTATTGAACACAATAGGATCATAGCTTGAAGTTAATATAATCAAGCATGGCAAATTTGCAATGTATTATACAATGTAATGTACAGTGGAATGAAATCTGTACAAAAAAAAAGCATTCACAAATGCAATAATCATGTATTTATTGTTAATTGGAATCAAATCTGTGATACACAAATTTATTCTTTTTTATCATTCATTCATCTATCCATTCATTGATAATTTTGTCAAAGAGTGATAATGATGACAGATTTGGCTTTATTGGACTTGTCCAGATAAACTGTGAGGTGAGGTAATGGTTTCTCTTTCGATTAATCAAACTGTCAGTGTTTTATAGACGCTGGAGTTTGAAGATTCCAGTGTGGGTGTAAGATTATGACATTTGATAGGAACTGTGGCCAGACCGTAATTGGGCTGCTGTAACCGTCCCACCCTCCTTGAAGCACAATGCCAGGACCAGCACAACTCTTGACCTGCCCTCGCCAACAGGCACTCTAGGTCGAGTATATAAGCATGTTAAAGTGGGAAAGTCAGTGTTGTAGACTGAGAAAAGGACTGCCTAACACCTGGCACGAAGGTAAGAAACCTGTGTTGTTCATGACATTAATGAGTGCATATCATATAATAAGAGATATTGGATGCATGTAAAAGAATAGATTAAAAATATATATGTATTTTTAGTATTTAAAAAAATATTTTCATTTATGCTTCATAATGTGTATATAGGAATTGTTACATTAAATATATTACATTATTAATTACAACATCGAAAACTGAATTACTTCAACATTTGTCTGTGTTTCAGGAAAATATGGGGAACCAAGCCACTAAAGACAACAAGAATATAATTCTCCAGCAGGTTAAGCCGAATACGGTGAGCAAAACTTTGACTGACATGAAGTGCAATGTCATAAATGAAATGCAATATCCTTAAGTTCTGTCGGATTGTCTAGCAATGGGAGAACAAGGTAAATCGATGCCCATTTTCCAAGCAAGTGATGAATTACCAGGATGGTTCATGCCATAAGGATACATTACATCACAGAGCAGTTAAGGTAAACATATTGATGAGCCTGTCCCACTGAGATAATTTAATGACTAGTTCTATTTTTACTGTATGTATATGTATACAATTTCTTAGTTATAGTTTATAAAAGTTATTTAGCCAAATGCATGGGATGATGAGTAATACAGGATAAGTTTGAACTTTTTCTCCTTATCTTTTAGAGCCAGGTTTGCATGTCTAAGGTCTGTGAAGGCTCTATTATGACTCCAAAGGCTCTGACACGCTGTCCCTCCTCCACCCTGCCAGGCTCCGATGACGTCCTCATGCAAGCTATTGATTTTATCAATCAGTACTATAAGTCAATTAAAAAGTAAGCTCCTATTACTAGGGTCATAGCCATCATAGACATTGAAAGGGACACGTGCCCCCAATTTTTTGTAGATCAATATTGGTTTTAAATGGTTGATGGGTAATATTTTACTGTTAGTCCACTATAATCCGGATTACATTCTTGTTTTACTTTCTTTTAATGCCACAATAAAGCGCACCATGGACTTGCCTAATTCTGAAAAGTATGAAGGTTAGACTATATGACTGAATTATATCTGTTATTCAGCTCAAAAATTGATGAGCACCTGTCTCGTGTGGAAGAAGTCGCTAAGGAAATAGATACTACTGGGTCATATAAACTCACCACAAAAGAACTGGAATTTGGGGCTAAGCAAGCATGGAGAAATGCACCGAGATGCATTGGCAGAATTCAGTGGGCTAATTTGCAGGTAGTTTCTCTAGTCTGAACTAAAATGTATATTAAGTGTGCAGTCATATACTGCACTTTTATTTACATTATGTCATGTTTTCCTGTGCAGCTGTTTGATGCACGTGAATGCACAACTGCTGAAGATATGTTTCAGATGCTGTGCGATCATATTCAGTTTGCTACCAATGGAGGGAACGTGAGGTAAACCAAGAATGTGATAATTGAGCTTTTCAATAAATCATCCGTCTTGATTGTCTTTGCAAATTTGAAGTGACGCTGTCACAATAAATATATTTATTTTCACAGGTCTGCCATCACTGTATTTCCTCAAAGAACTGAAGGTCAACATGATTTCCGTGTATGGAATAGTCAGCTCATACGATACGCTGGCTATAAGATGACAGATGGTACAATAATAGGAGATCCTGCCAGTGTTGACTTCAGGTAGATACAAGTAGATACAAGTCTATTTTCTTTATAATAGATATTTTCTCTTTTTGCAATAACTTTTTTAGAAAGTATATAATCCATCCATCCATCCATCCATCCATCTTTAGGTGGTCATGTGGTGTGAATACTACCAAATACAAATATTCTTTTTAGCCTTTAATTTATTATGAGGTCATAAAAACATTATAATTATAAAGATTATATATACTGCATTAATGTCTTGTCAACTACCATTTTTAACAGATGTGCATCCAGCTTGGGTGGACACCAAAGTACGGTCTGTTTGATGTGCTTCCGTTGGTGTTACAAGCTAATGGAGAGGACCCTCAGTTTTTTGAGATTCCCCAACATTTAATTTTGGAAGTTCCCATGGAGCACCCACAGTAAGTAACATGGGACTTGTACACCAGCTCTTTGTAGATCAAAACCGCTAACTGAAAGCGCTCTAACGCTTGTTGCATTACAACACTATGTATCAAGGGTTCTAGTACAAAGACACAAAGTCAGACAATCAGTCTTGTAGCTAGTCTGATTTTGTGTGCAATGTTGTTTATACAGACCACCAGAGCTCTTGACTGAGGTGCTCAGATTTCTGAGATGACTTGCATTCCGCTTGGTTCTGCAGCAAATCTGTTTGCTTCTTGAACCGAAAATTATGCAAGGCTTTTCCTTTTAAGAGCTTGTATTAAAAGGACCTTTAAAATCAAACGCTCCTGGGCACTTAAAGATCAGTCTAGAGTGGCAAAGCCATTCAGTCCTAAGACAGCTTGTCTCTATGCCACATTCTTTCATCCAGACCTAACAAATGAGTTTAACCAGTGAGGTCTAAAGTCAAAACAGACTCACTCTAACACTTCACATTAGAAAGCTACCTAATTAGTTTAGATAAATACTATGTGAATTTGACTGAAGTGCTGGTTGATGAAGCCATAATGGTGCTACCGTGCAGACCTAGAAGTGTTATGGATTTGTTCTTTGTACAAATTTTTTACTGAAATATTGCATTTAGTGACATGGTCACTGGTAGCTAAATATATGCCAATAAAATCAATTGTTTTCAATCACTTCTTCAGATACGAGTGGTTTAAGGATTTGAACCTCCGATGGTATGTATTGCCTGCGGTGTCCAACATGTTGCTGGAGATTGGTGGTCTTGAATTCCCAGCATGTCCTTTTAACGGTTGGTACATGGGCACTGAGATTGGAGTGAGGGACTTCTGTGATACCCAACGCTACAATGTTCTTGAGGTGCTACAACATTTCTTACTGCTTAAAATATTTACAGTAGAGAAGAGAAAGTTTAGAGGATCTTTTATACTGATTTTATTTCATTTTATTATGTCCTGCAGCGGGTTGGCCGCCGAATGGGCCTGGAGACGCAAAAACTGTCCTCGCTATGGAAGGACCAGGCCCTGGTGGCCATCAATGTTGCAGTGATGCATAGTTTTCAGGTAAAGTGGATTTACAAAGCATATAGGTGTAAAACACTTTTGTGAGAGATAGAGGATTTTGTATCAGTATATTTATGTATTTTCCTGATTTTATGAGAAAACTTAACTATTTTATAAGTTGGCAGTTTCGAATGAATTTGTATGAAAACTTGCAATTATTAGAACCCACTGAGCGTACGTTTACGCAACACTGATGTTCTAAAAACGGAAAAGTTTCCCGCTCTGTTTTTCACGTACAGACGACAACGTTGTCAAAACGTTGTTCACACAGATCTGCAAAAATGACAAAAAAACGCTGTGTCTGCTGTGAGACTTCAGTGTAACATAGACAAAGAACATCTGACTGTACATGAATCATTACATATCAGAAATCACTGGGCACAGATCTTTTTGTCGCATTACTGTTGAGTACATATCGTAAAAGTCTATTTGCAAAGCCTGCACCATATTTGCGACTGATTTACCAAAGAATTTACAGTGAAATGTACCACATACAAGTAAATAATGCTCAAGTGAGACATTCACGTTGTTGAAAATAAATAAAATAATCACATTCCTAGCATTAGGATCCTTTGGATGGTAATGTTATTTTTAGTCTAGTGATCCTGTATTGCTCTTCTCTCTTCGTCATCTCACTAACATGCCAGTGGGCGGGGCCAAATGTGCAGTGGTGTAGTAAGCATTGATTTTCTTCTGCAGAGGCGGTCTTTCACCTGTCTATGAAAGGCACATTCCACAATGAGTCATTATCTGGGCTTGGTAATAATAAAAGCTTTTTTTAAACTAATAAGGAATTTTATTATTTGATTTATCACTCAGTGAGTCATTTATCCATGTATTTTTTGTCTCTGGAAGGCTGTTGTCTTTCAAACACTCATTTCATATTTACCTGCAATGCAGGGATTCCCCGACTTTTTTGTCAGTTGAACCTCTTTGACCAAAAGTAGACCTGAAGTGTCCCCTGAGATTTTTTGTGAATGAATTGGGATTATCCTATTCAAATCAATGTGATAGACAAGTCAATTAAGAAGTAAACAATTCTAAAAGTAATCAAAAAGTAGTCAGATTATATGATTAAATGTGTAATGTAAATAATTACGTTACTAACTACAATTTTTGTCATGTGATTTGGAATAATTTACAGACTACAATTTGTAAATAATCTACCCAGCAATGCCAATTTGTAAAAATGTAAAATAGTTACAAATTGTCATGAGAGTTGAGAACTATAAAGAGGTGCATACCATTCTAATATATGATATTTGTATTAAATAAATATTTTATAAACAAATATTATTGTCAATTAAATTAGCTTTTTGTTTGAAAATTATTCAAATGTATGCACATCATTAAGTTATTCTTCACTGGAAAATCAATATATATTGGTAAAGATGAAATATGACCTTGTTAAATGTTTATTCACAGTATGACCTTTTTGTCTAACTGACATACAGAAAAATAAGGTCACCATTACCGACCACCATTCTGCATCAGAATCCTTCATGCAGCACATGGAGATGGAAGTGCGTCTGCGTGGAGGCTGTCCAGCCGACTGGATCTGGCTAGTGCCGCCAATGTCTGGATCCCTAACTCCTGTGTTTCACCAGGAAATGCTGAACTACATCCTGTCACCCTTTTTCTACTATCAGGTATCATCCTAAGTATCTATTGTGCATTCATCAGAAAAGCTGCATAGATGGAATCTAGTGATATGAAGCTATGTGAAGTATAGTATATGATGTCTAAACGAAGGTTTTGGAATGTTCTTGCCTTAATGTGTCTCATCTGTTACCATTTAAAGCCTGATCCGTGGTTGACACACAAGTGGAAAGACAAGAAGAGAAAAGCGAGGAGGCGTACAGTCAGCTTCAAAGGATTGATCAGGTACCATAATATTCACACTTCCTCAACTAGAACAACGCAGTGCTGTTCTCTCAGAAGAGATCTGTCTGCAACAATGTAATGAATAGCTGAAAGGTTAGCTGTGAACATTTGGTGAGCAACCACACTGAATGTTTTTTTTTGAGTTTCCATAACTTATTTGTTTGAGTTATCTCAACTTTTTCATATTAAATAGTTGAATAAACTTTAAAAGCTGAATTTGTCATACAAAACATAAATTGATTTTTACACTGCAGTATATCTAAAATTCTTGTTTTCTTGTTTCTCTTTAGAGTAGTGCTCTTCTCTCAGACACTCATTAAATCAGTCCTGGCCAAGAGGGTGCGTTGCACCATTCTCTACGCCACAGAAACGGGGAGATCACAGGCTTTTGCTAAGAAACTAAATGTAATGATGAACTGTGCCTTCAGCTCCAGGGTAAGAGGACCATCACCCCTGATTCATATGTAACTTACCAACACTTGTGGCATATGTGGCAGAGTCATAATAATATCCCATTCTATAAAAAAATTTAAACGTGTAATTTCTACCTCAACTCTTTCCCGCCAGCAAAAGTTGCCGGGCGCCGCTAGGGTTTTTAATCATTTTCACAGAAATATTATAGCCCATAGAATATATATACCGGTATATATTTTTTTTTATATCTGAGCATGCAATATATCAAAAGAAAGAGCTGACCCTCTTCTTTTAAACAAACAAAAAAAATCTCTTTATTCTATCTTCATGCATTCCTTTTTTTTTATCAACACTTGAATATGGGTAAGTTTCATAAAAAGCAACCTTTTGAACAAAAAGCTGAGAAAATCAAGTTTTTGTGAAAGACTACATCCAGATCAGATTCAGAGCGATGATCAAACACAGATGGTGTAGATCGAGTACATCAACACCCCTAATGCTTGATCTTGAGATTCAGTACTAATTCAGAAGATGCGTAATAGCAGCCCCTAGCGTCTAACAGTGAAAACGCGGAAACCCGGAAAATTCCATGTTTGGCAGGGAAGTATTTTCTCACAAATAACGGAAAATTCCATGTTTGGCAGGGAAGCGTTTTCTCACAAATTACAGAAAATTCTGTGTTTGGCGGGAAAGAGTAATAAATAAATAAAAGTATTAAATGAAGATATATTCGGCTGATATTCTTCTGGTCAATCTTTCATAATCACAAAATCAGTTTGAATGAGTATCTCCTTTGCCAAGATAATCCATCTACCTCACAGGCATGATTAATTATTCCACAGGTGTGCCTTAGGCTGGCCACAAAAAAGGCCCTCTAAAATGTTTTATCACACAGCACAATGCCACAGATGACGCAAGTTTTGAGGGAGCATGCAATTGTCATGCTGACTGCAGGAATGTCCACCAGAGCTGTTGCCCGTGAATTGAATGTTCAGTCTCCAAATGCGTTTCAGAGAATTTGGCAGTGCATCCCACCGGCCTCACAACCACAGACCATGTGTTACCACACCAGCCCAGGACCTCCACATCCAGCATCTTCACCACCAAGATCATCTGAGACCAGTCACCCGGACAGCTGCTGCAACAGTCGATTTGCATTACCAAAGAATTTCTGCACAAACTGTCAGAAACCGTCCCAGAGAAGCTCATCTGCATGCTCGTCGTCCTCATCAGGGTCTCGACCTGATTGTAGTTCGTCGTAACCGACTTGAGTGGGCAAATATTCACATTCAATGGCGTCCGGCACTTTGGAGAGGTGTTCTCTTCACGGATGAATCCCGGTTTTCACTGTACAGGGCAGATGGCAGACAGCATATATTGGCGTTGTGTGGGTGAGCGGTTTGCTGATGTCAACGTTGTGGATCGAGTGGCCCATGGTGGCGGTGGGGTTATGGTATGGGCAGGTGCATGTTATGGACAACAAACACAGGTGCATTTTATTAATGGCATTCCTGAGGCCCATTGTTGTGCCATTCATCCACGACCATCTACTCTTGTTGCAGGATGATAATGCACGGCCCCGTGTAGCAAGGATCTGTACACAATTCCTGGAAGCTGAAAACATCCCAGTTCTTGAATGTTTAGGATGCTCTGGATCGGCGTATACACCTGTGCAATAATCATGCTGTCTAATCAGCATCTTGATATGCCACATCTGTGAGGTGGATGGATTATCTCGGCAAAGGAGAAGTGCTCACTAACACAGATTTAGACAGATTTGTGAACAACATTTGAGAGAAATAGGCCTTTTGTGTACATAGAAAAAAGTCTTAGATCTTTAGATCTAGATCTTTTAGTTCAGCTTATGAAAAATGTGTATTTTGTTCAGTGTAAGTCTTGAGGTCTTTGAGGTCTAAATAACTAAAATTTAAAACTACATTCCCTGAAACAACAACGGTGAAACGGTTCCAGTGCTGATACTGGGGGAATATTGCACGGCTCGAAAAGGCTCTCGACAGATCAGATTCAAAAGCAGAACAAACTGTTGTGTGTATATATATATATATGTGTGTGTATATATATATATATGTGTATGTGTATATATTATAAACACTGAGACTGGACATTGTCCTTTTAGTTAACATGCATACATGTGTGTTATTTATACAGGTTGTTTCCATGGAGGACTACAACTTCAGTGATCTTGAGAAGGAAAGTCTCTTAATTGTTGTCACCAGCACCTTTGGCAATGGAGACTGTCCAAGAAATGGAGAGGTATGGATATGTATATGCACAGTGACCGAATAGTAATACTGTAGTTTAATCAAAGACCGTTATCATTAAAAATAATAAATGCAAGAAGAAGATTTGCATTAGGAATGATTCAATGACCACAAAAGGTGTTTAAGGTCTAACTAGAATGTGACTCTTTCTTACTTCTCAGAGTTTCAAGAAGCAGCTTCTCGGTCTGAAAAGCCTCAGAAACAAAGTCAGGTCAGTATTTCAAATCCTCTACTTTTATTTAATCTCCACTCCTGTATAGAATGCATTGTTCGAATGGTTTCTTTCCCCCACACAGGTTCTGTGTGTTTGGTCTTGGCTCTCGAATGTACCCAACTTTCTGTGCGTTCGCCCATGCAGTGGATGATACGTTTGCAGCACTGGGAGCCATCCGTGTGTCCCCCACAGGAGAGGGAGATGAGTTGAATGGACAGGAGGAATCTTTCTCAGCCTGGGCTTGCACTGCCTTTAAGGTCTAAATAAAAGAAATTTAAATATATGAGAAATATATTTATATATAAATATATATATTTTTATATTTATATATTAATATCAAAATATTAAAATGAATCATGAGATGTTTGTTTTCTGTATGTAAAGGATGCATGCAAGGAGTTTAACATTCAAGGGCAGCTTCCAGGCAAAAATAATCTGGCAGATTCCTGGGATCCGCACAGGCACAGAGTACAGAATGACAGCTGTACACTTGACCGAATCACAGGTACATTTAGTACCATTTTATTTCCTTGAAAAACAACAACACATCATTAAGGAAAATGATGGTCAAAGCTTGATGAAACCTGGTGAAGTGATCAAAAAACAAAGCAAAAATGCTATATTGAGAATATTCTCGCTGTTTCTCTCTCTCTCTTTTTTAAATATCTTGCAAGACAGAACTATACACATTGCGATATTAATTATATAGGAATATGGAAATGCTAAGTTAGTTACATTTTGAAGTTTTAGATTCAAATAGCCATTTAGCAATCATTATAATGAGTATTTAACAATCAGAAATGAGTATTCAAGATTCATGTTATTAACAGATTTGCAAGATTTCTGCAGTGATTATTATTATTTGGCTTGGTTTTACAGCTCTGTCAGCCCTCCATTCTAAAGCTGTGGTTCCAATGAAGCTGAAGAGAAGGCAGAATCTACAGAGCCCAAAGTCAAGGTTTGCATCTATGTTTATAATAATAATAATATTTTATAGTTTTATTCATTTTTGTTGTATCATGATTATGATTATTATGTTGATTATTATTCTGTCTAGGCTTTATTTTTTCCAAAATGGGTGCCTTGTTTTCTCAGAACACAATATTTAACAATATTCTTTTTTTTTAATCTCAGTCGTTCTACAATATTGGTGGAGCTGGAGATGGATGGAAACACTGAGCCCTTAAACTTTGCCCCTGGAGACCATGTGGGGATTTTCCCAGGGAACTCACCTGAATTAGTAGCTGGCATCCTAAATCATCTGCCCAATGCCCCTCCAATCAACCAAAGCCTTCGCTTGGAATTCCTCAGTGATTCCTACCCTGGTACTGAACCATCTAACCTAATTACATAATGGAAGTCATAATAACATAATGATACCTAATAATGTTGTCCTGCAGATGGTGAAAGGTGGCAGAGAGATGAACGAATACCACCATGTCCTCTTGCCCAAGCTCTTACCTACTATCTAGATGTCACCAGCCCACCCTCACAAAGCTTCCTCTGCAAACTCTCAAAGATGGCAAGGCAGGAAGATCACAGACAGCGCCTGTTTGCACTAGCAACAGTAAGTCATTTTTTGACAATCATGGATGTTTCAGAACTAAGAATGAGAATTATAACGAATTTAACTATATGTTAACTCTGAGATTCTTTTAGTAACTTTAGGGGATACATATAGAGGAAAGAAATGCATTTACCATTGCCAAATTATATAAAAGGTATATTTACATTATTTTTCTCAGTCATAGAACTGACCGACTCAATAGAATCATTCATTCAGGAATCAGACTACACTGATGGATGTATGTCTGATTTGCTAAAAAAAAAAAGTCATAAGAATCATTAATTCAGGTGTCGGCCTACACTGGTTGCATTGTATGTTTTGAGTTTGCAAAAACCAAACCTCCTATAAGAGTAATTTTCCCGGGAACTGGACTATACTGGTTGTGCTGTACGTTTTTGATTCGCTAAAAAGAACCGACTCGTTTGACTCATTCATTATAGCTTCAGACTATATTGGTCACACTTTGTGTTTGATTCACTAAAAAAGAACAGACTAATTTTAATTATTAATGCATCAGTTAGCTTTTGATTCTCTAAAATGAACCTATTTGTCAATGCTATCCAGAGTGCACATGCAAAACCGTTAACAGACCCGAATCTCATTAAGTTCCAGTAATTAAAAATAAAAAATAATAACCTTACTGCATATTATTAAAACACAACATCTGTGTAAATCTTTCATATGAACATATTCTTTCATAAAATGTTCCATTATGAATGCGACAATTCACAAAAGAATGGTTTCATTAACGCTTATGCTCATCTTCAATGAAAAAAGGTCCATTGTGCGCAATTATCATGAATTGTTTTCATTGGAGTTTATTGGCTAAATAAATACCAAGACATCCCTCTACTACAGGACCTCCAGGTTTACACAGCATGGAAGGAGTTCCACAAACCTACCTTCCTTGAGGTGCTAGAGGAGTTTTCTTCTCTGGAACTTTCTGCTGCCTTTCTCATCAGCCAGCTGCCTCTGCTGAAGCCACGGCTCTACTCCATCAGCTCCTCCCCAGACCTCCACCCTCAGGAGCTCCACCTCACTGTGGCAGTGGTCAGCTATCACACACAGGGTAGACCATATTCCCAAAGATTCGGTGATCATTTATTAGTTGATACCGGAACAGTGGATCTTCCTACTAGATGTAAACTTCTAGAATCATTGATGAAATGTGTTTGTTGTTGTCATATGTTCTGCTCTAGAGGGAAAAGGTCCACTGCATTTTGGCCTCTGCAGTACATGGCTCAATACCATTAAAGAAGGAGACATGGTGCCATGTTTTGTCCACAGGTACCTTTATTTCACATTCTCTGTTCGTGAGAGAGAAATGCAGTACAAGATGTTTTTTGGTGTTTTTTCTCTGATCATAATTAAATAAAATTTATGCAACAATTCCAGTTCTGACGGGTTCCACCTTCCACTCGACCCTAGTGCTCCCTGTATACTTGTAGGAGTTGGGAGCGGCATTGCTCCCTTCCGTAGCTTTTGGCAACAGCGATTCCATGACATGAAAAAAACAGGTATCGAATTGTATCCCTTATCACATTCAAGTCGTATCAAACAGTCCACTGAAATGAGCTTGTTGACCCTCAACTTGTGTTATTTCTCCAAGGTCTGAAAGGGAATCCTATGACACTTGTGTTCGGGTGTCGGGGTTCAGATACTGATCATCTTTACAAAGAAGAGACTCTGGACATGAGAGATAATGGCACTCTTAGCAGTATCACAACAGCTTACTCTAGGCAGACTGGACAACCCAAGGTAGACAAACTTGTCAGAATACTACAAGTATCATAATTATATATAATTATTACAGGTGCCATAGCATCTGCCATATGTCTTTTTGCTGATGTTCGTAACACAAAATATGAATAATTACTTTTATCAGATCTAAAACATGATTCTAAACAGCTGTTTACACTCTCTGGAGGTCGTTGCTTATAGACATTCTTACCCTGCATTTGTTTTTGGACTCCAGGTTTATGTCCAAGATATCTTGCGTGAGCAATTGAGTGACAAGGTCTTTGAGGTTCTGCACCATAATCCAGGACATCTGTATATCTGTGGAGGCATGAACATGGCTCATGATGTGGCCACCTCTATCCAGGAAATCTTAGTCAGCCGGCTGGGCATCACTCTTACTCAGGCTGAGGAATATCTGTCAAAGCTCAAGGTGAACCTTTCAGCATGTTGACACATTTTATAGCTGCTTCAGATAATAATGTCTTACAGCATTTATGCTCCTATGAGGGCTCAGTTGCCCTGAAATAGTGAATTGTTTACAGTCTGTAATGATGTAAGGTCTTTATGCTTTTTGTTCACAGATCGAAAAGCGGTACCATGAGGACATCTTCGGATCCTAGTTGTTGAGATCACTTAAACCATCTTGATATCTTTTCAATATTCAAACACACCAAAAATCTTTTTTAATCTTTTGATTTTCATACAGCTTCCAAAATAATGCCAAAACATATCTTAACTAAGAGGACAGAATCTGTCAAATAAATGAGAAATCACAAATATACACTGGAAACACAATAAAATGCAGCAGCAGCAATGTATTAAATTGCCGTACACAACCCTGATCTGATCATCAGTAACTTGTAGAATGTACATTTAGAGAACATTTTATTTCCTGCTTGTAAATAAACAGTATTTTTTTATTGTTTAAAATGTATGTATTTTTTATTGTTTTTGGGAAGACTGACCTGCCCTAGTGTTTTTTTTAAGGGTAAGCTAACAGGAATAATTGTTTTGAAGCAATCCACATTTGCCATGCTCAAGAAAGAAAAACAACAGGAATCACCTCTATCTGTAAAATTTAAAATGTAGGCTACATGTTACAAATTTGCTTATTTAATCAGACCTAAAAATTGTGTAACATACTAAAAATGCTTATTTTTCATGGGTTTAACTCTGTTTATGTCTATGCTTAACTTAAATTTGAATCCCACATTTTAAGTGTAGGCTCAGACTTTTTTATGTGATTGTTACAAGCAGTGTTGGGTGTAACCAGTTACTAAGTAGTTACTGTAATTTAATCACTTTTTACTTGAAAAAGTAAAGTATGGGATTACTCTTATTTTTGGTGTAATTTAATTACAGTTACTTCACAAGTAATTAAACTAAATACTGTGTATAGACTGTAGAACAATAATATATAATACAATAGTGGAAATTTTAAGTCAAACTTTAAAATGCATGTTTTTATGTATCCTTCTCACATTTGTAATACTTTGGTCAGTTAATAAGAATAATTGATGTAGTTTTATATTTTGTATTTGAATGAATTAAAAGAGCCATTATCCTTGAATCACTTAACTCGAGGCTGATATAGTATTTGGAAAGTAATTAGTAAGTGATTAAATACTTTTTGAACAAGTAATTTATACAGTAATAGAATTACACTATTGAAGATGTAATTAGTAACTAGTAAATCATTAGTTTTTTAGAGTAACTTACCCAACACTGGTTACAAGCCATGATGCTACATTAAATTCAGTGTGTTTATTTTTATATACGCTCCTGTGGCTTACACTTTCTTACACAGTGTTATATAAGTGTTGGATGAATCTGTAAATGGATGTTTGTTTATAATAATATTGCGTCTTATTATAATAAACCTTGGTAGGGCCTACTATCAAAAACACGGCAGTTTGTAGTTTGTCTGTTATGGGTATCCGTAGTAACACCGGAAGTAGTGCATCCATGCTGCAGTGGAGAGCGTATTTGTAACACTCTTCTCATTTTTCTGTTTAGTATATTGATATATAATTATATTTGTATTAGCATATAGACATAGTATGGCAGGAAGTCGACTTGAGAAATTCGGGACTGTATTTAAACGGTAAGCATTAGTGACAGCGTGTGCTTTTTGAGATCATTTCAAGGTTAATGATACAAATACCAAAGTTACGTTTAAAATGTGTTAAAACACAAGATAACTTTTTTGACGCACGCATGTGTTGCTCGTCATTCATGACGCTGTGTATTTAGTCCGAGTTCTCATTGTGATGCTAAAGGATTGATTGTTGTTTGCAAAGGGTTCGCGATTTAATGCGAGCTGGAGTCATCAAGCAGGAGGAAAAGCCCATCTGGTTTGATGTGTATGCTGCTTTTCCTCCTAAGAGAGAGCCCCTCTACGAGAAACCCGTGAGACCACTGAAGAAGGATGCAGCAGACACGGTCCCTGAAATCCTATACAAGGAGGATGAAATACGAGCGTAAGTCCAAACAAACCCATTCAAAATGCAGTTACTGCATTTAAAGTCTTTGCTTTGAGCAGTATTGCTCAATGCTCCCCTAATGGCCATACTGTCTTATATAGATCAGGGTGCAAATAAAGGGTCACTCTGTGCCCTTCATTTGTACTTCATACCATTTCCTTTTTATGAGCTATTAATGTGTTTATGCCATCTTCATTTATGTATTTATTATATTGTATGCCTTTATCTGTATATATTTTAGATATTTTAGTTTCTTTTGAGCTTGATGCCATAAACACTACTTTTTAAAGGTTTGGGGTCAGTAAGGAATTAATACTTTTATGCAGAAAGGATGCATTAAATGTATAATTTTACAAACGATTTCTATTTCTATTAAATGCTGTTCTTTTGAACTTTCTGTTCATCAGAGGATCATGTAAAAAAAGTTGTACCATTTTCATAAAAACTTTGTGACTGGAGTAATCATGCTGAAAATTAATCTCTTACGTCACAGGAATACATTATATTAAAATAAATAGTTTTAATAATATTTCACAATTTTGCAATTTTGATGTATTTTTCAAATAAATGCAGCATATAAGACTTTCAAAAACATTTAACAATCTCACCAAACCCCAAACCCTTGAATGGTAATCTATATATACCTTAAAATTACATTAACTAGATCCCAGATCTTCCTGCTGTCAGGTCCTTTTCGGAAAATAACTTCTGGGTCACAGCCGAGGCCATCAGTTGATGATAACTGCATTAAACTTGCGTGCTTGCGGGAACCTGTACAGTAAATCTATATTACCTTTTTTCTGTGATTGTAGGAAGTTCTTTGAGGTTTATGGTAATGGACCCAGAGCTTTTGAGCTTCTCAAGGCTAACTTTGTTTCTCCATGTCAGAGGTAATTTGTAATGCGAAATGAAACATATCTTATAGTATGCTGAGTTAAAATAATAATAATAAGTATTACTATTATTATAACATTTTCTGTGCCATTTGATTTAGTTGTACACTTCACCGTTCAGGTTTGTGATGAAGTACAGTGAATTAGAAAGCCGAGGGGATGTCAAATCTGAGCTGCTGTTTGAAGAGACTGCAAAAGCACTGCTCGCAGAGGGGGTTTATTTAAGAAAGAGAGGAGGACCTGCGGTGAGTACGAGTCTTATTCTTTAGACTACTTGTCTCTTTCATTGTCCATCATATTCCTTTATAACCAGCAGGTGGCACCAGAGTCTCGGAACCCTTTGCTGAACATGAAGTTGACTGACATGTTGGCAGAGCAGCAAAGAGACACAGAGACAGTTGTTCCAGAGAAACAGGCAGAGACAGTGAACCCTGATGGCCAGACATCATCATAAATATACCACTTCTTCTCTGTTAGGACAACATAAACTGCTCCTGCCTCGAGCACACCAACGTGCTGCTCAATCATGCATTTTTGATGCGTCAAATACCAGGACACGGATATTGTTTGCTCTGTCGTGGACAGAAAGAGCAACATGCGTCTTTTCCCATTTTGGTGTCAAATGAGTGATGTTGAAGACACGTTTGCACAGTCAAAATGGTTTTGGCTTGAGGTCTTAATAGCCAAGCAGTTATTGGGGTTTAGTGAAAGACTTTATAATACATATCTAGCAAGTGTTTCATTTCTGTGAAAGTGTGTAATGACTAATAAAATGAGTGGAGTGTTTATTGAAAGTACTTTCAAGTCCATTAATGACAGAAGTGGAAAAGTATCTGCGTTGTAAATCAGTATTTTATTTTCCGTTTTCAGTCACTCTATAAACTTATGATTTTTATTGATATTAAACCCATTTTTTTACTGCATCCTTGTTACTGTTGGACTCTTGCATTTAAATACACCCTCAGCAAATTTGTGTGATGTTTCAGCTTAAAATTGTTGGAGAGCTGATCTGCACAGACATCAGATTTCAAATTCCTTCACAAATGTCATTGTCTTAAACTCATTTCATTAAATTAACAAGCTACCCTGTGAGCTTTCATTGATCACTAATAAAATAATAATTAGACGGGCAAACAAACATTGGAACATGAAATGTTGTTAGACAATGACTCAAGAAATGAAATGACTTGACCAATGGAAGATTAGCATTCTGTAATTGCCTAGACTTGAATTAAATAAAAATCCTGTGGTATGAACAAAAGACAATATAATTTGGCAGAACATGAAGAATGTCTCAAGCAAACCTAATTTCCAAGATGACTGACAGCTTTATTAGCTGCTGAAGAACATGTACAAAGTATTGAATATATACTTTTTGTAAATTGTAACTATTCAATACCATTTAGTTGCAATAGCCTACAAATTACCTTGTGGGAATGTCCTGAATGGCTATTGGTTAATTAATTAGGAATTTGTTAACAGGAACAACCATTTAAATGTGTATATTTACCAGGATTTTTTTTTGATCATTTAAGGATGTGAATCATTTATGCAGCAGTAATTTAAAGAAAAAAACAAAAACATGACTCATCAACTGAACATGCACTTGATTGTTAGTGTTTGTTTTTGTCTTGAAAGACACTTCAAACTGCAGACTTCATAAAAGCATCACTTAGGCTACAGAAATCCCAGTAGTGAGTAAACGTTTGCTACTGAGTGAGCATCAGACCCAAATACATTCACATTTTGTGTTCAATGATGAATAAACAAAAAATTGTCTTTTCTATTTTCCTATTCAATTGTAACATTCTAAAGGACTTCATTGTATTGTAGGCTACTAAAATAAAATCATCACATTCCCATCTTCAAATCTGGGAGAATATTTAATCCAGTAGATCTAGACATGTATGTCCAGGTCCTTCATTGCTGTCTAAGAGTTAATGTCTTTATAATTATGTCGGTACTTTCGTATGTTTCTCTGTTGTGACACTAGCGTCCTGAAAGGAGCCCTTTGCCGTTAACCGCTAGATGGCAGTAACGTGATGTCTATTGACTCGAGTGTGATAACTGTCGGCTGTTTGTTCATAACGCAAAAGACCTCTCGGATAACATTTTACCCAGAAGTAATGTATTTATTTTTTCGATGTTGCATTTCAATTTGTGTCATTTTGTCAGCCTTAATGGCTTTTATATGTGTGCTGTCATGTGTGTGCGTAGAGTGTGTTGTGAAGGACCCAGATGCATCTGAAATTAGTGATGGAGAGGCGTGTAAGTAGTAAAGGCAGAGGCGCGTGACGGACGCTTGGAGGGTGACGACTGCATCAACACCACCGTCCTGCTCCTCAACACAACAACCCTTTAACAATTACCATGGTAACCATAGTTCCTTCCTAAATACCATAGTTTTTGTTAATACCGTAAAAAAACCACAATAAATTATTACTAATTAATTTCTCTATTGGTTAATAGTAGCCTAGGCTATGACTGCAATGCACTAGCCAAAGTAAAGTAGAACAGGGCTAGTTTTTTTACTCGGTTTTTTTTTAGTTCTAGTTGTGGTTTTGTTAAAATAATTATAAAATAAGTAGTATTTATAAGTGGGGGAAAAAATGTCTACAAGCTAACTGAAATCACTTAAGCTTCACCTTGAAGCATTTTTTTTTGTCTGAATTGCTAAAACGCTAAACCCGTTCTCTGAACCAGAGTCACTACAGCCTAACCAATTTGTCAAATAAATCTCTCTTTCTGTTAAACATTAAACAAGTTTAGATAAAGACACCTTTTGCAATTCTCATGCACTCTTTTGCAAAACTCTAAACATTCTAAACAACACAACTAAAACAGTTGTCATCGTTTGCACACAATGACTCAAAATTGTTCACACTTGGGGATGTGACCAAACCAACTGCACATAATACAATTCAGTTCAGAGTGCCAAAATTGACTTAATGTTGCGCTGAATGTTAATAACAACAATAGATAGAAACAATATAAGAGGGAGAGGAGGAAGAGTACGTGTATGAGGTGGTGGATGAGGTGGAAGAGGATGAGGAAGTGAAAGAGCAAGGTGTGGAGAATGTTGTCAAGGCTGGATTTGGCACACTAGAAGGTTTTTCCTTTTGCCTGGCAAGAAACATTGCCTGTGATGTGGACAAAGTCATCAGAACGAACTCAACATGAAGAGGTGATGCTGAGAATCTCTTTTGAGTGTACTGAAACATGCTTTTCATTTAGAGTTTTTTTTTAACCTTTTTGGCTTTTGCAGTTGGGTTACAGTTACAATATTTTCACAGTATGCAAGGTGTTGAAATAGGCCTACTATACAATTTTCAGAACAATACTATTTGCAGAACATACAGTACACAATTTATTCACGTACTACTTTACACTAAGTTGTGATTACTATAATTTTGACGTAATTGCAACTCTGTTACAAATATTTTTTTCTGTAACTGCATACTTTGGATGCTGTGTCCTCCAGTCAGAGGTTGGAAGATCTGGTTATGTGTGTAAGGTTATGAGAAAGTGGGTGATGGTTTTCGAGAAATGAGTTTAAGCAATTCAAAAAATCTGTAAAAACTATTTTTATTTTGCACAAAACAATAACGATTTTAATTAGGGTGACAGCTACAAACATAAATGTATAATTTACTGGCCTATAACTGAAAACAGTGATAAACAGCAATATTTAAATATTTATTTGGCTACAAAAAGGTTAAAATGCCATACAGAGAGTTTCAGGAATACTATTAAATAATCAAATGAATTATTATGAAATGTATGTTTTTGAACCATTTAAAAGAAACTGTCAAACAAACCTGTTCTCTGTGAGAGATAGAGAGGTGTTCTAGTAGAGTGTGTTTGATTGCTTCAGTCCGTTCAGTAGCAAGGCTGCAAACAGAATGTAATGTGACACAAACAATGATTTTTCATGCTACAAAATTACAGGTTGGAAAATTTTTGTTACTAGAACAGCTACACAATTTACACAACAGCTTAACTACTTTTACACTACTAAAAATGTAGTTTAGATGCATCAGTACTTTGCACAAAAAAAAAAAAAACTTATTTAAAATATGCATACAAGCCACATCCCTTTACAAGGCCTATGACCATAAACTATTATAGAACAAGGAACACTAATACATTTTTAAGTTCCTCACTTCAGAAAAGGTCTGGTTCATTTACACATAATTTTACTATTTTAATGTCCTGAGAATACAACTGGCTTATTTGAAGCTCAGAGTCCCTGGCTATGCCTTCTCCTTTGTTATGTCCTGATAATGAGACATGATCTGTACACACTAGATGCTTCTGTCTGGTGGCCAAACAACCCTTTGAGTGCTCCATCACCATAATCAATGGCAGGTTGAGCCGGCTGGGGTTTGAAGACCTTTACACAAACACTGTTTGTTTTACTTCTCCACGGCCATGGAGCTCAGAAGAAAGGCTGCCATCCAGTTGCCCTGGTCAAGGTATCGATTGGGACCCGCTTGTTTGTTGTTTTATTTATTTATTTGTTTATTCAGCTCTGGAACTCAGGGATTCTCCCCTCTGCATATGTCAAGGGCATTTTTTCTCATCCCTGGCCTACAAAACTTCAATCTGCTTTGCAGTGCAGGCCTGCTGTACTGATTAATTACATAAAGATGCCTGATGGTTTAAATTAGCCGTGTATATTACTTGAGAGACCTGAATTACTGTAGTTGGTCTTCCTCTCTCTGCTGAGGTCTGCACAAATACAGGCAGCTCAGCTCAGCTCAGCTCAGCTCAGCTCACAATCCTTTACTTAAAATATGATGCTCTCCCAAATGGCCAAGATACACAGTGTTTCAAGCATTTCATCTACTCACAAAGTTCACAATCAAAAAGATGGTTTAAACACTCATTTTTAAACACTCACAATTTTACAGCAAGATGTCATATGATAAAAGTAAGAAAAACCTAGATATAGACAATAATAATTATTCACAATGTACATTATAGTGCATTTTTCTTAAATAAATAAAAGTAACAACAGTAATAATGCATTATAATATGAGAGTGCTTATGAGAATTTTTGACCATTCTTCTAGAAGCGCATTTGTGAGGTCAGTGACTGATGTTGGATGAGAAGTCCTGGCTCACAGTCTCCGCTCTAATTCTTCCCAAATGTGTTTTATCGTGTTGAGGTCAGGACTTTGTGCAGGCCAGTCAAGTTCCTGCACAACAAACTCACTCATCCATGTCTTTTTGGACCTTGATTTGTGCACTGGTGCGCAGTCATGTTGGAACAGGGGGCAATCCCCAAACTGCACTGAGCACCTCAGCATGTGCTGACCCCGCTCTGGGATTTTACGTGGCCTAACAGTTCGTGGCAGAGTTGCTGCTGTTCCCAATTGCTTCCACTTTGTTATAATACTACTAACAGTTGACCGTGGAATATTTAGTAGTGAAGAAACTTTATGAACGGACCACTATGGTGAATCTGTGAGCTCCTGAGAGCGAGACATTCTTTCACAAATGTTTGTAGAAGCAGTCTGCATGCCTAGGTGCTTGATCTTACACACCTGTGGCTATGGAAGTGATTGGAACACCTGAATATAGTGTATAATGAAACATTTGGCTGTATACATTATATAAAACTCCAGTAAAATGCTTCCAAGCTTCTTATTTTCTATTCTTTACAAAACATCATCTTTTGACAATTTAAAGAGCTCACGAAAACTAAATCAAAATGGAATTTTTTTGGCTTTTAGTTAAAATACTGTTATCCTTACTGTTATCTATAAGCTAGTGCGCTCCAAAACAATGACAAAATTCGTATTTAGAAGATATAAGCATTCAAAACTTACATTCTCTTACTTCTGCCAGTATGGATCAACGATTTTGATGACATCACGCTGCACTTCATCTTCTCATCAGATTTCCTGTCCAATCAGATGCTCTCTAGTATCTGACGCATGTGGCTAAAAATGGTCCCGTTTTCATACATTACTATTATCTACATGGTGAAAGGCACATAGTGCAGTATATAGGGGATAGGAAATGATTTACATAGTGTAAATAGCAAGCGGCAACTTCCCGCGGTCTCTCTTGAAGCCAATACGGAAGTGACTTAAACTGCAGTTCATCGACTGGCCACTAGGGACAGGCTCAAAATGGAGCAGAATCTCATTGAGCCCCATGTTAAAATGCCCAACTTTACAGCAGAAAAAAACATGTTTACAGCCTGGTACAAATTCTAGTTTTGGTTCATGACAACTGTGAGGGGGGTGAATTTTTTTATAACTCATTCGTTTACATTATATAAAGCCTTAAAGTTCCGCATAATTAAGGGCGTGGCCACTTTGAGTGGCAGGTGGATAGCCGTTCGTCTGCTGTCTGTTAGTCATCGTGTCACCTCAGCTCCGCCCATGTCCCACCTCTTTGCCCATTTTCTGTTATCGGGGAGTGCTCTTCAGAATCCTACGGGTTACGTCACGGACACTACATCAATATTTCTTACAGTCTATGGTAAATATGCTTTCCATCAAGGCAAATTAAGTCTGGTTTCACATTAGTGTCACGTGAACAGCCGCAGTTGGTAAATCTGCTCCAGTCCAGAGACACGATAGCACAGAGCGGATCACATGTGCGAGTCGGCGCATACCAGAAAATGTATTGGACCCATGAATTCTGCAATGAATGCTATATTTTAAAGTGATAATGGAGGATGTTTGGAGGAGAAACGGTTAGAGATTAGGAGGAAACTGCGGCTTTACCCAGCTCAATGGCTCTGGCCAGGCTGTGGTATAAACTACTAAACAATATTGGTTATTTAAAAAAAGGGGAGGAGCTGTTCGATATGTTCCGCCCTGTCTTCCCGTTTCAGTGGAAATTATGTCAACATGTTGAATAATGCTGCATTTATTTATTTACAGTCTCGCATTGCTTGTAATATTAGGGGAAATGTATCTACATTTTGAGATTTTTAAAGATAAAGGGAAAAAACTGTTAACCAACTGAAACACAAAAGAACTCCAGTGCTGCCTTTCACATGCTGCTGTTTATATCACTGTTGCGCTGTCGAGATATACAATAGCCTGTCTAAAGTCATAAGAAAGACATGAAAAATACAGTATTTAGGCCAGTTTAGTTCTCCTAAAAGCCTCCGTTTAAACTGTCAGGCATCTCAGTTGACCAGGCAAAGGGTTAAGGCTCTCCCGCGGAGTTCTGCCTCTTCCCCGTCAACACGTGCGATCCAGGTCAATGCAATTTGCTCTGCGGGCGAGTTCATTTTCACATGGCATTGAAATGCACGGCCACACGCGCCGCCTGCATTGCCTCAGGTCTGTTTCCTCTCTTCTGTCACCTAGAGCTAACCTTTCACATGATACAATTCTAAACAATTTTTGATAATTAATCCTTGTGAAATGGTTTTATAACAAGCCTAAATTGCATATAACAGTCTTTGACTTAAGCTGAGCTTTTTATTTAAAGAAATTAGATCCAAAAGCCCACAATTAAAAGCCTGGGGGATAAAAGGGAGCCTTAAGAGCAATTGCACCCATATGGTGTGTTCATGTCATAACTTGCCTCATCCTTGCCATTTAAATACTCATGTCGTATGCAGTTCAGAAAATATACACTATAAAGAAATTTATTTTTCAAAACAAAAAGATTTTGATACTTGCTGTTGCTTTGTCATTATTTTTAAAATTTACTAGCAGTTCCCGAGTGACGATTGTTATAAAGTATATACTGCAAAATAGTTTTTTAGTGTACTTGTTCAGCGTAAACAGACCACACAGGACTCAGCGGTATGTGTGGTCGAGGCCTTCTGTGGTTGTGATTCACAACCTGTTTTATAGCCCCCTACAGTGTCTATGAGTTCTGCTATACCCTACCCCAAAGGTGCAGGTGAGCCCAGACTGATCTGAGATCAGAGACGCAGCCACGGGCGAGCCCTCTTACATGATTCCATGTCCTCAGGCTATGAAGTCTGAGCCGAGCTTTGGAGGGGCAAGAGGTGTAAAGGGATAAATGGAAACTGAATTCAACAGGCTGCCGCCAAGCGTGGTGTCATCAGCTGATGCCACACAGGCACTTTTTTCTCCCTGACAGGAGCTGTTCAAGGCATTTTTTCCCTTCTTATCTTTTTTTTTAATCCCTCAAGGACAGGAAGAGCTCTAATGGGAGACCAAAGCATGTGACATCTACACATTTGAATGCAAAAAAAAAATGAACAAATGAACATCGCTGCTTGAGACTTTTAAAAAGAAGCTTGCATTTGTGGAGTTTTGCCAGTCACTCTCAGTTCTGAGAGGACGACTTGTGTTACTGACACTACAGGCACCTTTCTAACCCTTCAACACACTCATTTGGGTGTGTGAGACCAATTACCATCATTACATCTGAATCCTTTGATATCATTTTTAGACTTTCCTTTTCAAGTTTTTGGCTGGTTCATTTAGTTAAGGCAACCCGATTGTGTTTGTTGCACTGAGATTCGCTCGCGCAACCAGAGCTGTTAATTATGATTGGTTTGTTATTGCTCACCAGAGCATAACAAATCGCCATTATGTTGTTTTGCTGAGTCTAATTTAATTGTAACAAAAGTAATTATCCCCTTATTTATATTGATGCCATAAGCAGAAGTAAGAGAGTACCTGCTGCCATAAGCCTGTTTACTAAAAATAAACCAGGTGAAATCTAACCTTGTGTTCTTCAACGTATACCATATATCAAGAACTTCCTCTCCCACTGTATTTGGGTTGTTGACATGACATGGCATTTTCATTGTCACACAAGATAAAAATGTATATAATTAGTATTGTCATCATTTAATATTTGCACTAAATGATTAAACATTGATTTGTCCTAAATGAGCCTGCCCTATTGATTTAAAAATTGCTTTGTGTTTAGATTGAGCCAAATCTCAAAATTGTCCTACGGTATGACTGTCTCAAGCATGACTGCTTTTTTATAACTTTTATAAATTAAAAAGAAAAGCATACAAATGTTAATAAAAACCTCATACGCAATTTACAGTCTATTTTAGTAAACGACAATCATTTTCATCCATAAATTTATAAAATCATAGGAACTTAAATACATTTTGTCACTGGAAACCATACCTGATTAAAAATCGGGTAATTCCACTGACAAGTTAAATTAGTCGAATGACCCCATTCAAGGTCATGTTACTGTGAAGCCCACATGATAAGATTTTGTCTCAGAATTGTTCAAATATTTAACTTTTTTGGAACCACTATAAAAGTGTTAATTTCTGTTGTACTTTGGTGCGACACCCCTATATTCTTAATTCTTTCTATCACACCATGACACATTTCAGTAAAAAATGTCAAAAAAATTGTGAAACAATTGACAAAGTTAGTGACCCTTATATTTTCTCAAACAGACTTCACACTACAAAACAATATACTTCTTTTTTTTTCCTTTTTAAAAACAAAACAAAACACGTTTTACTGCTTATTTGGCAACTACCCATTTGTAGAGAGAGAGAGAGTTGTTTATGCTCATTATGCATTTTGTTCTTGGGTGAGCTATATGAAGAAAAAAAAAGGGTTTTGTTGTTGTTTTTTGTAAATAAGTCAAATCTGCTTATCTTTGCAACATAACACTGAATAAAGTGAGGGAGTAAATCTTTGCAAATCTGTTGCAGTGGCACCTAAAATAATCTAATAACAGTAAATTGTATAACATTTACAAACATAACAAAAATATACCTTTCTGCATCCACTGACCTCAACACTTGGTACACAAAACAAGATAACCGTAACAGTCAGTGGCTAATTTTGGCACACAAACGAATCCTTCTGAGTAAACTTGTCAAAAACATCAGCGAACGCAACAGTGCAAATAACAGCCAAACTGAAAAATTCAAGCTAATTAATTATTCATCTTCTAGTTGTGCATAGTGCATGCTGGGAACACCTGCATTGTAATATAAATAGGTGTGTTCGACGTGAAGCGGTGCTGTGCAGACTGATCAATGTATGACATCAAAGCGCTGTGAGAAAGCATACAGAGCCGTCTGCTTTCTTATAGCTCTTGTGGGACTGATATGAAAAGTACACTCATTTTTGGATAAATACGGTCAACTACTTTGGAATCAATATAGATACTTGAAAAGCCATATATACATATATACATTTTTTTTTTCAGTAGAAAAAGGTTTTGAAAAAAGAAAAGAGAAGTTCCTTTGGAGAGTATCAAAATCTCATTGAATTACTTCTTATTTGCTACATAAACTTTTCCCTGTGGAAGTGTAACTCATCCGGCATATCTTGACCGTGGTAGAGGAGAACGAGCCAGGTCTTCCCTTGTAATTTTCAGTGTGACTTATTGAATATCAATGAAACCTGATTTTCTATGAGAAACGTACAGTAAAAATAGACAAACACCTGAGGCTAGTCCATTTGGAGCACCGCCAATTACTACTCCCACCAAGGAGAACGACAGCGATTGTCCCTGAAAAGTTCTACCCATCGTTAACAATGATTTGTATTCAGTGTCTTGACTATTAGCCTACTCAAGTATGAATGTAGAGGACATCTTTCCACGGAACATCCTCGCCCAGGGGGACGGTTGAAAGAGCCCGACATATGCGGCGAATGCTATTTTTCTGGGCATCGTTTCCTCTGACGGCCGTCTGCCAAAACGAAAGCGGTCGAACTGATATGACAACCCCCACCCTGGAATCTCTGCAACATTTTGCCCCTGTAAGGAGGTGTCAATAACAGGCTCCAGTCGCCCAATCTTCAGGCCCGCCCGGCTCCGCAGGCTTTTTCCGGGAATGCATCCTTCAATGTTCATTCTATATTAATGTTTGTCAGGAGTGATTCTCGTGCTGTCTGGGATGGAGGATTGACTGAAGACACTCGGAGAGCTGCATAATGAGAATCTTTAATATCGTCTCCCTGTCTCCCTCCGCTGCAGATGAGATTGTTTGGGGCTAAACTAGCGAATGCGCTAAAATACTATTTATTTTCTGATGGGCCTGTGGCATCTCTCGGTTTCTCTCTCTCACTCTCTCTTCTCCATTTTCTCTGTCCGTGAGACCTGAGTGCTCATGTGAAAAGTTTGCATCGCTAAAGAGGAAGAGGGAAATAACCTTGAGGGAGTAATTTGACTCCGTCACTTGTCTCCGTCTGACAGAAGAGGCGATTACGGCCTCGGCTCTCAAAACTCGAGTGTTTGCAAATACAGTATTCACGTACAGTTGGGCTCGGGCAGCTGTGTAATCACCCCCCTAAGTAATGTGACACTTTCTTGCTGCAGTAATAAGGGAAGGAGATTTGAAATTTTCTCTCTCATCCCCCATGAATAACATTAAAAATGGAAACCATCCGAAGCGGAGGACGGTGATAAAGCCCCTCGTATTAATTATGGCTTTAAATAAATAATGCATCCTCATCTGGATCTATTCTCTTCCGCTCGTTCCTCCGGCCTCTTCATCTCGCTCTCATCCACAGTTCAGCACTTCTGATCAATCCTTCAAGGACAGTGGGAGATTGGATGATGGCCGAGACACACTTTCTTCCGGAGGCATGAGAATTGCAGTGGAAGTGCCTTTTCTCCTTTTGTTCCTGGCATTACCACAGAATTGATCTGAAAAATGCACCAATTTCAAAAAAAAAAAAAAAAGGAAAAAGCATTTACATTTTCCTTATTATAATGTACACTAAAAGTTTGGGGAGGGTGAGAGGTTTTTCATGTTTTTGAAAGCATTTTATGCTCACCAAGGATGCATCCATTTGATCAAAACTTCTGTAACTTGTATTTACAGTTTAAAATGTTTCACATGATCCTTCAGAATTCATTCTAATAGGCTGATTTGGTGCTCAAGAAAGTCGTGCTTCTTAATATATTTGTGAAAACCATGATACTTTTTTCCATGATTTTTGAAATGGAATTCTTTACATTTATAAATGTTACATTATACATACTGTCTGTATATATATATATAAATATCTTTACTGTCATAAACTGCTGAATAAAAGTATTACTTGCTTTCAAAAAAAAAAAAGTACTCCCAGCCACACACACAAGCCGCAACACTTTAACAAAACGCAATAACAGCAATAATCAGTCATCATTCAGAGTAGAAAATTATCAATATTGAGTGCAAAAAACACTGGTTTGCAACCTAATTAATTATTCATGCTCCAGTGCATGCTAGGAACATCCTGCAACATACTCAAATTTATGGAGCCCCTAAAGGGACATGGTGATTGAAAAAAATATGAGCTAGCAGGAAAAATTGTCAATGCATTTGCATTCTCTTGCAA
The DNA here is from genome assembly GCA_023029165.1 of Gobiocypris rarus. Classification (NCBI taxonomy): domain Eukaryota; kingdom Metazoa; phylum Chordata; class Actinopteri; order Cypriniformes; family Gobionidae; genus Gobiocypris; species Gobiocypris rarus. The sequence goes on along the minus strand of CM040911.1, from coordinate 28,371,921 downwards.
ATATTCCCCAAGAAACTTTGCATTCGCTTGCAAAACTTTTGAGTTTCTCAGGGAACGCACAACTTTCGAGAGCGAACGCAGTTTCTTGGGGGAATGTTTGTGAGAGCATTGTAATATATTTGTTCCTCCTATCTCATATTTTTTCCATCCCCATGAGGGAAAAAAAGGGTTCCATCACCACCCTTAAAGGGGGCTTCATACAAATTTGTACAATATTTTCTATTTTGGAACAATACTTGAACTCTCAAAATAAATATCTGGAGGTTGGGGTGGTGGTGGGGGTACATTAACAGTGTTTTAGTTTTCTGAGATGAGAGACTTATGTATTTTATTTCTGGAAAAATTACTCCGATGACGCAAACATCGTCATTTTGCGTCATCGGAGGATTTTTTGGCCAGAGGCTGAAGACTACAGCCAGCAGGAGGCTCTATTTCCACATGTTTTCAACATCACACTCACAGCACTCACAGCACTCGGCTCGGGGGGCTACAGTGATTCATGTAAACGGAGTGGTGGAGAGCAAAGTGAGTGTTTTTAACTTTTCAAATGAACTTCCTTTGAAAGTTAAGCTTCCAAAGACATAACCTGAAAATGCGCCAGACTGATCACGTGCTGTGAATGCAGCCGCAGCCACGAATCCCGCGCTTACCTCAACTCATGTGATGAATGTAATCCGATCCAGCTGCGTTTGTGCCGTGACGCTCAATCGGCTAATTCACATTATATTGAACAGACACATTCAGTTTTTAATTCTAGTGTCTCTAACTGAACTGATTTTATGAAAATGAACGCGGTGGGCAAGTGATCCAGTAGTCGCGCCTAGAGTGGCCTTGCAGGGAAGCGAAGCAAGTGCATTCTGGGAGTTGTTGTCTTTTATCTCCATGAGACAAAAATACATTTTCTGTCTTTCCTCAGTCTAGAAGGCACCAAATTCAAAAATAATTTCACATTTCTACATAAATTACCCAGTTTAAATACATATTCATCTTCTCAGCGCTGAAGTACCGCTTTAAGTGCTTTAAACCAATCTTTATTAGACGCTAATTGCATTCATATTCAGTGTTCCTTAAAATGTTTTGAAATATGTTACACACACGCATGCGTACGCGTCTATCCCGTTACACTAACCCTATCCCTAACCCATCACAGAAGACTTTATTCATTTTTACATAAAAAAAAAAAAAAACACTCATTCTGTATGATTTATACGCTTCCTAAGAAACTAAATTGAGGTCCCCATGCTGGCACGAGTCCCTATGAGTCTGTGTACATTCTGGTTGAAGTCCCGACTGGTAGAAAAACATGAACACACACAAACACACATTGGGTTTCCATGTTTTATAGGGACTTTCCATAGAAATACTGAATTTTATACTGTACAAACTGTATATTCTTTCCCAGAAACCCTCTCCGTAAACCTTGATGTATTTTAACAATTTTATATGTAATTAATATTGACAGCATTTATTTGTTTGTTTGTTTTTAAGTTCTTATGTTTAGCTTTGGGGATTGGCTTAATTTATTTCTAAACATTTGAATGAACTCTTAGTAATAATGCAATTAATATCCAATAATGGTTGGTAAAGCACTTAATTAATGCCATTTTCCATGACCTAATCTAAAGTGAGAACTATTTAGGGTTAATATATGTTGATAACAAAGCGTTATATATAACTCTTTACATATGAGCCAATAAAACAATAACACTTTGTTAATTACAGTGACAATGAATGGGGATTTGGTTTTTACACTATACTTATTATAAAGTGTTACCAAAATAACTTTTAGCACATAAAGTGCTAATAAAGTGCAGACACAAAACACAGATGACTCATCATACTGATGTATGTAAATTTTGGACCTATAAAAAAATGATTCGCAAACATCTTTTGAATATAAGGAAAGAGTCCTGAAATATGTCCCGCTCCAACAAAGAAAACAGATTTAAAGGTGAATAAATGTTAAGAATTATGTTGATAATAATCAATAAACATTTTCCAGCAAGTATTGGATAGGCTTAAATCGATGTGAACATTGTTAGGCCAGATCTACAAGATTTTCCTTGAAACACTTTTGTGATTCCAAGCTCTCTGTACAGATTGGCTCAGCGTGTTTTTCCATTTTTCACGTCTGCGTCCTCGCTTTGTTATAATTCTCCTTTAAGTGCTGTTGATGTCAAGCCTTAAATCTCCCAGATTTATTGTCAGATAATGCAGGACGGCCTTTGTATTTGGCTGTCACTGTCTGCAGTCAAAGAGTCGGCCCTGTCTTGACATATCACACGTTCAGTCGCTCTGCCTTCAGTGCAGAGAGGGCAGAAGAAGACAGGAAAAGGCTTGTCGTGGGCAGAACGGATAAAGTATGAAAGAGAAATGAATAAAAGAGTAAACGCCTCCTCCTTTCTCTTCTCAGCACTGGTGCAGAGTTGAGGTTGTCTGTGATAATCTTATCGCGCTATGATGGCTAGCGGACGGGGACAAAAGGGGCCGAGGCACGTTGAAGGTCTGATGGGTTGCTGATTGCAAAGCTGTCCAGCGGAGAGACAGTTGCCATGGAAATGATGAATGACATGTGTCCCACCTGATAGGACGGGCAAAGCAGTAGAGTGATGAATAGGAACATTTGTGTGTGAGAAAAGATGAACAGCTTTAGGGCTTTTTGGTAGCAGTTTTCATACCCCACACACACACATGCACGCACACAACAAGTACTTTAAAACAAAGGAATCTGAGTTTCAGTGTGGGCAGTACAAAAGTTTTAGTTTATGACCGTAATATGGTTCTAAAAAATGGTAATTTAGCAAAATTCAGCTCTTGAACATTTGCATAACACGTCCATGGATTTTATGTTAAAATGAATATAAATGTATGTATTTTAAGTTGCATAATTTGATTCCCCCATGACCTTTTTTGTCTTCGGTTGCTCATTTTAAAGTGGTATTTTCCAAAGTACCAGTAGTCTCTCAATTAATATAAGGTCAAAAAGAGCTGCAAACACCTAAGGTCATGGGTTCGATTCTCAGGGAACACTTGATCGAATATATAAAAGTTATTTGCATAAGTAGTTGTGCGAGATCATCATTTTTAGTACTTGCCAAACATTGCATAATATGACTTAACATTATTGTATGACACCAAAAGATCTTGTTGTATCATATTACCAGAGAATACAGTGCCAGAGCTTCTGTCTTTTACCATATTTTTTCATTTAGGAAGTACAAGGACAAAACGATTGGGGGAAGGTGTGAAATGAGGGTGTGTTTGCTAATACAACAGACACAACATGGCCTCCGGTCGCCGCCTCAGCGCTGACTGTGATAAATGAGTCTGGAAAAATGTGCAGCTTCACGACAAACTCACTCACAGCTGCAACTTGAGGAGGACTTTTCAGGTATTTTTAGAGAGCTTTTCTCCACTCTCTCTCTTACTCTCCTCATACTTCTCTTAGTGTCTCGAGTGTTTATCACCAGGTGTGGAAGCAGGTTCGGTCGCAGACAGCCGTTCAGATAACCGGGAAAAAAAACGGTCTCTTTCGCACACTGAACATAAACTAATTTCGGGCTCACTTGAGAGAATTGTTTCCTTCATTAGGGAAGCTAAAGTGTGGTGTTCATCTCCCTCTGATTGCTCTTTGGAGGTGCTTGAGGGGCCCAGACTCCCATTAGCCTGATGAGGAGCTTACTCTGCTAACCCAGCTATATGGGACAAATTATATACATATGTGGGTGGCTGGATTCATATATTGGGCTTCAATGGTGTATTACAGGCTAGAAAATCAGTGTGCTGTATTGTTATAAGAGGAAATGAGTTCTGAGCTTCAACTTGTTCTTTCTTATCTTTGAGCAATACATGTTTTAAGAAGTTTTTTATGAGTGGGAGGATTGATTTACAGCTCAGAAGTTTCCCTCCAAGCTTACAAAACCACAATCGCTTAAAGGAATATTCTGGGTTCAATACAAATAGAGCTCAATTGACAGCACTTGTGGCATATAATGTTGATTCCCAACTCTCCTTTACTTTCAAAAAAGCAAAACTCTTGAGGCGCTTACGATGGAAGTGAAGGGGTTCAATCCGTAAACATTAAAATACTCACTGTTTTAATAGTATAGCTACAAGAGATAAACAATGTGCATGTTAACATGATTTTATTGTGAATTTAAAAATCATGTACTAAAGTTATCTGTCTAAAGTTTTATCCAGTTTTACCCTGTTGTTGCCATGACGTCATAAGCCCTCAAAATAAGAACAATGAAAATTCAATGAAGTTTCTTTCTTCTGTTCAACACAAACAAAATATATTTTGAAGAATGTTGGTAACCAGACAGTTGACGGTAGGCATTGATTTTTTTTTTCCTACTATGGAAGTGAATGGGTGCCATCAACTGTTTGGTTACCAACATTATTTAAAATATCCTCATTTGTGTTCAACAGAAGAAAGAAACTTGCACAGGTTTGGAACACTTGAGGGTGAGTATTTTTTTGGGTGAAGTATCTTTTACAGAACAATTCATGCTTTTATAACATCAAAATTAACATCATTACATCAAATTTATGCTTGTAAATCCTCCAAATATTGGCCCTATTTACTTACATTGTACAGTAAGGATGTGTTGGCAGGTTTGGTTAAAATAAATGGCCTCTGGTGCAATTGCTCTGTTAGTGTTGTTCATTTGAAAAAGTGTGAACACTTATTGTGTGAACCCTGCTGCGCACCAAATAAGTGGACCGAGACCTCTGAAAAGATGGGTCCTGGTCCGCTTTCAAATGAACTCTAGTGCATTAAATATGAACGCAGCACAGACCAAAGACATGTAAATGAACCAAAAACAGGATATGATGTCACAAAATGCCACCCTTAAAAGGACAGAAAGCTCAAGCATACCTGTTTTTTCTTGTCATAGTCCCATCCTCGCAGCAGATCTTTACTTGACGGATTGATTCATGCCGCTGTTTTGACTCCTTTGTACATTTTATAAGCTCTTCATCAGTTGTCAGCTTCATCATAGCCCAGCACACAGCATTGTTTTGAATGGTCATAAAAGCCGTTTTTTTTTATTTGTATTTTAGGTTTGGTGTTAAAAATTACACTGTGAACGCTAAGCGAACCATGACTAAATTTATAATTTTCTTTTTTTTGTCCAGAACAAAACAACCAAGAGAAACGAACTACAAGTGTGAACACAACTTGTAACTAAGTGACAAACCGTAAGCTTGATTTTTGCTTTTTTTAGTGATATGGCCACTTTGTGGTAATTATGCGGTTAATTATGCTGCAAATGACGTTGATTGATTCTAACTTGTATTGAAACTGGAATATTCCTTTATAGATATTCTTAATATAGAAATTAATTAAAGACTAAGCAAAACCATTAAATTGAATTAAAGACTCATAAGCTGTACAATCTTCTTCATGAACTGGCACAGAAAGGGTTGGTATCCAGCTTTCAGCATGCCTTGTTGTGGTTTGACGGTTATCTTCATTGCAATTCCTCTCCTTAGACTTGGACACAGGATCCAAAACCGGCCCATCACATCCGATCATAACTCACGCCGGCTCTGGCACGAGCACACTGGCAGACTGCAGAACTAGACTCCTTGAGTATCTTCAGGGTTGATCAATATTTAATGTGGCCTTTAACAAGATCAGATTTAGCAAAGATATTCTGCTCTCCCTCTTGCACGAACATTGCTGCTCTGGCCTTGGGGTGGAGTAGGGGAGGAAAGGTGCCAAGAGCCCTTTGGGTTTTATTAATATGAGCGCTTGACCTGTGTCTGCCCGACACACTACGCTGAGCTGGGAATACATTTTTCCTTTTTAAGTCCGGCTCTCGCTTGAATTCCAGGAAGCAACAGCAGGAGTATTTGTTCAAAAAGAAGAACATGTTTGACTTAACTGAATCTTAATGGTAATTTCTGTACCGGTGACATTTTCTTAACCATAATGAGTCTGACCGTAATGGAGTTCTCAAATCATCTGCAGCTTTAACCTTAATCATTTTGTGTCCCGCAGCTCTCTTTTTTTGCTAGATAATTAAAATATCTGAATATCACATAGAATACAAACTTTACTATATTTTTTAAAAAAATAAAATGGTAACACTTGACACTTTAGGTTTCATTAGTTTTGTTACTATTAGTTAGTTACTATTAAATAACATGAACTATTGACTTAGGTACTTAGGTAGGTAATGCTTAGGTAAAGTTAATTTTAACATTCTTATACATTATTAAAATCAAAAGTTATATCTGTTGACTTTAGTTAATTCATTGTGAATTAACATGAACACACAATGAACAATTGTAATTTAACAGTTTAAGAGATGATGTAAAAACATATTTCTCATAGTTTGTGTATTACTAATGTTAACGAATGAGACCTTATTGTAAAGTGTTACTAATAAATTAAAATGAAATGCAGAATAACATAATAAGTGCAGTATTTTGGTTGTACAAAGCCAAAATCCATAAAAAATGTAATCAGATCAGGGTACGACCTGTTAAGATAACCCCCCTGACCCTTGTTGCACAGAGTCACCCCTGAAAGAAAAGCGGAAACGTCTGTTCTGCAAAGCCAGAGCTTCACATTCATATTCTATTCATAAACGTAATGCAGGCCGTCTGGCGCTTGATGATCACCTGTGGCCTCCTCTTCAGAGCAGCAAGCCAAAGGCGGGGGTGCAGAGGGGGGTGCCACGGGAAGGTTTGGCGGCGGGTGGGGTGGTGAGGTGGGGGTTTGATCAAATTTGAACGTGCTGATGCCTCCTCCGTAAATGAATCACCCGCCTCGTCGATCAGACCTTTACACAAATAATACATCCATCAGCTTGTCGTTTTCCCTGCCCTCTTTACCGTTATCTCCTCCTGAGGCGGTCAATATCCTCGGGGCCCTGATCAGATCACAGCGGTTCCATATTTAATAAAGCCCTCCCAGCAGCCGGGCCTCTGCCTCATCCCAGACCCACATTCATTTCCATTATAATTACCTGAGCCTCTTCCCAACCCCCCCACCACAACCTGCCCGAGCCCTTGACCAGAATCCAATCTGTGCCATCGCCCACAGTAAATCTGGCCGATATAAATAATAATGTGCGTGCAAATGAAATGCGAAAGATTACATTTGGTCACATGAAGGAGGGTGGAAGACCTTAAGGGGTGAAGGCTTGGCGGTGTATCCTGGATCGAAGAAATATCTGAAGGTTAATTTGTTTTGATGCCGCCAGCAAAATCTTTGGGGCCTATCTCATCGCGGAGTGACATCTGTGTCGCGGTTAAAGGGACGGGGGACTAGCAGGTGAGGTTAATGGCGTTGGTGCGTGTTGGTGGCCTATTGGTACAGATGTCTGATAATGTTATATTCATATGCATTTATTTAATAATAATAATAATAATAAATAGAAATTTAAAGAATAGCATTAATCTTAAATAGAAATCTTTAATAATGTTGTATATATATATATATATATATATATAGTGAGGAAAATAAGTATTTGAACACCCTGCTATTTTGCAAGTTCTCCCACTTGGAAATCATGGAGGGGTCTGAAATTGTCATTGTAGATGCCACACTGTGAGAGACATAATCTAAATTTTTTTCCAGAAATCAGAATATATGATTTTTTACCTATTTATTTGTATGATACAGCTGCAAATAAGTATTTGAACAACTGTCTATCAGGTAGAATTCTGACCCTCAAAGACCTGTTAGTCTGCCTTCAAAATGTTCACCTCCACTCCATTTATTATCCTAAATTAGATGCACCTTTTTGAGGTCATTAGCTGCATAAAGACATGGCCAAAACCAAAGAGCTGTCCAAAGACACTAGAGACAATATTGTACACCTCCACAGGCTGGAAAGGGCTACGGGGAAAATGCCAAGCAGATTGGTGAAAAAAGGTCCACTGTTGGAGAAATCATTAGAAGATTAAGCTAAACATGACTGTCAATCTCCCTCGGACTGGGGCTCCATACAAGAGCTCACCTCGTGGGGTCTCGATGATCCTAAGAAAGGTGAGAAATCAGTCCAGAACTACACGGGAGGAGCTGGTCAATGACCTGAAAAGAGCTGGGACCACCGTTTTTAAGGTTACTGTCAGCTTCGTGCCTCCTGTTGTTTGTCTCCAGGCCTCTAGAGGTCCCGTGTGTTCTCATCCGCCTTTGCTCTTCCTCATGTGTCCTTGTTAAATGTTATCCAGGTCACCTGTGCCTTGTTGCCCTAGAGTATTTAGCTGTGTTTTTTTCACTTGTTCCTCACTCAGTTTTTGTGTCTGGGCTAGGCGGCTCCTGCTGTTTCCAAGCTGTCTCAAGTAAGGTGTTATCAGTTATTTGTATTCTCTGGTTTTGTTTTCTCCCCACGTGGAGTTTTTATTTTTCTCCAGTGATTCTTTGCTGAGTCACTATTTTTTAATACCTCAGTCTGAGAAGAACCTTTGTTGGCATTTTTTGGTGACTTGTTAAGGACCTTGTTTTTTTAATAAATCTTCCTTGCCTGAAGTTGCTGCCTGGAGTGTTTTGTTTGGGTCCAACATTATCACTTCTGTGGCTCAGTGGTAGATCTCTCTACTCGCCACACCAGAGACCCAGGTTAGAGACCCGCTTATGACAGAAAAACTTCAGAGTCATTGTCATGGACCCAGAGACACTCAGTACCAAGGACTCAACATGAATCATCCTTCCAGCGTCATGAAGCTGTTCTCAGCCGACAAGAAGAGCTGATGGCCAAACATTCTCAACTCCTGGCCGACATGATGAGTTCCATCCGCCAGCTCTTTGATCGCCTTCCTGGTCCTGCACCTTCCTCTTTATCACCCCCAAGTGTTGACAGGCCTTCTCCAGTGGTGGAGCCCCGACTACCACCTCCCAAACCTTTCTCTTGAGATCCTAGTTCTTGCCAGGGTTACCTCACCCAATGCTCCTCACCCCTCACATTCGAGCTCCAACCCTCAAGTTTTCCCACAGACCGTTCCAAGATTGCTTACATTATAACCCTTCTTTCAGACAAGGTGCTCGCATGGGCCTCAGCGGTGTGGCAGTCCCAGGAGGACTGTTGTGATTCCTACGCGGCGTTTGTGGAAGAGTTTAAGCGAGTATTTGATCATCCTGTCAGTGGTGGGGAAGCTTCCAGACGCCTACTTACACTCCGTCAGGGTTCCCGTAGCACAGCAGATTTTGCCATTGAGTTTGGGACCATAGCAGCTAGGAGCGGATGGAATGATGAAGTGCTGAGGGTCTGTTTCCAGGGAGGGTTGTCTGAGCCCCTTCAAGATGAGTTAGCCACCCGGGAACCAACTAAGGATCTCGAGTCCCTCATAACTATGGCCATCCGCCAGGACAATTGTCTGAGAGAGCGGAGAACAGTTCGTCGCCAGCTGTCTCAGTCGTAGGTTCCTCTGAGCAGGTTTGTTTCTCCAGTTAGTGTTCCTTCATCCAGAGCTTCCCCTGCCCCTGAACAGCTCCAGGATTCCCACAGCAGGTGACTTCCTTGATCTAACCTTGGCTAAGGAACTTAAGATCCCTACCCAACTCCTTCCTCAACCCCAGGCAGTAACAGCCTTGGATGGCAGACCTTTAGAACCAGGCAAAGTCACAGAGGCGACTCAGTCTCTGCAACTTACCATCTTTCAACACCAGCAGGAGGAGACCTTCTATCTCATTGACTCCCCTGAGTATCCTATTATCCTGGGTCACCCCTGGCTGTGCAGACATAATCCCCAGATCAACTGGCCCACACCTGCCACAGTCAAGGAGGTTCAACGTTTCATTGGCTTTGAGAACTTCTACAGGAAGTTCTCTGTTTTTTTTTAATCGATTCCAGTTTCTCTTGTCTTACAGACCCGGCACCAAGAACGTTAAGCTGGATGCCCTGTCTCGAGCCTACTCTCCTGAAACTCAAGAGATGCCCTTGACATCGATTATTCCGAGTTCTAGGATTGTTGCACCTCTTCAATGGGACCTGAAAGGAGTGGTACAAGAGGCCCTTGCCCATGAACCCGATCCAGGTGGTGGTCCTACTGGATGCCTGTATGTGCCTCTGTCTGCCCGGGTCTTGCAGTGGGGTCATGAGTCACCCTTGACATACCATCCAGGAGGTGCTCGCACTTTGGACTTCCTCCAGCGGCGGTTTTGGTGGCCGTCCATCAAGAAAGACGTTCAGGTCTATGTGGAGGCCTGCCCCGTGTGTAACCAGGGGAAGTCTATACATCAGCAACCCCAGGGACTGCTCCTTCCCTTACCTGTTCCCCACAGACCATGGTCGCACCTTTCTCTGGACTTTGTTACAGGACTTCCTCCATCCCAGGGCAACACAGTCATCCTGGTGGTTGTAGACATTTCTAAGGCTGCCCGGTTTATTCCCCTGGGGCCGCTTTGTCCTACGCTGTAGGCAGACCTGGAGGAAGGCCAGGCGTACACTCCTTCAGACCTCCCAGAGATACCAAAACAAGGCTAATCGCCGCTGCCGGACGGCCCCTAACCTCCGAGCTGGTCAAAGAGTTTGGTTAGCTACTAAGAACCTGCCCCTCAGGGTCGAATCCAATAAGTTTTCCTAGAAATACATTGGCCCTTTTCGCATAGCAAGGAAAGTAAACCCTGTTTCTTATCGTTTATTTCTCCCTCGCTCCCTTAGAATTAATCCCACATTTCATGTCTCATTGCTAAAACCCGTCTTCTCGTGTGAGTGTTTCGTTTGGGTCCAACATTATCACTTCTGTGGCTCAGTGGTAGATCTCTCTACTCATCACACCAGAGACCCAGGTTCGAGCCCAGCTTGTGACAGGTAATACACTAAGATGTCATGGTTTGAAATCATGCATGGCACGGAAGGTTCCCCTGCTTAAACCAGCACATGTCCAGGCCTGTCTTAAGTTTGCCAATGACCATTTGGATGATCCAGAGGAGTCATGGGAGAAAGTCATGTGGTCAGATGAGACCAATATAGTACTTTATGGTCATAATTTCACTAAACGTGTTTGGAAGAAGAAGAATGATGAGTACCATCCCAAGATCACCATCCCTACTGTGAAGCATGGGGGTGGTAGTATCATGCTTTGGGGGTGTTTTTCTGCACATGGGACAGGGCGACTGCACTGTATTAAGGAGAGGATGACCGGGGCCATGTATTGCAAGATTTTGGGGAACAACCTCCTTCCCTCAGTTAGAGAATTGAAGGTGGGTCGAGGCTGGGTCTTCCAACATGACAATGACTCGAAGCACATAACCAAGGAGTGGCTCTGTAAGAAGCATATCAAGGTTCTGGCGTGGCCTAGCCAGTCTCCAGACCTAAACCCAATAGAGAATCTTTGGAGGGAGCTCAAACTCTGTGTTTCTCAGCGACAGGCCAGAAACCTGACTGATCTAGAGAAGATCTGTGTGGAGGAGTGGGCCAAAATCCCTCCTGCAATGTGTGCAAACCTGGTGAAAAACTACAGGAAACATTTGACCTCTGTAATTGCAAACAAAGGCTACTGTACCAAATATTAACATTGACTTTCTCAGGTGTTCAAATACTTATTTGCAGCTGTATCATAAAAATAAATAGTTAAAAAATCATACATTGTGATTTCTGGATTTTTTTTTTAGATCATGTCTCTCACAGTGGACATGCACCTATGATGACAATTTCAGCCCCTTCCATGATTTCCAAGTGGGAGATATTGCAAGATAGCAGGGTGTTCAAATACTTGTTTTCCTCACTGTATATATACAGGACCTTCTAAAAAAATTGCATATTGTGATAAAAGTTCATTACTTTCCATAATGTAATGATACAAATTAAACTTTCATATATTTTAGATTCATTGTACGGCAACTAAAATATTTCAGGTCTTTTATTGTTTTAATACTGATGATTTTGGCATACAGCTCCTGAAAACCCAAAATTCCTATCTCAAAAATTAGCTTATTTCATCCGACCAATAAAAGTGTTTTTAATACAAAAAAAGTCAACCTTCAAATAATTATGTTCAGTTATGCACTCAATACTTGGTCGGGAATCCTTTTGCAGAAATGACTGCTTCAATGCGGCGTGGCATGGAGGCAATCAGCCTGTGGCACTGCTGAGGTGTTATGGAGGCCCAGGATGCTTCAATAGCGGCCTTATGCTCATCCAGAGTGTTGGGTCTTGCGTCTCTCAACTTTCTCTTCACAATATCCCACCGATTCTCTATGGGGTTCAGGTCAGGAGAGTGGGCAGGCCAATTGAGCACAGTAATACCATGGTCAGTAAACCATTTACCAGTGGTTTTGGCACTGTGAACAGGTGCCAGGTCGTGCTGAAAAACGAAATCTTCATCTCCATAAAGCTTTTCAGCAGATGGAAGCATGAAGTGCTCCAAAATCTCCTGATAGCTAGCTGCATTGACCCTGCCCTTGATAAAACACAGTGAACCAACACCAGAAGCTGACATGGCACCCCAGACCATCACTGACTGTGTGTACTTGACACTGGCCTTCAGGCATTTTTAGCATTTCCTTCTCCCCAGTCTTCACCAGACTCTGGCACCTTGATTTCCGAATGACATGCAAAATTTACTTTCATCTGAAAAAAAGTACTTTGGACCACTGAGCAACAGTCCAGTGCTGCTTCTCTGTAGCCCAGGTCAGGCTTGACCTGGGGAATGCGGCACCTGTAGCCCATTTTCTGCACACGCCTGTGCACGGTGGCTCTGGATGTTTCTAATCCAGACTCAGTCCACTGCTTCCGCAGGTCCCCCAAGGTCTGGAATCGGAATTTGGGGTTTTCATGAGCTTTATGCCAAAATCATCAGTATTAAAACAATAAAAGACCTGAAATATTTCTGTTGGTGTGCAATGAATCTAAAATATATGAAAGTTTAATTTTTATCATTACATTATGGAAAAAAACGAACTGAAAAAATGAAATATATATATATACAGTGCAGCCACCAATTGTGCAAGTTCTCCCACTTAAAAAGATGAAAGAGGCCTGTAATTTTCATTATAGGTTCATTTCAACTATGAGTTATCTGACTTTTAAAGAATTTATTTTTAAGTTTTAAGAAAATAAGTTTTTAATTTAATTTTATATACAATATATTACTTACCCCAAACCTTTGAATGGTAGTGTATCATGGTTTCCAAAAGAATATATATATATATATTTTTTTTTTGCATATTTGAATGATTTCTGAAGGATCATGTGACACTGAAGATTGGAGTAATGATGCTCAAATATTCAGCTTTACCATCATATAAATATATTAAATTTGTAAATAGTTATTTTAAATTGTAGTAATATTTCACAATATTACTTTTTATTGTATTTTTGTAAATACAGCCTTGGTGAGCAGAAGACTCTTCTTTCAGAAACATAAAAACATCTTACCTTTTGAATGGTACTGTATGTCCCTAGAATATTTATATGACAAAGTATTTGTGGGAAGATTACATGTAATTTGGTGTCCCCCATATAACACTGTTATGGTTGCATCAGTTTTAAAAATAAATATACAAAATCAATTTGTAGTTCAATTTCAGATCATTTGTCACAATAAAGGACCGTTTAAAATGAACTATGGTGAAGGCAAAACAGTGATTCAGTATTCATGATAAATACACACTTTCCCTTATACATTCATATAAATGTTAACAAAAAATCTTGATGTTGATTTAAAAACCTCCATGGACACATTATGCGTCTACTACGCCAGATTGCATTCAATTTCAGACTATAACAGCTGTCAATATAAAGCACTTTGGCCTGAGTGGAAGCTTTCTAAATAAACTGTTTATGTCTATCCAAATGTCTGATCCCTGGCAGGCATGTTTCCTTTCCTATAACAGTTCATCTTAAGAGGGCTATTGTAAACATACGGCCTATGGTTTCTTCTCCAAACTCAATTAACTTGTCTGTGTCAAGCCTGTAACGCACCTTCCTTGTTTAGACCCAGCAAATGCAAACACACATATCTATACCCAAACATTCATTCTATAATTGCCAACTTCATTCCATCTCTTGTGAAATATTGATCGACTATATTTTGACTCTCGCAAGACTTATTTTGGCTTTCGACATACGAAATGCATCGCATTCCCCAAATCCTTTGATTGTTAAAGATTGATTCCTCCGTTCTTTATCCTAATGATGATGTTGGGTACTCTTACACAGAGATTTTGATGATGAAAGCGCACTAGTTAGATACACGCCGTGTCATATGATTAGCTTTTATGTTTTCTTTTGAGACCAGTTTATAATGTGGCAAACGTCTACAGAGAAACAGCATCATGACAAAGGATCTGGCTTTTTTGTCATCCATACCTGAAGTCTTGCAATCAAATGCCAAACATGATTAATACCCTGAGTGGTAGAAGGAAAAGTGGGTAGACAGAGAGGAGAAACAGAACGAGAGCGAGAGGGGAGAGGGACTATCAGTGCTCAAGATAATTTACTTGAGGGACAACCGAAATCTATTCAGGAAGCGTTGCTGGATTAGTAGAAACTGCCTTTAATTAACAGTGACACTGTGCAACCTGTTCCATACGAGCGGAATACCAAATATTTAACTCTCTGATCTCATTATAGAAATAAACACATGGTGTGCACATTGACAACGGCTGTTGACTGTGCCAAAAACGTGTCCAATCATGGATCCTATCCTCCACAGAGTCTTACTCATGCAAGCATTCTCTTTCCTATTATAAATGCAACTACAAAGCATCACTAATGGCTTCTGAATTATTTACTCCGGATACATTTTTAGCTCTCCTATAAAGGCTAGGCAATGGCTTTTCTGTTTTAGCAGATTCTGTCAATTGATTTTCCTTTACTTGTTTTTCTCGAATTGCTTTGATTGCTTCACGTTAACTGACACCCATGTATATTTCTTCAGGCTTTTTGCTCTGTTTCAGCACAATTTGAATATTTTGATTTTGTAGGTTAATAATGCACACCATTTTAGTGCAAAACCTGCGTCGTATTCACTATTCGTCTGCAATCCAGTTTAATCAGGTGCTAAATAGTATAAAATTTAGTCATTCACCTTCTTTTCATCACACATGCCAACACTTTATATGCAGATTACACATATTATAGGTTGCACTTTATTCACAAAACATGAAATTAACCTTGCACTGCCCGCGCAAAGTAGGTAGTAAACTGAATTTGGTTTCAAATAGACATGCATGTAAATTTTTTAGCAATCATGTCATCACTAATTGATCAAATGATGGAGTTAAGTGTTGTAATCAAACATTCAGTACAGATGAGCACATTTTTTATATCCAGGTGTCTCCAAGTATATCCAGTCACAATGGCATATAATGGCAGCAATAAGTGGAGTTGTGCTTCCTAAATTGCATTCAGCACAGATTTTGTGGGTGTGTTGTGTTGTTGCCTGATGATTTGCATAATTCCTTTAGTGAATAACAAATATTGCAAATAAACAATGCAATCATTCAATGTGAATACCCTGCTAGGTGATCTCTCTTGCTATGCAATACATAACACCAATATTAATTCACACATGTATAACTACATCATGACTTAGGTGTGTGATACAGGAATTTGACAGTAAGTAATGATGTGGTGCATTGATTGCTGGCACTACTAACCCAAACTAAACTCAACCTGTGTGTTCCCAAAGTTAACATCTGCCAATTAATTGGAAATCGTCTTGATTACACAATTCTGTGTAGCTTTTTTGGCTGTTTAGTGATGTGATTACCCATGAGGATGTATAATTGTGTCTGAAACATCATCTCTCTTCCCATAAGGAGAAGGATTTATTTCTCTCTTGTCAGGAAATTATATTTAGATGATTACGAAGGGTCGAGGTTTGGCTAGTTCGCTCCTGCTGGTACATGCTGTAAATACAACATCTGGCTGTAAAAACATTTATATCCATACAAACATTCAAAAGTAGCCGTACTCTGATGAAATACAATTTTTGCAAGCAACGTATAATTTTTAAATATTTTACTACACTTACAAGTTTAAAAATTACTTTTATTGGCTCAAAAACAGCAAAGACAGATTACTTCGAGCAACTGTTATTGAAAAGAATTGTGAACAGATTGTGCTACCACTGTTCTAGTAAAAATACGTTTATTTAAGTGTGCTATTAGTATACCGTACTTCCTTTAAACTAAAAAATTATGAAGTATACTTTCAGTCAACTTTTTATGTAAAATTGCACTTAGGTTAACTTGACTTATAAAAGTCAAAGTATATTTGGCCCATACTTGTACTCAATCTTTTGATCGAGATATAATCAATTAAGTATTGTAAGTATACTTGGCTTGTATTGTGTTTACACTTTTGATTGAGTAGCCTTTTTAAAAAAAGTTACATTGTTTTACATACAGTCTTATAAACTTGCATGGAAATACTGATTTATAAAGTAAACAGATATGTTCCTAATTCCAAGTATCTTAACTTTTGTGTAGACTATTCCATTGGTAATGTTCATATTAATTTATATCAAATCTTTACTCTTTCCCTGCCACCGACTGGTTTCTCCAGGTATCCATGTTTTCACTGTTATTTGGTAGGGGTGTGCTATTGCGCATCTTAAAGTAAAGAATCTCCGGATCAAAGCACAGGTGAAGAAGAAGCAGAAACAAGTGATTGCTTATGCAAATGTAAAAATGCGATGAACTTCCCAATATTACCGAATTAAATGTCAAACCCATGAAGAGGACACGAATATGAAGCTTTGGGAGTGTAAATGAACTCGATGTTCTCTATCATCGTTCTGAATCCCACCTGGATGTAGTTTTTGACAAATATGCAATTGTCTCATCTTTTTGTTTAAAATTATGCTTTTTTAAATTAAACTTACCCACATTTGAAGCTAGAATACAATATCTTTAAAATGGAAAGAGTTCAAGTACAATTAAAGGTATCTACACTACTGCCAAATATATTTGGACACCCCTCCAAATCATTGAATTCAGGTGTTCCAATCACTTCCATGGCAACAGGTGTATAAAATCAAGCCCCTAGGCATACAGGCTGCTTCTATAAACATTTGTGAAAGAATGGCTCGCTCTCAGGAGCTCAGTCAATTCAAGTGTGGTACCGTCATAGGTTGCCTTAAGCTCATCCAGAGTGTTGGGTCTTGCGTCCCTCAACTTTCTCTTCACAATATCCCACAGATTCTCTATGGGGTTCAGGTCAGGAGAGTTTGCAGGCCAATTGAGCACAGTAATACCATGGTCAGTAAACCATTTACCAGTGGTTTTGGCACTGTGAGCAGGTGCCAGGTCGTGCTGAAAAACGAAATCTTCATCTCCATAAAGCTTTAAAGTAGATGGAAGCATGAAGTGCTCCAAAATTTCCTGATAGCTAGCTGCATTGACCCTGCCCTTGATAAAACACAGTGGACCAACACCAGCAGCTGACATGGCACCCCAGACCATCACTGACTGTGGGTACTTGACACTGGACTTCAGGCATTTTGGCATTTCCTTCTCCCCAGTCTTCCTCCAGACTCTGGCACCTTGATTTCCGAATGACATGCAAAATTTACTTTCATCCGAAAAAAGTACTTTGGACCACTGAGCAACAGTCCAGTGCTGCTTCTCTGTAGCCCAGGTCAGGCTTGACCTGGTGAATGCGGCACCTGTAGCCCATTTCCTGCACGCGCCTGTGCACGGTGGCTCATGATGTTTCTACTCCAGACTCAGTCCACTGCTTCCACAGGTCCCCCAAGGTCTGGAATCGGTCCTTCTCCACAATCTTCCTCAGGGTCCGGTCACCTCTTCTCGTTGTGCAGCGTTTTTTGCCACACTTTTTCCTTCCCACAGACTTCCCACTGAGGTGCCTTGATACAGCACTCTGGGAACAGCCTATTCGTTCAGAAATGTCTTTCTGTGTCTTACCCTCTCGCTTGAGGGTGTCAATGATGGCCTTCTGGACAGCAGTCAGGTCGGCAGTCTTACCCATGATTGCGGTTTTGAGTAATGAATTAGGCTGGGAGTTTTTAAAAGCCTCAGGCATCTTTTGCAGGTGTTTAGAGTTAATTAGTTGATTCAGATGATTAGGTTTATGATATGCAAATTTTTTGAGATTTTTTGGTTTTCATGAGCTGTATGCCAAAATCATCAGTATTAAAACAATAAAAGACCTGAAATATTTCAGTTGGTGTGCAATGAATCTAAAATATATGAAAGTTACATTTTTATCATTACATTATGGAAAATAATGAACTTTTATCACAATATGCTAATTTTTTGAGAAGGACCTGTATTCCACGGTCAACTGTTAGTGGTATTATAACAAAGTGGAAGCAATTGGGAACAACAGCAACTCAGCCACAAAGTGGTAGGCCACGTAAAATCCCAGAGCGGGGTCAGCGCATGCCGAGGTGCACAGTGCACAGAAGTCGCCAACTATCTGCAGCGTCAATAGGTACAGACCTCCAAACTTCGTGTGGTCTTCAGATTAGCTCAAGACCAGTGCGTAGAGAGCTTCATGTAATGGGTTTCCATGGCTGTGCAGCTGCATCCAAGCCTTACGTCACCAAGTGCAATGCAAAGCGTCGGATGCAGTGGTGTAAAGCACGCCATCACTGGATTCAAGAGCAGTGGAGACGTGTTCTCTGGAGTCACAACTCCGCTTTTCTGTCTGGCAATCCGATGGACAAGTCTGGGTTTGGCGGTTGCCAGGAGAATGGTACTTGCCTGACTGCATTGTGCCAAGTGTAAAGTTTGGTGGAGGGGGGATTATGATGTGGGGTTGTTTTTCAGGGGTTGGGCTTGGCCTTAGTTCCAGTGAAAGGAACTCTTAATGCTTCAGCATACAAAGATATTTTGGATCATTTCATGCTCCCAACTTTTTGGGAACAGTTTCCAACATGTTCCAACATGACAAAGCAAGGTCCATAAAGACATGGATGAGTGAGTTTGGTGTGGAGGAACTTGACTGGCCTGCACAGAGTCCTGACCTCATGATAGAACACATTTGTGATGAATTAGAGCAGAGACTGTGAGCCAGGCCTTCTCATCCAACATCATTGCCTGACCTCACAAATGCGCTTCTAAAAGAATTATCAAAAATGACCATATACACACTCCTAAACATTGTGGAAAGCCTTCCCAGAAGAGTTGAAGCTGTTATAGCTACAAAAGGTGGGCCAACTCAATATTAAGCCCTACGGGTTAAGAATGGGATGTCATTAAAGTTCATGTGCATGTAAAGGCAGACGTCCCAAAACTTTTGGCAATATAGTGTATCAAGTATAAAAAAGTCATATTAGTTTACTACTAGTACATTGATTTTAGTATACTTACTACATAAAGTATACGTAAAAATATAAAGTTGAAATTTACTTAAGTATACTTAATAAAATGAACTTTTTCGTAGGGGACACTGACACCAAAGATACTCATCTACAAATGTATTAGCTTACTGTTATTTTAAGAGATGCTCTGTAATTCTGAACGCCCTTTAGAAACATGCTGAGTTAATACAAAGTGTCACGAGCACACCACTGACTGACATGAAAACTAAATGCATATATAAATGAACAAGTCTTCAGTCAGCGATTTTTATCAGCATCACAGCCTTCACATAAGCAGTCTAGGAAAGTCCAAAAATAACTCTTCTGTATCAAGCAGATCTAAATGTGTTTAACTTAAATGAAGTTTGCCAGCACATCAGCATACTATTTCACTGGCGCTAATGAGAGCTGAAGAGAGGCTAGAGGGGTTTTGTAGGGTCTAACATGCCAACTGTGGAATATGCAAACGAACCCCGAGTCAGGGGCGCATCAGATTGGCCACGCACAGCAAATTTGCATGCGAGCACGAGCAGCGCTGCTCTCGGGTTGCTGCGACGTCGCCCACCGTGCCACTGCAGTCCCCAAGAGTCAATGTAGCTTGATTACACTTCACACTCACCAAATTATAATGCAAATAACGTTCCAGCCATTAACCATGCAAACCGCTTGAAATGTGCACGTGTCCCTACGGTGTGTGATGTAAATTGCTATGTCACATTAAAAGTGACACCGGTAATTCTGCACATTGTGAAGTTATTGGGTGCCAGATCTTATGAGCCATTGTGACAGCTATGCAGATGAGTGCATTTTGCCGTACAGAGTCAATTTGACACAGTCACAGGAGAGAGATTGCTTTTTTTAAGCATAATGAAACCACACAAATTAAGAAATTACCTTTGAGCAAACCCATCCCTCCTCCCCATCTTACCGGAAACCCTCCAATTTCCATCGAGTCAGAATAGCTTCAGAATTAGTCCAACTAAGACTTACTTTACATTCACGTTCATTCGTTTCTCATTTAACCAGAACTGAATGATTCAAAAATGGCCAGCTGAGAGGGCTTATTGGAGGTTAGGAGAGTGATACTTTTACTTCAGTGAATTTTATGTATTTTTATTGTTTTGGAAGCATATATTCCATTCAAATCCATCATTAAAATATTTAGCAGTTAATAATCTAAACAAACACTACATAAATGGAGGGGGAAAACAATAAATTTTTCTAGTAATCATTTCCTCCACAGAAACAATTTAGCCACTAATCAAGTTAGTATACGGTTACCACAGAGATAACGTTCATGTCGGTGAAGAGCTCGAGACAGACAAATCAAGGTCAATATCACTTTAAATATCAGTATTCTTATTGTGCGTCATTTTCAATCAGGCTTTAATTTTGTAGCATGTATACACGCTGTTGGACAAATGAAACCTGAGAGAGCTGGAAATGAGTGTTTTAAAAGTTTTCCACAAGCGAACATGAAATCCTTCCTGGGTCTTGAAGAATGCAAATAGGCTATGGAAGTAGATGTTAATGCAAAACAAAAGCCCAGTAACAAGTTACGTTTTGACTTTGAACAAATCAAATCATTTCAGTCCAGGCTCTCACAGCTGATCCAGTGACATACATATCGCCAGTCCTCTTTGACGTTAAGAGGCAGATGACTGTGCGACTATAAAAAGTGTCACGAGTGATTTGATTTCCCTCCATCTGTCTGAGTGCTAGTACACTAGGTGGGTAAGCACACTGTTCTCCCCTCTAACATCACACCTCGCCTGCAATCTGAGCTCATCGCATGCTCCTGCTTTAAACACACATCATTCAGAAGAGGGCTCCTGAGAGGGCTGATTGGCTCCTAATTAGAGAGTTTTGTTAATGATAGGTAGTGTCAGATGCTAATGAGGCCCTGATTGGAGTATTGGGGGAGTGGAGATGATTGGGATGTCTAGCAGTTAGAAGTCAAATACTCATCAGCAAAGACAAGGGGCTGAGCAGGTTTCTAATCCCGAAAAACTGTCAGGGCTCATTCAGAACGGGACGGCCTCCATCTCCCTGATCGCACTTGATGTTAATGCGTGATCACATCCGAACCCTCACGCTGCTTCTGACACCTTAAACGATAGCGGATATCCATTTTGTGAAAGCCGCAGGACTCTTTCGATCATCGATCGCTTAGCCGAGAGCACCGAATGATGAGGCTGCCATTATGTTTTTCATCAACAACCCTCTTATAAAGTGTCATCTGCTAAAAATTCAGTTTCCCGTGTGGATATGAAGAGGCATGGTGGGTGGACAAACTCTAGTGGAAACGATATGATTTTGACAACTTTGGCCTGCACATTTTCAGTGACACCGCAATAAGATCATTTATCAAACCTGCCGAGCAATTAGAGGCCCTGCTGTTAATTACAGTTTGATCGTGCATTGAAATTCAATCAGGAGAGGTCTAAATAATGGACTGCAACCGCTATATAATGCTGGTCATTACCACAAAATAAACCCTGACAGCGTGAACAGGTCTTGTTATCTCCCTGAAAGAATAATGATAAACTTACTGTACATTATTCTCATGCTTAAACAGATGCTAAATAAATACATGGAAATGAAATAACTTCATATAAGAACAGGAAATTATATTTTATAATTATAATTCTAAATTTGAATTATTGAAACGCTAGCAAAAGCATTGTTTGCCCTATTGTTAAAAGTGTGTATATTCAGACCCAACAATAAAGTGATATTGCTAGTTCATTAAACAAGAATTTAACATTGAGTACCTTACATTTCAGCAACAATATTAAGTCCATGAATGGGCACAGTTGTCTCCTTTTAACCTCTCCAAACAATGTTCCATTTTCTGAACAAATCAGTTGAATAATGACTGAATGATTCACTCATAAAGACAATTCCTGCATCCCAATTTGCATACCATCTGACCTAAATTGTAGGCATACTTGAAATTAGAATTAGTGTGTCCCGAATTGTAATATAGTGAAATTAAAGGTCCCGTTCTTCGCGATTCCATCTTTCAAACTTTAGTTAGTGTGTAATGTTGCTGTTAGAGCATAAATAATACCTGTAAAATTATAAAGCTCAAAGGTCAATGCCAAGCGAGATATTTTATTTAACAGAAGTTCCCTTTAAAAGCCTACAGCAAACGGCCGGTTTGGACTACACCCCTGCACTTCCTGCTTTAATGGCGTCACTAGAACAGTCTGATGACTAACTCCGCCCACAAGAATACGCAAATTAGGGGGCGTGGTCTTGTTGCTCTCCCATGTGGAGAAGAGGAAGTGTTGTTTTTGTAGAGTGTGCTTGTCGCCATGTCATCGAGACGCTGTTATTTTCATCCCGGAGTCAAATCACCTTTGTTTGGCCTTCCCACGGACGCTGTACATAGAGATCAATGGTTACAATTTATGTTTAACTCGGTTCCGGAAAATTATAATCACAATTTAAAACTATGTGCAGCACATTTTGCTGAGGACTGCTTCCTCAATCTCAATCAGTTTAATGCCGGATTCGCAGAAAGATTATTCTTAAAAGATGACTCAGTTCCCTCTATGTCTGGAGAAGGCGTTGGTAAGTGTATTTTATTATTGAAGTTGGTCCGTTTAACAGTTTATGTAACTCATTACACAAAGTGCAATGCTAATTAGCTTTGTTAACTAACGTTAGATGGTAAATGAAACTAATCCGAAAAACGTTTTTAAAAAGTGTATTCAGACACCATCGATTGTTGGTGTTTGTAATGATCAGTTTAAATTATTTGTTTATTAACATTGCAATTTGTAACAGCCAAATATAAAAGCATGACAACTACTAAATAGACAGCTTACCATTGTGAAACATCCTGCCAAAGTCTTTCCTGAGCAGGTTGTAATCGATCCTCTTCGATATTCTCCGGGTCTGATTCCGGCTCAAATTGATAAGGCAATAATCTCCCCGTTATGGTAAGAGGCGGGACCTTTCCGGGCAACGAGCGCTAAGCTGCTGTCGAATCACAACACGGGAAGCGCTGGCACAATCAGAACTCGTTACGTATTTCTGAAGGAGGGACTTCAGAACAAGGAAATCATCAGGCCGTTTTTAGGACAGAGAAAACAGCGGTGTACAGATAAGTAAAATGTGTGAAAAATACTGTGTTTTTTTACACGCGAAACATGAACTCATGTTATATTGCACACTGTAAACATAATCAAAGCTTCGAAAACACGCGGAGAACGGGACCTTTAATATGCCAAAGGTACCCGGATAGTTTACTATTTCCAGTGGAATTTCAAAGTTTTTATCATTGTTATTTATCATTGTTTTTATAATGGTTAGTATTATTACCCACAACTTAGGTATAGAAGTTTAGATAAAGGGGTTTGAGTTATTACAGTATTTGAGTTATTGAGTTATTCAAATGCTAATTTCAAACAAGAAGCCTTGTTCAATACTGAAGCAACTTTTGAATCTTGGCCAAACAGTTAATCCAACGCTATCTCACAACCAATATGTACGTATTTTACAAGGTGGCTAATTCGTACGATTTGTCTAAACCCCAGTGACAGATAGGTTTAGGGGCGGGGTAAGTGGGAGGTTATTTGTATGAATTCTTACGAATTGGGCAACTCGTCAAATAGTGAGGTCGTACAAATTCGTCACCTCGTAAAACATGTACAAATTCCTGTGAGATCTGGTTGGTTAATCTCACCTCCAAAACTCACTCTTAAACGTTTACATTGCTTTAACTCATCAAAATAAGTACTTTAAATAAAACTTTAAGTTATATAAGATTCAGCTCAATTAAATGTAATTTAAGTTGAAATGACTTTTTTAGTGTATGTCTGAAAAAAAGCTCGTTCCACCATAACAATTCTCTTTCAGACAACATACAGTCACTCGTAACACTCACCTTAAAAACACTAACAACAGGGAGCATTACATAATGAACTTCAATACATTTGAATGATTTTTCACACAAGTATTTTATTATAGGATAAGAATAACATCTTTTCATTTTATTGTATTACAGTATATGTAACAATGAATGAATGAGAAATGTAGCAATTCAGGTTTTTTTCTATATACACATAGTAAATTTAAGAACTAATTCCTGAAGCAATAATAATTACAAAAACAACAACAAAAACATCAAGAACATATCTAGTATAATGACATTTGTGCAGTATTGAGTCCCAGCTGTGCCAGGAGGCCGTTGTATGGAGTTTGTATGTTCTCCCTGTGTTGATGTTGGTTTCCCACCACAATCCAAAGACATACAGGACAGGTGAATTGGAGACGGTGAGTGAATATGAATGTGTGTGTGTGTGTGAGATGGACTGGCCATCTGTCCTGGGTGTTTTCCTGCCTATGACCCGAGACGCTGGGAAAGGCTCCAGTCTGCGCTTTGGAAAATGTATGGAATAGACTAATGGATGGGTGAGGATTAGACCTCCCTCTCTTTGCCAGTCTTCTTTCCCCATGAAAATGTCTTCCTTGATCCATGTTTCCAAACAAGCATTCTGAAGCTATGCCGATTTACCAAAAGATGACACAAAAGAGACTAAAAATAGGACACCTGGGTCGTCTTTGAGCTGGAATTGCAATTAGTTGCATTTGGAATACTTGTTATTTAATTTCATTGTAAATATCCTGCTAATATTTTATATTTCAATATAATTCTTGCAGAAATGCAATAATTCTGCCATAAAGATAAATATCATCCACACAAACAGAGGATAATGTTCTGAAAATGATCCCAACAAAATCATTCCAGTGTATTAGTTGCATGTGGACTTCCCTATTCTAATAGAATTAGAACTATTATTAAAACTTTAGTCATCATCTTTGGTCTGAACGGTCCTTTAAACAGTGATTTTGGACTATTGCTGCGTTCACGGCACGCCATGTCATAATTACTGTAATTTCAAGATGACAAAACACGTGGCGTTCTGCTCAGAGCTGTTCACGTCCTTGTTACACTATCAATGCCTAAATGAATCTGAAGCGGTCAGGTGGTACAAGTCAGAGCTCTCAGAAAATTCCCAGTTTACAAGTGTAATCTCGTAATTATGGTAAAACACTGGCAGAACTAATATTCGACTGCTCAATCAGAATCAAGTATTCAAGAACGCCACGCATTAGGTCGCTGGGCAAACAAACACCGTCAAGAACATAAAAGTAAAAGCCGTAGTTCTTTCTTGTGTATATAAAAGCCTTGTGCGAAGCAAAGTTAGTTCCTTAAACACTTCTTTGGGAGTGAGCAAAGGGGAGTCTGTGATATTTTTCAGCCTGTACAAACACACCGGCAGACCTTAAAGGTAGGGCAGCTCTGTCTTAAATATACACCAGAGAACCCAGAACTCTCCAAATGAGTTCTCTGGAGATCGCTCCAGACACCTGCAGTCATTTTTCAAACGATTTAATTGGTGTACTTAAGTCAGCTGATACCTACGCCAGTGCTTTGTTGCTAGGCATCATGACACAAAGGTCTCCAGGTACAATTAACTCCATTGTGACATGGCGATGTACACACAGTGTTTTTTTGGAATGGACCGACTTGAGTATAGGCTACGTATATCAGGGGGGCGTATAACATTAATTCACAAACACTCTATCACTGGGACTTGCACTTTATATACAAGGGTAATGACCGGATTCTTTTTTGTAGTACTAAAACTACTACTACAAGTGGCAAACACCTGCTCGCAAGTACATATACGACACAAGAGATTCCCCCTTCCATACTATAGGATACACGCTTTCAGAGGACCTGTTTGACAGAATCGCATTTTTTTTCTGCGATTGAACAGGTTAGGATGCAGAGCTGCAGCTCTCCTGTCTAAGTGGTCTCCTGATAAGAGGGAAGCTGAGATTTCTCTGAGTATTTCTCTCCTGGCAAACAGTGAACACAATGAGTCATGACACTATCCAAGGGCTCCAGTGAAGTGTGTGGGTGGACAGCTACAGTGATAGTGACTGTATGAAGAGAGCTTGCTCATCCAGGACTTAGAAAGAGAGAGAGAGGGGAGAGGAGGCAGGGTGGAAGATGGATTTCCACACATTTATAATAGCTGTCACACCTTACATTCAGCAAGGCAATTTCACATTTGAGAATGGGACAGCGACTCAAATTAAAAATGACATTAATTTCTGCCAGCCTGCACACATTGCATTTTTCATCCCGGTTGAAACACCTCTTGATTAGGCTCTGGAAAGACACAAGCGTACCACACAACAATAGGACTGTCTGATTGGATTCTGTGTACAGTATGTCTTGGGAAAAATATTTGAAAGGGTTTTGTTTCTGAAATCATGTTCGCCCCACACCCTCCCCCAACATTCATATATTCGTTTCCTTAAATCTTTTAAAATCCTGCTCTCTAAAACATTTCTAATTAGGAATGCAAGACGAAAACAGTCCAAATCGAGATGTAGATATTTAAAGCTGAAACAGTCTTGACAACCAAAACATTTAGCACTACAATTTCGGTGGCAAAGCTTCTAAGGCCATTTTTGTGTAAGACGATCCGCCCTTAAGGCTTTGAATTGTGACCTCTTAAGCTTTATTTAAACCAATTATACCAACTGTTGACCAATGGTGTTACATAAATGACTAAAAAAGAATTTCACTTTTTTTTTTCTGGTGATTAAAGCCACTTTTACATGTCATTATTCATTTCAAAACATCTTATAAAGATCACCTTGACAATCAATTTATTTAATAAAAAACCTTAAGGGTTATAGAGCAGGTTTTACATTGTAGATCAAATGGAGAGTCAACATGGTATGGTCAGTCCATTCAATAGTACCATGAAGTGCACAGGGCCAACAACATGCAACATCACTAACATAAAAAGGGGCAGAATTTAGTAAATTCATAAACATCAGCAGAAGTGTGATTTATAGTCATTATAGTTGGACTGTTTGCTTTCTAAATGTCAACTGGATTTGGTTTCGTGCTCTTCGCAGCCATTAATTCACAGCACATAACACAATGTGTTGTTTATCCTCTTGGCAAGTGAACGTGTATTTAATGTTTGAGTTGTATTATTATCTTGCATAGTTTTGTTCATGGTTATGAAGGATGAGGGCATGTCAAGCACCCTGTCTGTGTTGGCATCTGTGGAATCGAACTGCTTCTACCGAGTAAAAGATGAATTTGTGCCAAAAACACAATATGAATGGGCACAGACTTTGAAATCAATAACAAAAGACACTTGTTGCTATTCTATCTATGCACAAATATTTAGTTGAACTGTATTGTTTTGTTTGTGACCCTTTCAGAACAGAATTGTGACTCCCCAGTGGAAAATGATTGCATTTCTTATCTTATGTGTGAGCCTATAACAAGTCACAAACGTGAGAATGAAAACAAACTTACACAAGAGCTTTTGGGCTCCATATTCAACTTTGTGCATTTTAATCGTTGTGCATGTTCTGGCATACAATCTTTTGCAGGTATATTCATTTCCTTTGAATCACAAATCAATTTCTTGAAAAAAGTTGAAAATAAAAACCATGAGTGAAATGGTTCAAAACTCTTTTATTTATTTTATTTGTATTTTTTTTTATCTTTTCCAGACAAACACATTGATTTCTGGACCACAGTAGAGGATGGAAACCTTTCACAAACATTTTTTATTATTATTATCATTATTATTTGAAAATACAAATATAAAATTATACTTTCCACATCTGAGATGTGAGAGACCCCCATCCACTTTAGTTTATTTTACAACAGGGCTTGAGCAAGCCATACAAGAAGACCTGAAAGATGCTTTCAGACGTCAGTCCGTTCAGTCAGTTCTCGCGGTAAAAAGTCCGTTAACATTAAAAAATGGGCAAGTGTTAGGAATGGGCAAGGCAATCAGCGAGGCCTGAGCCTCAGGAGTAAATGGGAGACCGAGTTCCCAGAGGACGTGGCAAAAATAAAACCCTCCACCTAATGACACCGTACTGACCATACCGTCCCCCCATTGAGCTACACGTCCTCTTCAGGTTTACGCGACACATTCTGCAGCTAAACTACTAATGCGCCTCCCGGTACATCTGCTGCAGCTCTTACACGTCACACAGCCAGTGAAACAAACAGTGTGGGCTAGCGGCAGTTCACCTACGATGATGATGATGATGATGATTCAACAATTTAACAAAGAGATATATACACTATACATATATATCTTGTATATGTATACAAGTATACTGTACATTAGACATTACAGTGTAGGACGTTTTGCTGCTTTATTAGTGGGAAGATCGTTTTGGCCATTGCCTAGCACTTGCCGCAAAATTCAAGTTTAAATGGATACGGTAGTTCACTCCCAAAATCACTCGACACCTTCCAGGTCATTTTCTTTTTTTTTTTTAAACCAACAATTTTCCAATGATTTAACTAGTCTAGCAAGATGTGTAACATTCATCCGCTGTAAACTGCTGTCCATGGAAAACAAAATGGTGGCAACAGAGCCATGCTACCTTAAAGTCCAAGCTACGAGATCAAATTACGGGGGGAAAATAGGGTAAGCTAACCGACGCAAATGGAAAAGACTGTTTAAAAAAAGATTGCCAGCCTTCATTTTAATCACAGAAGTCACACTCTTATTTGACAGCAGAAGGGAAATGTGCTTCGTCTGCTGTTAAACATTTGCCTTCAGCTGTTTAATCAAGGATCTTCTAAATCTATGAGTACCAAGATCTAAATGGATGCCAGATACACAATTTAAGAGACATCCAACTAAGAACGACTAATGTTACCGTTTAAAAACGTCTTCAGTAAGAAAATGCTGTGCATGATTCATCCCGACAGCACCTTTAAATTTAGCTCAAATGCATTGAATAACTTCCAATAGACGCCTTTCATTAAAAGTTGTGCTATACTGATCATAACCCGATAATATTACAAAAAACTCCCTTACATTGGCTCATGTTTGATATCCCTGAGAAGAGATGTGATTCAGGAATACAGATTCAGTGTGACACTGGATTCACACTCAAGTCAAGCGAATTAGTGCGACATCAGAACAGGCAATGTCAGATGTTGAATTAAAATGAAAAGCTGGCAATGCAATCGTTTGTTCAACGTGACTCAAAACTAAAGTATGTATTAATCTAGGCAGACACGATTAAAAAAATTATAAAAAAAGAAAAGTAGCGCAATAGGCCACTGGGATATTTTTTAAGAGTGTAAATATCAAAACCTATTACAGTTTTATCCATTTATCTATAATGATTAGGCTATATCATCATCATTACTTAGTTATAGTAACTTACTAAAAAAATATTTATGAATTTTTCATTCACATAATAAAATCATCCTCTTCATGATAACTATAGCTTGCATCCCTCTTACAAAAGAATGAACGTAAAACGGTGTTGCATATCTAGCGTTAGCATTTAAGGTAGTATGGCACACCCCTTTTAAAACATTCAAGGGTGGGGATCCAATTAATGCCTTGATTACAATTCTGTCGTACAGCAATTTCTTTCTCCTAGATTTCATCAGTGAGAGCTTTGGTTTGTTGAAACCATGTGAGACCAGCAAAACAGTGGAACAAAAAAGGAGAACAAAAAAGAAAGAAAAAAGAAAAGAAAAATTACTATGAAAATAACGCTCAGCATTTTTTGTCTTTTGTCTTTAAATGATTATAAAGAGAAAGTTCTATCCTTACTGGTCCTACAATTGCTAATGAATACCTCTACATCTTAACATTAAGTACATAACACCTACGACTACTCACTAAAGAGAGAGTGTGAGATATAGAGAAAGGGGAAAAACGACAAAAGGAGAGTGAGAGGGAAGGGGAAATGTGAAAAATACCAACCGAGAAGTGTATAGACCACTACACTGGCATCAAGACAGCACTCTTTTACAAGGTAAAGTCATATTCCTGGTTTTTTTTTGTTTTGTTTTTTTTATCTTTTTCTTTTCTTTTTTTTTTACACACTACTAAAATACAATGAGCAACATAAGATTACTGAATGAGGTGACAGGGAATGAAGAGAAACAATTGATAAATACAGTACATAATATCTGTATTATTGTCATTGTTATATTTAGTATAATCATTAACATCCACAAAAATATTGATAAAAATCCATCCCTATTTAAATTGAAAACATGTTCGGGATCATTTTCTTTCTTTCTTTTTTTTTGTACGTTTGTCTTTTTTTGAAACAGCTCAAACAGTTAGCACAAAGTTCTCCTTGTCTTTTTAAAATCATATGACTTTATCACGTCTCTTTCTTGAGAAAGAATCCAGCATTCTGCCTCACCTGTTAGTTTAGTGACATGAACAAACAAAACAACTAAACTAAACAAAAAGGACAACCAAAACCCCCAAAATAAATAAAGAAAAATAAAACATTTTCAACAAGATCGAAAAAAAGGAAAAAAAAACAAAAAAAACAGCATACATCAGTCAATTCATATTTGCAAATATCATTCATATTTCTAAATGCCATTTGTGTCTAATCAAATCCAGTCCCCACATGTACAACAAATGTGTGTAGCAGCTACTGGTTTCAATCAGTTTCAGTGTTTCTGAGGAAATGAACTATTGCTACCAATAAACTCATCTGTCATCTCTGATATTCTAGAATAAAATCCCTGGAAAGAGATCATTTGAAAGTACAGTCTTCAAATCAATGCAAGCCAAGACTCGAGATTTGTGAGTGTTATCCTGCGTGGAAGGAAAGAAAGAAAGAAACGGCTTCCACGGCGGTCCTTCACATGACCCATGTTAGAGACTGTCAGTTGACATGTGCAAATAGAAAATGATAAATTCTCTCTCACAGTGCAATGATTTACTTAATTTCAAAACAACACTTTAATATCTTTTTTTTTAATATCTGTCTCAGGCTAAAATAAATTAATTTGTAATCTCCTTTAAAGTAATTCTCACAGGACTGAGGTAATGGTATAAAAAGAGTTGTTTTTCCTAATCGTAGAGCAACTTCAAAACCTTTTGAAATATTGCGTCGCTATTCGAATCGTCTCCGCACGCTCGGCGGGAAAAAGAAGCCCGTACTAGAACGCGAAATGAAACGTTAACATGAAATGTCTCGACACGGTTTGAAATCATAATTCATGTGTGCTTTGGATTTTGTGGTGATTTCGGTATACCTTGCGAAGAAGTATATTCTCTTTGTAAGCTGTGCACATCTTAACGTACTATCTAATCCATATGCTGGTATGACAACCTGCACAGTTGTAAAGCCGACGGTATTTACAAAGCGAGCTAACAGTGTTCGATTGAGTTTCGTCCGCACTGGGGTAAATCACGGCCTTTGTGCTACAGATGGACCTCGGTTACTGCATTGAGCCTCGGAGATATTTTTGCACTGACATATTGCGGCTTTGCGCACGATACAACCTCTATGACACCATCACAAAAATATGGTTCTCTCTCAGAAACGGTTTGATGCAGTGAACAGAATAATATTTACAGGTTCAGAATTATTTTCTTTTTAAATCTCATTTCACAAAGTATTAAAAGGAAAGCTTTTTCTTTTACATTTTTTTTTTTCATCGACAACAAAAATGACATTTATAAAAAAGGACTGTGAAAATATTGTAGTCCTCTTATTGCCCAAAATAGGTAATCATGGTTAACAAGACATCACAATAAACATAGAACAGAGCTACTAAGATTTTTTTTGAGTTACCCACTCATTGCGGTTTAGGCTTGAATTAAAAATGTCTGAGTCATTTCAATCCATTTTCTTGCTTGAATGAAATGAAACCTGAAAACGTGATCGACGAGGACTGTGAAATGAAACCGCTATTGGAATATTACTACCTCAAAAAAAACAAAAAAAGACATTAGTTTATGTTTACATAGTCGCTCTCATCAGAGAACATTCAAGAACAAATGAAGAATATCTAGAAACGCAAATAAACGTTGGTTGATTCAACGTGTACACAATTAAAGATGACTAAAAGGAAAAACAATGAAGGAAAAATAAAATCCTAATTCAATGTCAGGGCTACACTAGGATAAAATATTCAAAAGCCAGGTTTTCAGTATAGTACAGCAGATTGTTTAGTTGTTTTTTTCTTTTTTTCTTCTTGCTGAGATGTTTCTGACGTTTCGGTTTGTTCTTCGTGTGGCGCCATCTCAGCTTTAGATTCCCGTTGAGCGCTGTAGTGCTTGAAGTTTAATGGCCTTTACCTGTACACAGAACCAATTAGAAACTCCGGCCAGTCTTCCCCGGGCCTCCTGATAAACTCTGCTGAAGGAAACAGAGAAGTGTCTGAGATTTCACACATACTTCAGGTGTGTAACATGTGCTGCATCTGAGCCTTACTGCTGACTATCATTTTATGTCTGTGATTTTAACTCTGTGAAACTTGTCACACCTGCACAAGTTTGGACACGTTTGACTGTGGCGTGTGTGTTTCTTATTATAAAGGCTTATAAATTCTAAAATGACAAGTCTGTAGATAAATACACCACTGGTCAAATAAATTGGGGTCAATAAGATTACTTTTTAAGGATTAATTCTCCCAAAAATGAAAATTAGCCCATTATTTACTCACCCTCAAGTCATCCTAGGTGTATATGACATTCTTATTTCAGACGAATACAATCAGAGTTATATTAAAAATGTCCTGGCTTTTCCAAGCTTTATAATGGCAGTGAATGGCTATTTCTGTTTTGAAGTCCATAAAAGTGCATCTATCCATTATAAAATACAGTAAAATATAAAATATCCATTTACAAATTACGTGAATGCGTGTACAACAGTTAGCGGAAGTTAGAGATTACAGATTAAAAAAGCTTTAAATATGGATATTTTTCTTACACACACAAATCGCTTCACTTCAGAAGGCCCCCGGAGCCGTGTGGAGCACTTTTATAATGGATATATGCTCTTTTATGGACTTCAAAACAGAAACAGCCATTCACTGCCATTATAAAGCTTGGATTAGCCAGGACATTTTTAATATAACTCTGATTGTATTCGTCTGAAAGATGAATGTCATATACACCTAGGATGGCTTGAGAGTGAGTAAATCATGGGATAATTTTCATTTTTGGGAGAACTGTAATCCCTTTAAAGCTTTTATTCAGCAAGAACTCATTCAATTAATCAGAAGTGACAGTAATGTGACAACAGATTTCAATTCAGAAAAACTGTTATCAACACTGATAATAAGAAATATTTCTTAAGCATTAAATCAGCATATTAGAATGATTTCTGAAGTAACGTGACACTGAAGACTGGAGTAATGATGCTGAAAATTCAGCTTTTCATCACAGGAAAAGTATTTAAAAAATATATATTAACATGAAAAACAGTTGAAAAACAATAATTTTTCACAATATTACTGTTTTTACTGTATTTTTGATCTAATAAAAGTAGCTTTGGTGAGACTTCAGTAACACTTTAGTATGGGGAACACATATTCACTATTAACTACGACTTTTGCCCCAATAAACTCCCAATTTACTGCTTATTAATAGTTAGTAAGGTAGTTTTTGTAGTGTTTAAGTTTAGGTATTGGGTTGAATTAAGGGATGTAGAATATGGTCATGCAGAATAAGGCATTAATATGTGCTTTATAAGAACTAATAAACAGCTAATATCCTAGTAATATGCAACTAGTTAATAGCGAGAATTGAACTAAAAAATAAAGTGTATCCAAAAAATCTTACTTGCCCCGACCATTTGAACAGCAGTGTAAACACTAGTGTGTGTATGTTTTTTTTAATGGGTGAGTTGGGCCCATTAAGTGTCAAGCATAGAAGTAAAGCCCTTCAATACAATTTAAAATGCATGACTGAATTCTTTGATTTAGTATTATTCTAAAACATTAGCAGAGGTGTCCAAACTTTCAACTGGTAGTGCATTTTGTCCGATTCACAAGGATTTCAAATGCAATTTCACTTCAGTCAAACTTTTAAAAGCATGTATTGTCTTTGGAAGGCAGTGTGTTTGATACACTGAAGCTTCTGATTGTACACAGTAAATCTAGTTCAAACATAAAGTGTGTATCGATTCAGCCCGGATGAAAGTTTGCTGCTGACAGTTTTAAATTGAAGTAGAGATGTTATATGGTTCACTATCGGAATCACTCCACCGTCAGCATCTTTTCATTACAAGCTTCGGTCGTTTAGGCTCAGATACAGAACACATCAGCACTTTTATGCAAACACATCTACACATCTACATGGAGTTCAGACATCGACGCAACACATATGTTAGTGTTTCAAGCATGCAGAAACTCTTCCCATGTCCATCCAACCAGGAAATGACAAGTTAAGAACCTGCTTCTGCGAAATGCCTCCGCTGCTGTTGCTTTCTCTGACTGCTGATGTGCACTTCAATCAAACGTTTGGAGAATCCATACAGATGGAGCGATTCTACCTACTCATTAAATCAATCATCCGTTTTGCCTCGAGGACAAAATGAGAAGCTCTTTAGGAAGATTATGGGCAACAAACCGCAACCCGCAGGCCTCTTATCCAGACGACAGGTCACAGGTAAATGCCACGGAGCCACAGATGCATCACCGTAGGAGAAAAAAAAAAGTCTAGGTACAAATATTAACCAA
Organism: Gobiocypris rarus; assembly: GCA_023029165.1. Classification (NCBI taxonomy): domain Eukaryota; kingdom Metazoa; phylum Chordata; class Actinopteri; order Cypriniformes; family Gobionidae; genus Gobiocypris; species Gobiocypris rarus. Next base: position 28,337,141 of record CM040911.1, on the reverse strand, counting down.
GTATAGGGGAGGGATTTTGACCAAATAAATGTGCATCCACTTATCCACAAACAGCGCATTTCGATTCGATTGAGCCGTATCTGGCATCTCAGCATATACTCAAAATCACCTTTAAGTCCTTAAGACCTAGCTATACAAGTGAAGTGATTACGGAAACAGCGCCTTATCCGAAAAACCTGATGAATTACATCAGATGGCACCTAAGTCAACAGATTCTCAGCAAAGAGGGCTCGCTTCCAGGTGCACACTAATCAAAGCCGCAACACCTGGGCATAATATCCAAATACAGCACTTCATAGAGGATATGAGACGACGTGCAGCGCCAGGGCTGTCGCAAAAGAACTCTGGCAGTGAAAGAAAGCAACTGCGCAGTTTTGAGTAGACCCGCTTTTGCAGACATCATGCATGAAAGAACAGTCGAATGACAGACAGGCAGGCGGAGGATAAAGGAGGAACTAGTGACAAAAAGTAATGGGGGAAAAAACGTGTAGCCTCCACGCTTCCGATGTTTGCGAAGCGGGAAACGCTTTTAAAGGCTTTTAAAGGGTCTCAAAATGAGGATTTAATAACGTAGATGTCCAATGAGTTTTGAGACTCCTGAAATCCAGATTGTTGCATATGAAGTTTAAATTCCCTTGTCTGGGATGTAAAAGCCCTGTAAAAGCCTCAAGGTGTTGATGAAAAAAAGTAAGAGCACTACACGGATTTAACGTAAACTCATCTGAGATCAAAAGGAGAGGGAATCAAAATGAATAGGCAGATGGAACAGGAAGATAGGAGTGTGAATAGATGCATAATTATGAAGGCACAAATAAAAATAAAAAAAGTATATTTCATAAATGATACGGGATATCTACCTCAAATGAGATGGCAACCAACCACCTGTTAGGTTTCAATGGTATCCATTTGTAAAAGCTGTCGCAATCAAAGGACCCTAAAAGTGTACAGTTAGTAATGGTGTCAGTATGCATTCAGAGTGAAGTGATCACTCGCAAGTCATTTCAATCATTGCAAGTGTTGCTAGCATGAATGAATGTCATCTATCAACCTTAAAGATCAGTCCACATCATTTCCTCAGTCTGATCTAGGTGAACATCAGGAGAGAGCAGGAATAACTGTAACACATAGTAAATGTAATTGGTCATAACTTGATGCACAATACACTCACCGTGTCCATAATCCTCAAAGAGTGCTGGGTGCGTCAAACAATAAACCGTATTTAAAAAGAAAAAATCCTGCCCACTACCGTAGCTTGCAATGGGAATCAGAAATATTGCAACGTTTTAGTCACGTGGCATTCATCTGGACTTTTAAAGGCGGCATTATTGAAACGTTGCAATAAATATTGATCGTGTTTGCAAGCTACAGCAGTGCGGATCAAATTCAGCAAGAAAGTTGTTGAAAAAAGTTATTATGGTCGTAATTATACATACAATAAATCAAATAATCCTTTTAAACAATTCTCTCCTTTAAGTTAGGCCTTTTTGTAATATATAAAAAAATAAAAATCATAAAACTTACAGACAAACATAACATAAACTATAATTATTTTTTCATCATATATCAAATTATTCAGCAAATTGTTTAATGTCTAAATTAAGATATACATTTGATATAGGCTGGTACTGATGATATTTCAGGTTAATTTAGGTTAAAAACCCCAAAAATATTACATTTATTCCTGCTCTCCCCTTTTAAATCTTTTAGTGCCAAACAATGAAGCAAAATGGAAAGAAATACATTTCAAAGAACAAGAGAGAATGGAAAGTAAGATCATATTTGATTTTTTTTAAAGATCAAGTAATTGCATATAATCATTTACATTCATGCCAACAATAACAACATTAATAAATTCATCTGTAATCACAATTCATGCAGCAAACATAAGAAAAATACAAACGCTGTCAGAAATCACTTATAAGCCTCAATCTGAGCAGCAAAACTGTGAACTTCACCAGTGTCAGGCTCCAGTCCAAACACTGGGGAACAAGAACATTAGCGAGATGTATACATCTTTTGTAAAAAAAAATAAAAAAGCTTTTTTTCCAGTTTGTGAGGATGCTACAAAACAGCAGTTCATGTCAGGCAGAGCGAAAAAAGAAAAAAATCCCTCTTTCTGCCTCCAGAACACTGTCAATCACAAGCGAGATGTTCTGAGGGTTTGAGGCCAACCTAAATTTGACTCTATTTAGGTTAGAAAAACTCCATCTGAAAGTCAGGCGCAAGGTGACATTGTTATTCTGAAAATCCCGTTTAGATTTAATGAGTGCCCGGTCTGTTTTGCAAACTGTACTTAAGGGCAGAAGAGAGAGAAAAGTTATTTGCTTTTCCTCCCAAACAAGAGATTGGAGGGGCACTGAAAGCAGAATGAATCAGAGGTGTGTGCAGATAGGCAATAAACAGTGTCCTCACATACAAAGGCTCTTATTCATTTTTTTCCCCAGCAGATCTGGACGGCGGTTCAAAAAAACGTCTGGAGCCGGTAATTCCCTCGGCAGCCTGTGATTTAACGCGGCCTCCCTCATCAACCCCCCTTCGAGTCGGCTCCTGCTCCTTTTCTCTTCCGCCCAAATCCTGCTCCATCTCTCTGCTCCGTTAAAGGTTAAAAACTAATGCACGGAAGGAATAATGAATGCCTATGGCTTCAAAGGGCAAGACAACATATTCTTATGACAGGGTTTCTCACAAGAGTTTATTATCGCCTTATTGATTTACATATGCACTTTGTGTGGGGGACCTTTCAAAGGCTGCCTCTGGTATGCCCATCATCTGCTGGAAAAATAAAAAAGCCATTGTGTGCGGGGAAACAAAATACCGGGTTGAAAATGAGAGAAGAACTAATTGTGAGATTTCTGTCCTCCGGGCTGGCACATGAACAAAAGCACACTGACACATCACACTGCTGCTGACAGCCGGTACAAGTTCACAGTTTGTTATCCTGAAGTTGACAGAGAGAGAGGAATGCTGGTGGGAATGCAGAAATGTTAGCAATGCTAAAACCAACGCTATCTAACTTTAGCCATTTGCCAGGGCACCTGCTTTGCACTAATGAGACTGTGATTTCACATTTTTCAGCTTTCAAAAGAGAGACGTTTTTATAGCCTTGTTCCCGATAATTAGTATCGGTAAAACATGCACATCTATCACACCTTTGGACCCACTGCAACCTGTTACATCTGAGATGATTTATTTATCACTTTTTTTCCACATAACTTCATGCGTTTGCTTCTTTTGATTTCACATACTCGCATATCACACATTCTTTTAGTCCTATTAGTTGCGTTAGAAATATTTATTCCTTCAGGACAAATTACATTTGAAAACTTTATTAGCTAATTCATTATTAGGAACTCATTAAAAAGTTGCACCACTTTCGCACAAGGTATTTCAGTGCAAAAACAAATTCTGTACGAACATGCCTATTCGAAGCAAATTACTGCGGGACTTGAAATAAACAGAATTTTATTTTGTATGCATTTTATAATGATGAGGAACATGTAATGTTAAAGAGCCAATTTGGGTGCCTGGATCAAGATAAGTTTATCAGATTGAGAAAGTCTGCATTTGGGACTGCAAGCCTGTGAATTGTGCTCAATACATAGTTTGTGGACGTATTTGCGTAATTTACTCAATTAGGGCAGCTATTTCAAATCCGCTATAATATTTATACAAATACGCTACAGTGTTGGGGAAAGTTACTTTAAAAAGTAATGCATTACAATATTGCGATTCTCCCTTAAAGTGACTAATTGTGTTTACTTTTGTGTTACTTTTTCTCACTCGGGCTGGGCTTGTTTTTTTATAACAAAAAAACGTTATATTTTTGGTCAAATGTAAAGACATAGAAGAAAATAATAAGGCTGAAGGAAATGAAAATTCACGCGTGTACAGTAGAGGGCACAGCTCAAACAAACCTTTCAGCTGCTGCCATTCTGGATTGCAGAAGAATAGGATGCGGGAGAAGAAAGTTTAACACTAACTTCACCAATAAAAACAACAAAAAATCTGGTCATTTTTGCTTATGGTTGAATCGTCAAAGGTCAGCAGCAAGTACATTGGTCAATAAAGTGAGATTAACACATTTAATTACTGGAGGTTTGTGTAGTCAAAAGAAATTTTTCTTTCATTTTGAGGAATACTGAATATTTTTCTGTGCACGTGAGATGAGTAAATGCATGCTCGCATTTAGTCTAGAACTACAGTAACCTTCACGTTGAAACACAATGCCTCTGCACTTACTCCTGATTTTTCTCAACATGGCGACAGGAAAGCTGTCAGTCAATTAATCAAAAATCAAAGTAACTCAGATATTTATTACATTTAAAAGTAATGCGTTACTTTACTTGTTACTTGTAAAAAGTAATCTGATTACGTAACTCGAGTTACTTGTAATGCGTTACCCCCAACACTGTACGCCACAATGCAGCAATTCGTTTTTATTGAATTCCCTATTGATGTTCATATACAGATAGTTTATATGTCAATGTACACATAATTTTTCTGGTAGTAATTTTAACAACCCGCCAAGCCAGAAATTCGCTCTTCCAGATGAACTTTTGATCTGGTCTTTTTTTTTCAATTCACTCTAAAAACTACGGTAGCAGCTGCTGGAGTCTAAAAGCGCTAATTCAGGCAGGGTGGTGAATGCATTAGGTGGGAGAGAACAGAGAAACAGTTATGGTGGTGAACAGGGTACTTACAGCAATGCTGTGTCCGAAGCCGGAGCCGGGCTGGGGACTAGCAGCGCTAATGTAGTTGCCCACGCCGGAGTCCTGGCTGGTGGGGCCGTACAGGTCAGCCACTGGCCCAGGGCTGCTGGCTCCAGGAAAGGCTCCAGGCCGGGGCGGGTTGGTGCCTGCCGGAGAAGTGGCCGTGCCAACAGTGATGTGAGCAGGGTTGCTAGTCAGGACTGCTGGTGTGTAGTTTGACTAACAAGCTTAGCAAAAGCATGCACTATAAGCACAAAATGTCATATTTTGAAAGGAAGTCTTGTGTGTGTATGTCTATACAGCCTGGGGTGTTTTAGGAATGGTGGCCTAATGTGTTCTCCTCCAAAAGGTATACACATAGACACACACACACATTGCACAAAGCAAACTACTCAGCTCTACTTCAAGCTAGCGACTACTGCAGCAATATATCCCATCATTCATGCAGATGAAAGAGCGCTTATGTGTGTCGGACGCATCTCGCCCGCATTCACATGGCATGCATGCTACTCAAATAGGTTTTAGGCAAGCATAGAGAGCTGGACTACTGTGTGATGGAGATCGATCAGATTTTTTTTCCCCTCTGAGGACATCTGTGATGTTTAAAAGTGTGAGTGAGAATGAATCGCTTCCTTGCAAGTTCCTTTCATTATCATAACCTCACCCCTCTCTGTGCTCCCATACACTCCCTTTCCCCCAATCTCATATCAAGTGCTCTACGCCCATCCTCCTTCAAATTTGACTGCCGGTTCTCCAGTCCCTTTCTGAAAATTGCACATGGGATTTTGCCACAACACCCCCTATCTAATCAACACCTGTCATTGAGAAAGTGGTCTCTCTCCTCGTTTTTTTTTTTTTTTTTTTTTTTAAATATATACGGCGGTGATTATCTGGCAGTTAGCGTCAGGGGGCTATCAGGCCTAGCAGCTGCCTGGAAACCAGGAAATTGCTGAGGGTGTCTTGGGTAAAATGCGTTGAAGACTGAATCATGGAGTTTCCTCTCCACTGCGAGTGCGGCTCCACTTTCGCTAAAACTACATTTGGGTCTGAAAGCAGAAACCGTTGAAGATGAAGCCTGAGAGCCCGAAATTAAACACTCGCCAAGCACAAAATGCTGGCTTTGGTGAGTAAATAAAATGTTGCTGAGTAACTTTATTAGGAAATGCATAATAAAAAAAAATGTTTTAGTGCAAGAATGATCCCCTGCTAACCCTGGCTGATTTAAAGTGACATGGGCGATTCAAATCAAACATCCTGTGATTCCCGTGTCTTCTAACAACTTGAGGAAAATATACCACCGGAAGTTTATCAGCTGTGATTAAAATTTCTTATAAAAATAAAAAAAGCAAAATGGTTTCATGGTTGGTAAGACATATTTATGGTGGGTAAAATTCTTCAACAGCCAGCAGGGTTACTATCATTAATAAAACAACTACTGAAAACACATTTTTAAAATTGAAATCAAGCTGACGAAAAATGAAGTTAAAATTTTAGATAACTTTAACTAACTGAAATAAGTTTAAGATAAAGCACTAAAATTACGAACTGGAAATAAATAAAAACTAAAACTTAAATAAAATGAAAACTGCTTATAAAAATAACCTAAAAATAACACTGAATGTGATGTGGTGCCGCAAAGTTGGAACCTCTGAACCGAAATACAGATTCATGGAGCAGAAATACTGACAAATGTGAGAAAGGAGCAAAGATGGGCTGGAGGGGGTTTTGGGGGGGAGAATTACAATTAGACTATAATTATATCAGACCACTTGAGCCATGGCTGCTGTCATTTGCAGATGCCCCCTCCATTTCACTGCTGTTGAGAGGCGAATTAAGGAAAATAAAAACAAATGCATGAATTAAATTAAATGAACGCTCTCAGAAACTTTGAGGCCCCTCGCTGTGCCACGCTCATTTTTCTCCTACGCACAGCCCTCTATGACACTTCCATTAATAAGCGAATATTAAATCAAGTTCCTCCACAGGCAGAGGCCTTCAGATCAGCGGCCATTGAAAAGGGAGTCTATTACTGCAGCAGCCTCCAAAAAACTCAGGAGGGTAAAAGATATCTGTATGAATGGAATATTAGCCCGGAGGGCTCGCATAGGAGAGCAACTATGTTAGATAGGGGGCAATATGACGCCGTGGGTAAACTGGACGAGGCAGACTCACACAATCTGTCTGCTTTTCACACAAATGAGGACACAGACAACAGGAGAGGTGAGCGGCTCTACAGTCAGAGCTTTCACTTCTAAATGTCAGCGTATCAAAATAGCGTCAGCTACTTCTAGGGATGATGGGAAAGCGTGTATATCCTCTACTAGATTTGAGTGGAAGGGAAGATGGCTGTCACTAGCATACCACCTGTCTGCAACTAGCCCATTGTAATGTAAAATATGATGCACAATTAGCAAGGGACAACAAACTGTCCAAAAAAAACTACACCAGTCTTGAAAAGACATGGGTAAAAAGTGCACAAACTATTGCAGTATTTTTGTCTTGATTTCAAAGTGAATTTTCAGATAAAAATATTAAAAGAATCTTGAAAAGAAAATAGCAAAACTTGGAATATTTTAATAATAATACATTAGATTAAATATTAGATTTAATATTATTTTCAGAGAGTATATCCTAAATTAAGTTTATTAAACTTAAAACTTTTAAAATTTAGAAATGTATGATTTATGCTAGACATCATAGATTTACGCTTGATGATGATGATGATATTAATAATAATAATAGGCCACAAATACACTAATAAACTAATAATAATGTAATAAAGGTGAATTTATCTTCTCAGATTTGTTTTACTGATTTAGGTGGTCAATATGTCAGTAATTCAGCAAAATATAGAAGCCTCTAAAAAGAGCAGGGAGACAGAAAAACAACATAGATGACACAATGTTAACTCACATCTTGAAATTGTTCTCGGAATGATCTGGATCACCAATCCAGATCACAAAATCATAAATAAAACCCTTCTAATATAAGAGGGGGAAACCAGCACACTGTAAGTGACAGCCCTGGTTAGCATCACGTCCTGATCTATGACTGGCTTCTGTATCCCCAATAGGCCTACGCTAATAAGACTTGATTCGCTGTCTTTTATATCTCCAGAAGCCATTAATGACGATGTGCTCATTAACAGAACAAGAAATAGTTTTGTAGCTCAATACTGCTGTGAAACTAATTCATACACATTACCAACTATTATGGATTTATTTCAAACCCCCTATTATGTGCAATGTGTCTATCTAAAAGCATGCAATCATTCAAAGACCAGCTTCCATTTAAAGAAAGACATCTTGGAAGTTAAGTACATTGCTCACGAGGTTGAAAGAAATGCAGAACATTAAAACCAACAACCGCCAATACTGTCAACATTCCCTGGCATTCCCTAACTGGGATCTGAACCATAAACTGTCTGGTTGCTGGCTTGGATGTCTAATCCACACATGCCTCAATGTCTGCAAGACAGTTTACTAGTCATTACCATGGCTCTTGACGGCACTTATTTGTCTTTTTTTTTGCTTAAGATGTGTCCTGTTTATTGCCAAGAGCTCAAGACTGCCTTCCTTTGAACTACAGGCTACTGAATATAAAGTGGAGCACTACTGTTTTGAAGAGGACCGAACGTCAGTTCAGTGGTGCACTACCATGAAGCATTACAAAATATGCCAAACTCTTCCCTTCAAATATGCTGTCAAAACAAGACGTTTTTACCACCATGCTACACACTCTTCTCATTTTCACTCATTAGTTTATGTAATTCTATATACAGTGGCCAAAAAAAGCATTTGAACACTTAAGTCACATTTTAATGTCAGAACTTATTCGCATGAGATAAAATAGCAAACCAAGTGTCATCTGCAATCAAATTATGCTGCATATTTGTCTGTAGACATGTTCCACTAACATTTGACAACCAGAATGTGGCTCCAAAGTTTTATCATTTTAAAACCTCACAAACTTATTTTTATGAAATATTATGCTTAGAAAGTGTGCCCGAGTTATCCTTCTTTACAGGAAATAACACTTGATTTGTTATTTTGTATGTATTGCAATGACATTCGTCTCTTTTAAAGAGTGACTTAAAGGGATAGTTTACACATAAATGAACATCTGTCATCATTTACTCACCCTCACGCAGTTCCAAACCTGACATTTTCTTTGGCAGAACACAAAAAGAAGATCCATACAATAAAATATGATCTAAAAAGACACCAAAAAAGCACTGTGACATTTTTCAATACATCTTCTTTTGTGTTCTACAGAAGAAAGTAAGTCACACTGGTTTAGAATGACATGATGGTGAATAAATGATGACAGAATGAACTATCCCTTAAAGTGTCTAAATACATTTTGCAGCCACTGTACTGTATATGTGAACAAACAGAATGAACACAGAACAAAAACTATGCAAATAAAGGGATGCATTAACAATTTATCTCAATATTTGATACTGTGTCCAAGTGCGGCAACTAAGCGATAAAATCAACTTCCAACAAATGGCTTGTCATTTTATACTCATGTACATGAAGTCGGATGTTTAGATATCATTTATCACATGCCAGCAGGCTGACAGTTGAGCAGTATGGAGCCAATGGGTGTGTAAAACATATATACGTGCCTGAGTATGTACTGCACAAGATATGAACCGTTAGGTATGAACGCATCTCCCGGTTAAATGCACGGGGACCGTGATCCCGCTTTCCCGGATATATCTGCACAGTACATACGCATTAGCGGCGTATGTATATACACTCCCTCAAATCCACAGGCAAAATGACAATGCTACGACAATTCAACATGCAGCGCACATCAAGCAAACTGCAAGGATGCACAAAACCCTTCTCATCTGTCCCCCCTGTCTTGTTCTCGCTCGTTTTAATGAATGGCAGGGTGATGAATAAATCGCATGAATCAAATCAATCATTGAATGAAGGAGAGGCGGGTACACACCTGGGCTCTTATACTGATCCGGGCTGGCCAGGTGCTGGAGAGGGGAGTTGCAGGCTGATGTGGCATGCTCGCTTTGCAGCAGCTGAGCCGCCTGGGGGCCCAGGGAGCCATAGTCCGCAAAGGAGAAGGGGGGCCCCCGTTGGTCGCTTGGCGAGGAATAGAAACCGTAATCGGGGAAGCCTGGGAGATACAGTACAGGGGGGGAGGAGGAAGGGAGGAGGATGAGGAGTGGGACTCCATCATTGAGGGAAATAGGACTTTGCATAGTAATGTTATGAGGCAATGTTTACTATCTGACTTGCATGGTTGTACAATGCAGCGTGCACTGGGAAGATAGATGGTGAGTTTGTAGAGCCACATCTCGCTGTTTCCCCTGTGTGTGTGTGTGTGTGTGTGTGTGTGTGTGTGTGTGTGTGTGAGAGTGAATGTGACGCTGTGTGTTTGTGAAGACTTGCTGGCCGCCACTGCACAATACACTGTTATAAACACTTGGCTTTGCTGCAGTCAGAGGTACTGTCACACTACACATCAAATAAGCATACAGAAAAACATGGTTTTTAAAAACTTTTGTTTGGTGATTACATAAAAACTGACTGACCTTAATAGATCTTCTGAGAAAGGAACGCTCTTTATTTGAAATGCTAATTTGCATTCAGCATCCACAAATACAACAAGCAGGGAAATAACTGTAATACCACACTGTTATCCAAACCACGGTATGTCCTCTTTAAAAACATTAGATTTATAAATGTGGATAACTTTTCTCTAATACGTGAAAGTATTTGCAAATATTTTTTTTTGATTGCGCTTGAGTGCATGTGTGAGCCAATTTATTATACAAACTATTACGAGTGAAAAGACGCTTTTATATATTAGATACAGTTTTTGGACAGTCACATAAAAATACATTAAATACATAAAATTACATATCTCAAAATCAAATAAAAAAAGAACTAAAATGTTTCCCAAAAGATGTTTGTGATTATAATGATGTTAGTGATATAAAGATGTTTTAATTATAATGTACAAAATAAAGAGAGAAAAAAAGACACTTTCTAGCGACTGAATCAAAAACGTCACCACTTGATCCCACTTTGTTTGAAATGTTGTATCTAATGATGCAATGAGATTCAGACATTTAAAAGTGTGACATTGAAAAGTGACTTCTTTTTCAAGATACTTTTCCTGTGTGTGTCAGATATGATAAAAAGCAACTATTGCGTAATCAAGCTCAAGTCTGTCACTATCTCTGTGTGAAAAACAGACACATATGAGATGATGTAACCTTGTATCTGAGAAGACCACCTGAAAATTGTCCATAGCTGATGGTGTGTAATTAAGCTGACCCCATCCTGCGCTGCCCGCTGTTGTTACAGACGTGGAACTGTGAACTTGAGGGAAGGTGTTAAAGAGAGGGAACTCGCAGAGCTTCAGTGTACCTGTGCTGCTAACTGTTTACAAATAGTCAATATAGCCCCTCTGCTAGGGTTTATATCACACAACCTATCAGCCCAGAGAACGCCTCATTAGAGCAGCCTTGGTGAGGTACTATATTCGATTCTTTTTCCTTTTCCTCTGCCTTAATTAGTTTCAGAGGATCTCACATATACACAGCAGAACAAATGAGGTCTATGCCAGCCTACATTTAGGAAGAGTTGAGGGAGTGATAAAGAAATATAAATAAAAGAAATGAGAAAGGAAAGGAAAGTTGATTCTCTGACAGGCTGTAGCTTTGTTGCTCTGACCTTCTCCAATCACTCATTAATTATCCGCCGCTAGTCTGCTGACTGCTCATCTCAGCCCAAGCCTTGAGTCTGCTATAATGTAAAAAAAAACAGCAATGGCTGCATTTTTAGTGGCCAAACACATTTATTAAAGACCCAGAGATTTGTTGGTATTGCTTATACACTACATGTATGTTGACACCAGTGTTAATCTCGTACAAAGGGTTTTTACATTTCATAAACAATAACGAAGAATGTGTTAGTCACACTGTGATTATGCTCTTTCTGTAACAACTTATTATAATATAATTGTTTAGTCTTCACAACAAGGACTGCTTTTGTTAAATGTTTAACTCTTTCCATGCCAGCATTAAAAATTGTCAACCACAGCAATTTAAAAAAACATTTTTTTACAAAACTTTCATAGCCCCCAGTATATTTTGCAATGTATCAGAAGAACAAAGCCACTGCTTATAAAACTGAACACGTTTTATTCTAACTTCATGCATTATTTTATCATAAACACTTGAATGTGGGTATTTCATTCAAAAACAAAAAGTGAAATAAACTAAAAGCTGAGAAAATTGTGTTTTTGTCAAAGACTACAACATGCATAACAATGCTTCTAATGCTTCTGCTTCTTTTTCTCCTGTGTTTTTAGAGAAAATTAAAATTTCAGTAAAATGTGAATATTTGGTTAAATAATGCATTCATCAAATTAAATATTTAATAAATAAAAATACATTTATAGGACATTTTAATAAAAAAAATGACTACAACAAAAAAACAAAAACACAATTCGTAAGTTTGGCTATTCCAGCTACTCCTTCTAACAGCTCCATAAAGACAAATATAGAGTCTATAGAATGCAATCTCATTTCATAACCATATAGAGTAGAATGAGGTGCACTAAAGCCCCCAAAGCTAAGTCCATAATGATATGGTTTTAAGGAATCTGGCGTGGAGGAACTTGACTGACTTGCGCAAACCCCAAACCTGAACCCCTATTGAAGAAATTTGAGAAGAATCAAATCCCTGCAACCCAAGGAGTGGAAGCTGTCAGGAAGCCATCAATGCCAATGGTTTTGAAATAAAAATTTTGAAAAGCACATACAGGTGTGGTGTTTGCTGTACACACATTTATGGCTTTGTAATGTACCTTTCTCAGGCGTCTTTCCAAGAATGAGCTAAATGAAATGTGTTAAAAAAATCCCTGTTTTTGTATTCTGTTTCAGGGACTGCCAAAAGAGACCGCTGAAATTCACAGACAGTACTGAAAAAATGCTTACGATCAGTAAACAGAAACGAGCATGAAAATCCCCATCCTGCCAGTACCTACACTCCTAAACGCGAATAAATCACATATGCATCCAGACATTCAAGCTCTCTCTCGCTAACTGCGCAAAAACGAAGGAAATGCCTGAGGTATGCTCAGAATCTTCAAGTGTTTCGACTTCCCGGAGAGGAGGGGAAAGCCCACTCCAGAGCGCACATCTTTAATCATTTAAGGAAAGCAACCAAAAATGCACTTAGGCTGAATCCATTTTTGATGGGCCTCTCTAATAGATGGGCGTCCTTGAGGTTCAAAGGGAACCCTGGACGCGCCTCTTAATTAGACAAGCTGCCATCCCGTCCTGTTTCCCCTCATCCTCCTAATTAGATCTTTAACAACAAACAAATGAAGACCTTTTACAGGCGCGTGCGGCATGGCCCGCCTTGTCCCCGCCAAATGTGTGTGTGTGTGTGTGTGAGGGGAAGTCTGCGGTTTGGGGCGCAGGGACGTCCTTTTTGTCTGACACTCCACGGCCCGGCGTGCGCAACAATGGCTGAGTCTTGCCGCAATCTGCATAAATATTCCGCCTAATTTCCGCGGAGTAGGAACGGCGGGACGCAAAATACGACATTACCGCACATACAACAAACACACCTGGTTTCTTTGTTTGCACTGACATAGAAAATTACACCTGAAAAGCTATTCGTTTTAATGCTGTGGCAGGAAAGGTCTTATCTAATAACGGCCTGCAGAAATTATGTTTATTATCCAGGTAGATCACGTCCAATGACAGTGCTATCTGAAGCAGAAACACGGAATAAAACGCAGTTAAAAACTGCCCATTTACTGTCTATAGAGAAAGCCATCTGGCGGAATAGGGCTGCTTGATTACCTTCACCGGCTAATTCTCTCTCTGAGCGCATGCAAATGATTCACTTTGACCAAGTGGAAGTGAGGGAGGAAAAAAAAGTGGAGCTAAATTAAACACTGCCGTTTTTAAACATCAAAAGTTGCCACAATAATGGCTCCTCCGTGATGTTCCACGGTATTGTACGTTGCCAATCAGACAGAGAATAGCACTCGGAATGTTTTATGCCTCTGTGAATAACTCCGGGATGAATGAGGACACAGGGTGTGAGCTTTGTGTGTGTCTATGTGTGTTCTTCCATTAATAGGCACTGTGAACACTTCCTTTAACTGCAACCCCACAGTTAAACTACACTAAAAGCTTAATATCTTCTCTTCTCCTTCCACAAAACAAATACCTAACTGTGTTGTGTACCACGGGCCTCTCCCCTTCACTCAAAGAGAAATCTAATTACTCTATAATGGCAGGTTTGGGGGAAGTGTGTGCTTCGTTGACAAGTGATAGATGCGTAAACTCACTTCCTCCGACTTGATGAATAGTGGTATAGAACTGTGAAGCGCTCGTTCACGGTGGGTGTACGACAGCACCTCGTCTATTCATCATTTCGCCTCTATGAGCCGCACGGAGGCCCGCAAACACACTCTGAGGTCGTGTCTGAACAGCTGGGAGTAGGTCATCCAGATGTGCCTTTGTCTGGGCAACATCTGTACTGAGCCCAGACCCCCAGCAAGGGAGGGACAGGGGCGATGTGGGAGCGAGCTCAGAATGGATGCACTCTGGAAGGTTGTCAACCGCTCCATTACGAAGCCCATCTGGGTGCTTCAGAGCTGTTGCTGAGATGAAAGCACTGGTTGCTTTTTACTCCCCCCCTACCACTGCAGCTTTGTGTTGTTATACATAATATCTGTCAGAGCAGCATCAAGAAACAGATACGTAAATACATGAATACCTAAATAAGAGGCCCTTTTATCAGCTGCTTAATGAACAGAGAGTGGCAATTTGTCACTGCTACAGGCATCAACACAGTAGTGGATAGTCTTTTTTTCTAGTCGCATTAAAGTAAAGACCGCATTGAGTGACAGCCAGTGCGAGATTAAGACACGAGCAAGATTAAAAAAAAAAAAAAAATATATATATATATATATATATATATATATATATATATATATAACAGCAGTTTTATTAATTATATAATCTGTTTAACACCAACAACGAGGGAGTTATTAGTAAAGAAAACAGCTTGAGAGCAATAAAAGGTAAGGTGGCTCATTTCTGGTTAAACACATACCGCTCAATTCATATCAAACTGAGACTTTCTGTCCTGAATTACTCCTTATTTGTCAAAATGGACAGTAACTGTGAATGTTAGCCCTTAGGATGGTACTACTGTGCCTCAGGCAGTCAACTTTCCTCGTACACGAACATCTACTTGGCTAACATGTTCTTTGGGCAAATCATACATAGACCAGCTTGTATTGATCTGTAAGGATGTAGGGAAAGTGAAGTGCTCTAGATAGGCATAAGATACACTGTGTTTGAAACGCTATTCACACATTGACAAAAACGGTGATATATTTAATCTGTCAACATCTGACAATCATATACAGTCAAATCAACATGTTGCAGTATCATACACCAACACAATAAAGAAATATGAACAAATTGCAAACAAAAACAAAGAAAGAGCAAAATAATATCTAAAAGCAAAAAAAAAAAAAAAACTACAAGAGTGAATATGTGAATATTTATATGTGGATGTCACTTCTGAAACTTTGCGTGTAATCTTAGTAGCATGAAAAACAAAACTTTTATTCAAATTCTGAGCTAATTATATAGCCTAGAAAGCATGCTAAGACCGAAACAAAGACAAAAACAGTAAACCAAAAGCCAAATTGAAAAATGATTTAAAAGAAAGAAAAAATCCTTTTCTTCTTCTACCTGTTTGTTTTTGTCTGCTAACCCCTTAATTTTTGCTTCATCTAGATCTTGAGAGCAAGTCAATTCAACATCTTAACTATTTGACTCCGAACTTCCACATCAGACCACCTTCACTGAGGATTTTTGGTAAAAACAAATGTTTCAAGGAGATTCTTGAGATGAGCTCTGTTTCACACAGACGCTGAGATGAAATTCTGTTCGTCCAGCAGAAAAGTCTCAGTAAAACTAAAATGTGTTTGCATTGCAATTTAACATTGTCGGTCCGCTACTGAAGAAAAAAAAAAAACCTCTTTCTCCGTGTGGATCAGGCTCAGCGCAGTCAGTACGGCTCACACCTGACCTGTCAGCAGTCTATTACCACAATTAGCCTGCTGATGTTAGCGAAATACTGCCATTTACAGAGTCTTTTCATGGGGGGACGATGGAAAAGCTGACATTTCGCAATGTGACTTTCAAACACTTCTTTAAAAAAAGCTCAAGGACTGCGGCCTGCCTTGGAAATAGCATTTCACACAATCATCTACTCCAGGCAGAAATGTCAGTCGCAGAGAGGGAATCCGTACACTCGAACAAAAACACAGACTGTCGTTCTATAAAAAGCACTGACCCTGCAATTCCATACTCAGAGACATTATGTTTTATCTCTCGGTCTCTCAATCTCTCAGTCTCCCTCCACTTGAATAAAGCCGGTAGCACTCTTCCTCTCTAACGTATCCTCTACTAGGTGTCAATAAACTTGTCAAATGTGCCTCCAAATTAGCTTTGAAATTTCCGAACATCCACAATTAGCTACCTCATTTCCACCTATGTCATTTTTAAAAAATTACAAGTGCCCTTCGCCGCCTCCACAGAGAATCGCTCTCCATTCAGAGATGGTCTTTTCTAGTCGTATATTTGAGTAATTATCATTACAACATGTCCCTTCTAGCTAGAGAAGGCAACGCATAATTTGTCTGCAGATAATGTTTCAACGTCTAGGCTTGAAAATAGCGAAAAAGCCTGTTTTGTGACCAGCACTCACACCCCATGTGCGCATAGGTGGAGTGGGAAAGCGGACAGCTAGCCGCAAGATGGTGAAAACATACATCTATCTTCATCAGGAGCGTGACAGACAAGTATGAAGTGCGTTTCATATTTGCAGCATGGGCGGCTGGCACCGTAGAGACGGCCTGGCCTAGATTGCACCTGTGGACACCACAGCGAACGAGGCAGACACAGCTGCAGTCCGGGGCCTGTCTGTCAGGATACGACAGCTAATGGAGAGTGACACAGGTTTTCTGTGGCTCCCGCTTCTCTAACTCACACACGAGTGCACACGCGGCATACTTTAACCTCGCTGAAGAAAGAAGAACAGATGGAGGGAGGAAAGGGATGGAGAAACCTGAAAGAAGTTGGAGGGACAAGTCTCGCCCCAGGGACACCGGTGGCCCTTTGTCCCCGGCCCAGGTGAGCCGAGGTGCTGAGGTTGTCAGGTCTCCAGTTCTAGGATGTGCTTTTGCGAGATGTGCAGTGTCAGATAACTTCTGCATCTCCTGTGAGTCATCTCTCTCCGTTTGCCAAAGAGCTAAGAGGAAGTGGGGCGGCACTGCCAGAATGTCATTCTATAAACACCCGGTTCACTCTGACACATGCTGCAGGAGATCTCAATAAGTCAGATATTGTTTTACACACCTCTTCAAGCTGAAGGAGTATAAATGTGAAAAAGTACCTTCCATTCAAAACACTAAATGTAAAAAGCAAAAGATCCAAAGAGAAGAGACGGTAGACATAATGCATTCTTTCCAAATACAAGCTAACAGACATGACAACCTACTCAAATCTAGATCTACGGTTTCTATCATCAGAACCACTATCAGAGAGGCATGCAGTCAACTAACAGACACATATAGGTCCAAGAAAATGAAGCAGAGAGAAATGGCAAAAATTGAGGGAAAAGACTGAAATAAAGGCGAGAACAAAAAATAATACTTGAGGTGGGCGGAACAAAGAATGAAATATTGATGAGTGTTAAAGGATTAGTTCATCCAAAATGACAATTCTTCATCGTTTACTCACCCTCATGTTGTTCCCAGACTGTTAATGGGGACTGGAGCGTTTAAGCTTTAAAAAAGGATGGAAAAGCACCATAAAAGTATCATAAATCTGCTTCGACTGGATTGTGAATGAATTATTTTGTGAAATGGATCAACCGATTCATTGGAAAGATCTGATTCAAAAACACAATTTGTTCACAAAACCAGGGATATTTTCATTAAAAATGTTGTGTTTTGTTTCAATTTAAATTTAAACAAAGCTGAATAAAAATAAAATATACATATCAGATGAAAAAAAAACTTGAAGAAAAGTAGAAATGTTGCCCAGGCAACTGAAATAAATTTTAGGATTAAAATTACTAAATGGAAATGAATAAAAACTAAAACTGAAATAAAAATAAATTAAACCTAAATAGTAATACGTATAAAAATAATAAAGATGATAAAAGCCCACAACAAAAGAACAAAATAATAAAGCAAAAATGAAAACTGTAAATATTAAATAAAAAATAATACAAACTATAATAGTACATAAAAAATACTAACATAACACTGCACAAAACTCAAAACTGACATTTCTACTGATCTCAGTACCTCTCATGAACGCACCAAGTGTGGATGTCAAGATTTTTAGTGAAAAGAAAAATAATTTTAGTCCATTTTTTATATATGCATCACTTTTGAACGTTTTAGCCCCCATACATTATAATGGAAGAGAGCAAACTTCTCCCTTTGTATTTATCTGAAAAAAGACATGTTTAAATAACATGAGGGTGAGTAAAAAGTAGAGTCTATTTTTATGAACTATCCCTTTAAGCACTCCTGCTGGAGTGTGACCAGAGGAGTGTGGCAAGAGGAAGTCAACTGGTGCTGCCTCTGACTTACACACACTGGCATTCAAACAGGACCAAACCAAACAAGAGATAGAAACAACAGAAACATGACCACTGGCCCGGCATCCAACTCATCAACAGGGTTGGTTTGTAGGTGTTTTTATGATCATTGAAATAGAAATGAAAAGTGAGCATCCCACTTTCAAGCGCAAGATGACATCTGTGCGGATACATGCTATTTCAGCAGTATGTACTGGCTTTAACAAACATGCTGTAATATCTTGTCTGTAAGAAAATGTATGTATATTTAACTATCATAATCAGTTTAAAACGCTAAACCAATCTGAAAAGAAGCCCGTAATGAACATGTTCCCAGACTCTAAAATAATATCTGCTGATCAGTCCTTATTAACTGAAGCGTAATGCTCTATCGCTACCAACTGATGAACTGTTTCATGGGCCATACTGACACAGAGAGGCCGGGATGGCCCTGTCCGTAAATAATGAATACCATTCAAATCACACACACCGTTTAACCTAGCTAAAGTATATGTCTAATTTATTTTATTACCTTACTGCCAATAAGCAATCATAAAATGGAAACTGCTCTGGATCTGTGGAGTATCAGGCTTTAAATCAGGTGTTCCCAATCTTCTTCGTTCAAACGTTTGGGGCCAGTAAGATATTTTTTGTAAGAAATGTATGCAGTATACAGCATCCTGTATTAAATTCATCAAAAGTGAAAGTAAATACAATTATAATATTACAAAAAAATTATATTTCAAATAAATGCTATTCTTTTGAACTTTCTATACATTAAAGGATCTGGGAAAAATGTACATCAGTTTCCACAATATTAATTTTAATAATAAGAAACGTTTACGAAACAAACACACCAGTGCATTTTTGTGTCTACCTCAAAAGTTTCTACTTACAACGTGTTTTTGCAGTGGTGAGCAATGTAGCCAATCACAGATATGTTTGTTGATCACTTGAATGCAATGGCCAATCAGGGCTGTTTCATTCAGAATCCACTCACCGGTCAAAAACGGCTGAGTTTTTGTTCAGTGCGGAGTTCTGCGCACTCGTGAATTCCCTCATTAACAAAGTGTAGACACAATGCAAGTAAGAGATTCATTGTGCAATATAAACAGCTTCATTGATTAGAATGGAACTGTGTGCGATCACAAAGAATGCTTTCTAGGCTATTTAATTCATTTCAAATTTGAATACGTTTTGTTTGTCATGTTGCTAATAGGACTGACGGTCAAAACGTTTTGGAAGTGACATCTATACATACAAATATGCTTCAAGTAAATGCAGACTAATAGATTAATAGAAAAATATTAACATTTTTGTATAATGACTTGTAAATAATCTTAATGTCTCATGTATTCTTGTTATGATGGAGCTGTTGCTTACACATTACATCTACACTTTACAAGAGCAGCCTTACTAATTTCAGAAGCACCCTTAGTGATTTGATTCTGCCTACGTTGAGAATCTCTGTTTTAAACACAACGTCGCATAAAGCAGGTGGAGAAAGAGCAACAGCCCTCGGATGACTGACGGAGATTATGCAGTGATGAATATGATCTGCAAGGGTCGTCCGTGACGTCACCGTTTTGTCAGAGTACCATGCAGAATACAGTGCGACAGCTCGTCTGTCAGAGCGGAGCCTCTGACTTTCACCGTACCCTTGCCAGCAGGTTTGCGCCGGAGTTAACTGACTGACAGTCGGCACGCAAACACATCTCATCCTCCGCCTAGCAGCAAATGTATGCACAGCAGGGGTGTATAAATTGTGCTGTGCAATGGAGATCAGTTGGGTAATAGATGATGAGGTTCTCGGAAAAGGTCATCCTTAAATGTCAGTGCTCTGTCTCAATGGCTTTCTCACTTCTGTCACAACGCAACCATGGAGCGACTCCATCAGTCACAAAAGAGTGCATCTGCGCCATCAGCTTAAGATGCTAGCCATGGGGGGTGGGAGGGTGGTAAAATAACTACAGTGACCTAATAAACTTGGTCCAGTGGGCCAAGACCCTACCTAATCACAATTCTCTCCAAAATACACAGTATAACCCAAGCTTTCAATGTTCAAATGAAAATGAAGTTCACCGGTTCTGAATTTAACAATGCCAGCCCTTGAGTATGACCTCTTCAAACTATGACCACGAGCTGTTTAAAAGTCTAGAGATGCTATTACTAATCATATCTCATGTAGCTCTCGTTTTAAACTCAGAGCTCGCTCCAAACAAGCCTGGCGTAATTCACACACATTAAACAGCAACGAGATGCAGAGAGCTATGTTTTTTCAGGCTAAGTTGGTTTCTTTAGCCGAGTGCTAATCAGAATCAAACACGTCTGATTGGGTGGAGAGGCATGACTGATTGGCTCACGCTCTGTCGACTGCGCTCCTTCAAACCGTGCGCCGAGCCACTTTTACGCCTGTCTGCCAATTACACCGGGGTGGATAGCTGTCTGCCGGAGAGCAGGTGTCAATGGAGCAAACTCGAGTATGTGCAAAGTCGAGTCAAAATATGCAGTAAACACGTGCGCATGAGCAAAAAGGTGTGTACACACTATGCCATTGAACTGGGAAAAAAATACAACTTTCATTTTGTCAGGCAAACTATTTTAAAGGTTGAATTAATTATCAAATGTAGAAAGTCAAACATTACATAAAAATGTAAAGTCAATTTTTATGACATATAGAATAAGCAACACATAATATTAAACGTACAATGTCATGTTTGGTGGTGAGGGTGCAATTAAAAGGCTTCTGAGCATGATGCAACTTTTATATTTATATCATTTATATAATCGGTATGATCTGATCTCACCATCATCGAGTCTGTCTGTGATTGAAGATAAAAAACTGAGACAGACTAAATCCAGAAAAACTAAGGCAACGTCTCCCAGACACTTGAGGCAACCTACCTGCAAAACTACAGTACTGTGAAAAGTTCAGGCCTGTCAAAAATAATAACATAATTAGCTTTTATTTATGAATGAACTTCTATTAACTAAATCAAATCGATATTTGGGGTGACCATCCTTTGCGTTTAAAACGGCTTTTGTTACCTGCATATATTATTCATGTAGTTTTGCAGGAAGGTTTCTTCAAGTGTCTGGGAGACATTGCCACAGTTCTTCTGGATTTCGTCTGTCTCAGTTTTTTATGTTTCTTCATGTAATCACAGACAGACTCAATAAAGATGAGATCAGATCTCCATGTGGAGCATAGACACTTTTGTCAGACTCTTTATGCATACAAAAATCTCTGATATTTCCTACTGACACACTACAGCAAAATATATAAATAACTGGCTTAACCCCACTTTTTGTGTCTAAAAATACTAGCGAGCCTAAGACTTTTGCACAGTACTGTATAGGGCAACCTACCTGCTACCTATATATATATATATATATATATATATATATATATATATATATATATATTTTTTTTTACAGAGCCTGTGAAGTCATCTGTAGGAGAAAATAAACCTGTAAATCTGTGGTTACAGTTTTGAAAGTTGTCCCCTTAGTTTATAAACCGTACTCAGATTTTTTTATTGTTCCCTGGGTTTAAAAATAATGAAAATAAAATTTTTTTTTATTGTGACCCTGGACCACAAAACCAGTCATAAGTCACACGGGTATATTTGTGGCAATAGCCAACAATACATTGTATGGGTAAAAATGATCAATTTTTCTTTTATGCCAAAAATCATTAGGATATTAAAGGGGTAGTTGATTATGATTTCACTTTTTAAACTTTAGTTAGTGTGTAATGTTGCTGTTTGAGGATAAACAACATATGCAAAGTTACAACGCTCTAAGTTCAAAGCAAAGGGAGATTTGATTTTTAAGGACTACAACAAACAGCTGGTAGGGACTACACAAGCTTCCTCCCGCGTCACTGACATCACTAACCCCGACATTTACATAAACCCTGCCCCCTGGAACACGCAACAAAGGGGGATGAGGCCATGTTGAGAATTTATAGATTATCATGACAGAATATGCTAATCAATGACTTGAAGATAGTAACTTCATCAGCTACATACATTCATCAACTAACCATTCAGGAACATCCTGTTGTATTCTACATGTTGTCACTTCTTCTTGAGTCTCTCCATCATTGTCCAACTCCGGTTTGAACATAAAAAGCTGAGCAGTTTCATTGCCTGTCTGCATGAGGTAATCAGAGCTGCTAACTGGAGTTCTTGAAGCTCCGCCCTGTGAGCAGCAGCTCATTTGCATTTAAAGGGACACACAAAAACAGCACGTTTTTGCTCACCCACTAAAAAAATGAACATTTTAAAATCCTATAAATTTTGAGCTAAAACTTCACACACTGGGGACATCAGAGACTTATTTTACATCTTGTAAAAAAGGGCAATCAACCACCCCTTTAAGTAAAGATCATGTTCCATGAAGATTTTTTGATATTTTTTAGATTTATTAGATTTTTTTGCACCCTCAGATTCCAGATTTTTCAAATACCGTATTTTCCGCACTATAAGGCGCACTTAAAAGCCTTTCATTTGTTCAAAAAACGACAGTGCGCCTTATAATCCGGAGCGCCTTATATATGGATCAAATCAAAATGTTTCAATATGAAAAAACAATAAAAACAATTTAATAATAATAAAATGTTTCAGTACGACTGGTAAACTACAAAGCCGCACCGCTTGCAGCATTACGGCTACCATAGTCAGTAAACACCGGTACTGTGCTTTCGGATAATGACAAGAGGGAGCCGGGCAAGTTGGATGCCGTAGTCGCCCAACTGTTCAATTCGGACACTGAAGAAGAAGAATTCGAGGGATTCGTGGACGGGGAATGAACTGAAAAAGTGGGCTTTACGTGTTATACGTAACTGAACAATGTGGAGTTATGCACTAACGTTTGATTTAGTGGTATCCGACTGTTTCTTTTACTACGTGTTTACTGAATTAAGGAAAAGTTCCCCTCCACGTTTGGGAGAAAAGTTAGCAAGGCTGGGAGATATTGTTTATATGCACATCAACGTTTGAACAACGTTACCATGGGAGTGAACGGAGTTGTCAGAACGCTTAATAAAGTTGGACTTTATCTGACTGTTTTGTTGACATTCCCTTTAGCACAGAGCTCCATCTAGTGGATGCATAATGCAAACGTTTGACTGCAGTATCTTCTATTATATGCGCCCTATAATCCGGTGCGCCCTATATATGAAAACAGTTCTAAAATAGGCCATTCATTGAAGGTGCGCCTTATAATCCGGTGCGCCTTAAAGTGCGGAAAATACGGTAGGTGTTTCTTATGACGCACAATTCCTATTAAATTGTTATCTATTCCACCCCATCCTCACTAGCCTAGAATTTAAGCATGCATGTTAAGACAGTTGTATTCAATTTAACAATAAAACAATATACAAAAAGATTTGTTAACAGAACTGGGAGCTTGTACTGTTCTTGTGCTGGTACTACAGACTACAGAGTTCTAAAATGAGGGACGGGCACAAATCTTTGCAAAACTGTGGGAATGGATTGTGAATTTGAGGGTACGGATTGAAAAACCGAAGGTACGGTTTACAAATCTGAGCACACGAATTTGAAATTTGTGGGTATAGTTTATTAATCGTTGGGTGTGATTTGTTAAACCTAGGGAACAAGTTAAGAATCTGCGAGTATTGTTTATAAACTGAGGGGACGAATTACAAAAACGGGACAACAGATTTCCAGGTCTTGTTTTTTTTTCTCCTACAGGTGACTCGCCAGGCTCCATAGTTTTTGGTCAAAGCATGGGGACTTAACCTAATGTTAATGCTTAGGCCGTGTGTCCACCAAAGTGTTTTTTCACGCGGCTTTTAAAACGCCATGAGCATAATGAGGTGCTGAGTGAGTATTTCACGCTCAAAAACTGATTTTTACTAGTTGCCGAGAGTTGAAGAATATTCAACTTTGAGTAAAACGCAGCACTCGTCAATGTCACTTTTCATCCAGCCGGCCAATCACAGTGGAGGAGAGGCGGGACAAATACAACACAGACCAACTGCCACATTCTGCTTGTACAACGTCAACAGATGAAAACAACAAACATAATCATTTAAAACAAGAGCCAGAGGAAATACTTTACATTGTATAAGCATGTTTATATATAGAATACATACAGAAACAAAAATAACAGTGAAACGAGATACTAGTAACACTTCCACGGATATTCCGTATCACAAGCAAAGAGTCTCAACTGAAAAAAACGCTGCCCTGCCAAAACGCTCTCAGCCGGCTAAAAACGCTTTGGTGGACACGCGGCCTTAATGTAAAATGCAAGCTTATTAGTCTTGGATAAACAAGCAAAAAACATTATTATTATGTTTTTACAAAGTTTACAGAACTAATGTCTAAAAATGTCCATAAATTGAGTATACTCAAAGTCAAGCTGTTTCAAGTCAAGTTTTCGAGTTCTCTCAGTTACAGTGTAACTCAATTTTTTACAGTGTGTGAATGTGTGTAAATAAACTCGGCACCAGCAATGGAATCAGTTTCTGATGGCCAATTAGCCAAGGCCATCATTTCCCATCGTGCTAAAGGCCAGGCGTCAGCGAGAAGGCCGAGGGCTGTTCCTCCCTGCTGTTTATTTATTTAAGTATCCTTGCATCTTACAGACAAAGTCAGATTGATAGATTAAGCTATCCAGCCTCTGGATCAATAGCCACAGCGGAACGAGGGAGCGACTGGGAACTGTTTAATGTGCACAGACTGTGTTTTCTAGTCAAAGGCGAACAAAATTTGTCCGAATGACGGAAGAAGGTATTAACGACCAAGAGCACCGACGATTAAATGTGAAAACTCGACAAACCATGAGAAATGAAAAGTCTCCCATGTGTAAGTCTGTTTGTAATAGTGTTTGTGTGTGTGTGTGTGTGTGTGTGTGTGTGTGGGGGGTGGACAAATACAGCAGCTACGATAAAGTACAAATGGCAGTGCGAGCAGAAGCCGGCCCCTGTGCCCTGATCTGTTACTAGTTTCACTGACCATAATCTTGACATTAACTAAATTAAGAAAACGGGGGGAATAACTTGTCCCGGACCATTGGCTAGTGGGGCAACTTCTTCCAGCACCATAAATCACATCTACAACAGGAAAGGAGGGGAAGGAGGCAGGAGCCTGGAGTCCTGTTCTTTCCTTCTAACTACAGACTGTGTGTATGTGTGAGTGTATATGTGTGTAAGAGAGAGGACAGAGGCGGCTAGAGTTAAGAGCAGCATGGAGAGAGCAGCAGTCACACAGATCTACGGCCAGAGCGTTTACCTGGCCCTGTGCTCTGAGGGTATGCTGCGTAGCCGCCTCTTCCACGGGCCCCCCTACCTGAGCCGCGTGCTGCCGCCACTGCCGCCGCCGCCGCTACTGGACCGTACGCTGTTGCCGGGAAGCCTGTGCGTGGGGTGGGGGTGGGGATAGGATGGGGTTGAGGACAGAGGAGAGTAGAGGAGAAGACAGAGGGAATGAGAGTACAAAAAAAAGAAGGAAACAGGACAGAAAATGAGGAGGAATGATGGCATTAGAGGTGAGGAAAAGGGTGGAAAAGGGGAGTAGAAGGAATGAAAGGAATAGATAGTACAAAAAGGGGGAATAGGGTGTAAAATTAGGAAAAGTGAAAGAATATGAGAAGATTGGAAGATTGGAAAGTGAAGGAATGAGAGGAGAGAGGATTAAAAATTAGGAATAATCATAGGACAGGGCAGAAAGTGAGGAAATGGGAGGAGAGAGAAACAAGACAGAAAAAAGGATAGAAAGGAGAATAACAAAATTGGGTGGAAAAATGGGTATTAGTGAAGGAATGAATGGAGAAGAAAGAAGAAAGGAAAAACAGGACACAAGGTGAAAAATGTGGAATAGTGAGGGCATGAGAGGAGCAGATAGGGGGTGGAAAACAGAAGTAGGTAAGGAAAAAGAGGACAACCAAAGAGGAAAGAGAAAGGAACAGGGAGGAAATTGGGTAGTGAAGGGAGGAAAGGGAAAAATGAGAGGAGAGGATAAATTAGAAAAAAGCAGGATAAAGCTACCTCACAACATTACTGACTCATAAAGTTGCTGCAGTGTCTGTGCAGGTTCTGCAGGCTGCTGTAATGCACCGTGTGCTGTGGGCGTCTTCGAAATGCGGAGGAGACTGCAGTGGCCCTAATGCACTCTGGGTATTTCTGCATGGGTGACCACGCTGCTCCATAGCTTATCTGTTTGGAGCACACAGCAGGAGGGCCACGGCCGAGCATCAGACTTTCAGATGTGCTACTGAGCTTGTGCGATCAATTTACTGTGATAAACTAATTAGATTTCAGTTATCATGCAAAATGTAGAGGGACTAGAATGCTTTAATGGCGGAAATATAACACTGCTGTTCAGAGTTATTCAAGAACCTAACATTAGCCTAAAAAAAAAAAAACTCCCTTTAGAATGAAAAAATAAATAAAAATTGTAAATGCATCCCTTTATTTGTTGGTATGAATTCAATGTAGGACTGTAGGCAAAATATGACAGATTATATTAACGTCCGGTTGATATGTTTTGACATCAGTGGCATATGAAACGTCTAGTCAGTAACACTTTAAAGCACTCACAATGTATTAAATAGTGCTATAAACAAATTAAATAAAATATTAATTACATCTGCACATGCTTCAGGTAAAGTGTAAAAAAAGAAATCATACAAAAATACTTAAATTATCATAAAAATGGTAAGTATTTTAAGGCAAACATTTTTTTTAATACTATATTGCCATATAGTCTACATTTGCATAATTCCATTAAAATTAGTCATTTTGTCATTTTTGTGTTTGTCTTTAGCATCACAACACACTAGACATTCATTCATCAAGCAAATGAGCATTTTCTACTCATGCAGCTCAATCTTCCATAACACCTCGTACAAATCACAAATTCACGGTCTATAAAGAGCTGAAAAGAGACACGAGACCAGGGGCGAGTCAGAAACCACAGCTCCACTTCCATAAAGGGAGAGAGAAATCCGGCAAGAGCCAGAAAGATGATCCAGCGCAACACTATAGGGTTAACTCCAACCATGACCAGCATCGGCAGCACAAAGGCGATATGGAAATGGCTCCACGCTCCCAACACTTTGTAGTCCACTTAAGTCACTTATCTCTGCGCTGCCGCTCATGTTTGGGCGGGAGAACGAGGGAGCGAGACAGAGACTGAGAGTCGTAAAGCCGAGCAGGCGAATCGTCCTCCGGTTTATGCCTTGAAACTCAATCAATCAGAAGGATAATTTGGTCTCTAGGCAGTGTGAACTGATGCTACAGCCACACCGGGCCCCGGCTGCTGCACGGGCATCGTGATTTGTGAGTAGGGCTGGATGAAAGTGTCTTCATCTCCTTCCCGGTTTAGTGGCTCTTTATGGTGTTATTACGAGATTAGGCATCAGGGATTAATTGCTCGCTTCCAAGTGCCCTTTAATTCACTTTAAAGCGTGCGTAACACATGGGAAAGGAACAGGTACTGTACGGCATGGCAGCACGGGAGGGGACGTGATGCATGTGTGAAAGTAAACCGAAGAAAGTAAACAGACTGCAGGTGAATGCACCCACTGTAAAGTCTAAGATTCATGTTTACAAGACATTGGCTTAATGGTTGTATGCATGACTACCTTCCACTAACAATGGCTCTGTTACAAAGCCTAGAGAGCTGCCTCGTTGCCTAAATAGTAAGCGTTTATCAAATCTTTTCTTCTTTTTTTATCAATATTGACTGAAATAAGTTATTTCTTAGAATTTGAGTAAAGGAGGAAATGAAAATGATATTATTTGGAAATAAAATAATGGCAAATGTTTTTGAAACAAAAAAGCTTGTTGAATTGCACTACTTGAAAAAATATGCATTGCATTAACCGTGCTTGCATTTTAATGCATTGTGTTTTTAGAGCTTGCATTTTTATGGGCTGAAATTCAACATGGTTGTATATTTAAGATGTGAATATTTCAATTCAAAACATTTCACACACGTTCATTATTAAAAATTCAATAATCCATATTCACCTCTCAGATTTCACTTCCAAAATATTACCATTTATTTTGCTTTACAAATTCGCTTCCACAAATTCAGTGGTTCAAATTTGACAGAAAAGTCAACAGTTAACATCCGGGAACTGCAGGAATAGCAGTAGATTACCGAGCAAAATCTCCATCTGCTGTTAGTCGATCTCACCAGCAGGTGGTGCAAGCGGCTGTTGACGAGCAACGTGATCAGAGAGTCGTTCATTCATCACATGGATTTACAGAAATGGCGCAAGCAATATGTATTTGTGATGATTATCAGAACCAGTATATATATGGAAAGGCTGATAAAGACACAAAAGCTGTGTTTACATTTAAGTCTTTGCGGTTACTTTTGTACATGTAAGCAGCTTTCACTACCGTGAACACGATTATAATGTTATTCCCAGATTATGACGTACAGATCAAATGTTACATCTGAGGTAGACATATATTTCTCTCGGTTGTTTAGTTTCCTTACCTTTATATCGCAGCGTTGTGCTGCAGTACTGGTGGTTCCCTCAATACATCATACTTCAGGACTCCCCTGCCGTCAGGACGCTTTATGTAGCTTAATACAGTGATATAAAAAAACAAACTCGCACCTTATTGGGGATGTAGGCTATACTATATAGGCTACAGGGAAGCAGGAGGACTCAGAATATAAACATAACGCACAAAGTTTCACGCTAAGTTTTTCCCATTGAAATACTAGCATAAAGTTGGCTTGACAATGACATTGGACGATTTAGGCATCATCTCTAAAGTTACATACAACATGTGTATACACATTTTTAATTTCTTTAATTTCAAAAATGTAAAAGGTGAGCATCATGCCTGACACTTATATGAACACTTCACAGTTGATTTTATATGACCGTAAGTCATTCTCTTCAAATGCTAGAGAAGTTAGAGACGTGTGTACACGTCATGTGTAACTTTAGAGACGGTCCCTAAATGTGCAACTCTCTATGTGCAGTAGAGAAGCTGCTTATATGTACAAAAGTAACCGCAAAGACTTAAATGTAAACACAGCTTGTGTCTTTATCAGCTTTCCCCTAGCCTATATATATACTGGCCCTGATAATCATCACAAATATGTATCGCTTGCTCCATTTCTGTAAGTCCATTTAATGAACGATCGTCTCTCTCTACATGTTGCTCTGCTCTTCCTGAAAAATGTGTGTGAAATGTTTTGAACTGAAATAATATCTTAAAAATACAACCATGTAGAATTTTAGCCCATAAAAATGCAAGCCCTAAAAATACAATGCATTAAAATACAAGCAACGTTAATGCAATGCATTTTTTTTTTCAAGTTCAACAAGCTTTTTTGTTTCAAAAACATTTGCCATTATTTTACTTCCATAAATATATCCTTTATTCACCCTCATATCGTTGGGAAGCTGTATTTCTTCTGCGGATCACAAATGTTAAAGAGTGCTTTGGCCATACAATAAATTAATATTTAAGCCCACTGACTTCAGTGTGTGGAAAAAACAAAACAAAGCTTAACAATGAAATAAAGTAGCTCACTAGGTCTTAGAACAGAACAAATGAGCACTATGGCACTATTGTGCACAGCGAGAACATGCGTCTTCTGGATTTGTGTGTGCTTGGAAAGGAGAGCTAGAATGTGAGAGCATGAGTGTATGTGTGGTGGCGCGCGTGCCCACGTGTGCATGTCAAAGAGACAGAGAACCACTCAGCTTGCTCAAATCTGCAGTGTTCAAACATCATAATTAAATATTATCATTTTAGTGAACAATGAAGGACATCCACTCAAACGCTTCGTCAAAGTCATTATTATAATATAAATATAATTATAGAGCAGCTCTCTAATTAAAACACACATCTTTGGCTGCAGCGGTCCGTTCATGATTGAAAGCCAATAGACAATAAGTGGGTGACACTGGCAGATGGTTGGGTTCACATAGAAGGATGGATGGTAATTAGCCCTGTCTCTTACGGGTTCCCTCCTATTCTTCAGCACAGACGCCCTCCAAACCCTCATATTAGTGGCCTTAATAACCTTTCATGTGCTGCTAATGCCTAATCAAATAGGAGTCTTTAGGACAAGATTAGCTGTAGAATCGAACAATGGGACCGGGCACTTTAACATCTAGATAAATTAAAGTAATGCCTATATAGCAGCTAGTGTTAAATATTTCAGCCAACAATGCAATTTCTAGCGTCTGTCGATTGATGATTCTTATTCAAAATGAAACAGTTGCTTCCAGTCGGGAGCATCACCGTCGCCTTTGACAATGTGTTTTCGCAGAATCTCTGAAAGAGCAAGCAGAAACCCTGAATATGCTGCATGTATGAGACAACCTGACAATCACAAAGCAAACAGATTAAGACAGATGTGTATGTGTGAAAATACATCACTTATATACAGCGTTGGTGGGAAACATGGTACAATTGATGCACATTCATTTACTTGTGTTGCCCACAGCCAAAAGTACTGCTTCAAAACAGAACAAAAGACAAATGCATTACTTTAGATAAAAAGTAAAGGCAGCAGCTCCATGCATAATACTCTAACAATACCTTTTTAACCAAATTATTTCTGATCAATACTTTTCAGGTAATAGCGATTAACGAATTAATAAAAGTAAATTACTTAAATGGATAGTTTGCCCCCCAAAAAATGTACATCACCTTTATATTGCTTGGATCCCTCTGACTTTTAAAATACCTTCTTTTTATGTTCTACACAAGAAAGCAAGTCATACATCTGTGAGGCGACATGACGGTGAGTAAACGACGAGAGAAGCGTTTCGTTTTGTAGGTGAACTACCCTTTTAAGCGTGAAGTTAATTCCACAACATCAAAATGAGAGTATTTTGGTCTCATCTGAGAGGATGTATTTAATGTACTGTAAATATTAGTTTTAGTCCCACTTATCAGTCTCTTCAGAAAAGAACCGGCTCTTGACACGAGTAAAACATCTCTCAGACAATGGTAAACATGCACCCTGCTGTGTCCGTCAATACCGCCGTTAATTGCGGTGCTGCTGAACTCTACTTTTTTTTCTGAGTGGGTACCTCTCCACCCCACAATCATTTCTTTGATGTCAATATTATATGCAGATGCCTGTGTGCTAGAGAAATCTAGAAAGTTCTGGAAACAAATTACCTACTCAGAAAGCGCAAATTAAGAAGGTTAATTCACACATCTCGTCAGCGCTTTGTTCCTGAAGAGGGTCGGCGGGCTGAAGGGGGGCCGGCATGGGGTGGAGGGGTGAGTGTTATCCCCCAGGAACAGCTTGGCAGAATCAAATCAATTTCATGGCCTCTCTATTACCGAGGACATAACGCCAATATTTAGCTTTCCACTTTTACCCATTTTTCCAGCCTGTTTGCTCTGTCAGTGGCCGTGATCGGCTGGGCCGGATTGGCCTGGAGTAGGGACAAGGACACATCTGTTCCACCCTGGAGCCCTGAAGGAGATGCCGTCCTCACTCGTCCCCTCACTCTCTCTCTCTCGCTCTCTTTCTCTCCCCCACGCCATTTCCTCCTGCTGTCCTCTCACTTTCCCTTTTTCTCTGCCTCCTGAAGTCTTCTCAGTGCATTTTATGAATCTGCAATTTTTATTTTACGATCACTAATGCCTGTTTGTTCTTGCCAGCAGTCCTCTGGAGACACTCCAGTTTGGACCGCGCACCGTTTGTTTTCTTTGCTGAATCCGTGACTCATAGACTTTAAATAATTAGACATGGTCGATCATGATTTTAAGTCATAATGGCCATTAAATGAGATTAGTGGCTGCTAACATTAAAACACAAATGGCAATACATCTGATGAATTTGATATTGAATGTATCAGAACATCATTTAAACCCCTAATGAAACTCAATCAAAGAACAGGAATAGTGCCCTTGCTTTTGAACCACACTCAAAAAGCACTATTAGTTGGCGTAGCCATTATAAAAGACATTCAAGAAAGAAATGAATTGAGCAAAAAAATGCTTAGGAAAAAAAGGTGGGTAAAAGAAAAGAGCAATCTCGTCGACCATCTTTTCATCTGGCAAACGAGAGGTGAGTCATACTTCTCTAGTAGAAGCCCTTGACTTGTATTACTTTCAAAAGGGCCTTTCTGCAGAGCTATCAAAGACTGCCGGGAGCTTGGGCAATGAGGCTTCCAAATGCACAAGCCTGAGTGGCGTTCGCCAGCAGAGAACTCCTCCGTATTACGCCCTCCTGCTCACATTTACGACTAATGAGGGTGCTGACGGTGAAGGAGACAGGAGATGTGTCGTCGCTGCGGAGTGTGTGGCTTTGGGAATTACAGGTGTGAGAATCGTGGGTCAACGCTGGCTGTAGGGGTTCAGTTGCTTGTAGCGGAAAGTGTGAATTTAGCTGTGATTATTTAGATTAGGGGAGTGTGGTTGAGGCAAACGTTTACCACATTCAGTGATGGTTACAGAACAATTACACTCGTATCATCCAGGACCTTAAGTGCTGAAACAAATGCTGATTTGAACATTTATGTTATTGTCACCTTAAATCACGTACTATGTTTACGTTTTATGTGTACATATTGCTTTTTTCACACAGTGAAGTAGACTAATAATAAGTTGACAAAGACTAATAATGAAAGAGGGGCAGAGCTACATCTAGGGACTAAAATATAATACTAGACTTGGGGTCAGGGTCTTTTGAAGCCTAGAAACCACAAAGAACAGCCTAGCAACCAGACCAAACACATTCTTGCAAACACCTTAAACCAGCATTAGCAACCACACAACACCCTTGAAACTACTAAGGCACCACCAAGAACACCTCAGAAACTGCATTACCACCCAGAATATTCTAGCAACCGCACGGAACAGCCTAAACAACTAGGGATGTCCCAAGATGATTTCAAGGATGTTTTTAGTATATTAGAAACAATGGCCTTCAAATATTCAGACCCAGTGAGCTTAATGCTTTCTAACCTGATCTCCACCTCTTTTTTTCTTTTTGTTGCGATTATTCTGCTTATTGTATATATCATTTTTTTGCATTATTTTTGTACATTTGCGCACATACAAGAAAATACAAGTATCGGATCGGGACTCGGCATAATATTTAACATCAAGTTCTCCAAAGCTGTTCATCAATACCATACAATTACATATTCATAATTTCAATCACCAATGAAATCTGACAACAATTGTCTCATAAATGTGCATACACACAAATAGCGATAAAAAGGCTTATTTTTCAGGCTGGACAAGCCAATGAGTATGTGCAGTCCTATGCACGCATCTCAGGACAATGACTGTTTTCTATAGCAACTGGAGCTTCTAACAGCAGCTGAAGTGACGTGATGACTTTATAAGTCAGTGGCTGGCTATTTTATTTAGAAGGCGGGATATTGCACTTTCTCCCATTCATTGTAACCCGAGTGCACTGTCTTTCTATATATAAAGTCTTTGTGTCTGTCACTATTGTCAATCAAACAACAAAAGAAAACAAGAGCATCACTCACTGTTCTTGACTGAATAACTTCTGTAGCTTTAATAAGAATCAAAGCAAGTTTAATTCTTCTAGTGAAGACTATATGCTGTTTTACTTTACATTTGATTATTACATTTTTGTAGAAGACCTAAGCTATTAGTTGAATACTATACTGATATAGATTTGCATGAAAAACAAAGCACTGTTTATTTAGTTTGCATCTTTGTCCTATTGTTTATAATTAGCTAAATTAACTAAATTACTCATATAAGCTTTTGGTCATATCACCCAGTCATAATTGGGTGATATAATATGCATTATAAAATTGACCAAAATAACCATGATTATATTTTTTGTCATAATCGAGGAGCCCTAACAGAAAGCACAGAAAACACACAGAAGATGCTAGCAACCACATAGAACACCTAAAACCACAGTCAGTATAGTAAAATAAAATACAACAATTCAATACAATTCAATAAAATACCACATAAAGCAGTGGAAAATATGTTTGCAAGAATTATGATTACCTTTTTCCACTTTGAAAGGTGTGAGAATGGTCCACTCATGATCAGAGGTTAAATACACAAGCAATGTGTTCATTGATCTGAGAAGCACATTAAAAGGAAAAACACTGGAATATATGAACGGCCAAAGGGAGCATCACATACGAGGTGTGAAGCTGTGTCTGACTAATAGTGCATCTTATAGAGCAATTTCTGAAGGCAGAAGGCATGACCAGATTTCTCTAGTACATCCATCATCTCAGGCCTGTATAAAATAGGCCAGAAGGGCTTTCTGAATACCATCACAAAACAGCCACATGGCTGGCTGCTATATATTACAAAAGGTGTGACATTAGTAAAGGATGTATAACACAACCTAGGTGTATATCTACCTTACAAGCTAGGCTAGTCATTAAACCTAGTCATTAAACCTTGTCCACTTTCAACCACTTCTGTCCTGATTTCTTCGAGGGGAGGGTCTATGGGCGGGTAAATGTATGTTTTTCAGATCTTTTGAACTAATGGACAAAATAAGCTCACGCAATGTACATATGAACAAGCCTGGAGATGACAGAAAACATACAGAGAGCATCAGCTTTAGTTTCTGCTCTGATAGCCACAATACATCAGGAATGTTGAGAGAATGTTGTACGTTTTCATCTTTAGCCGACAAAGTTTAAATCCTGTATGGCTAAGTCGCTTCCCATAATGTTTATGCATTTGGTCAGTAGGTGGTCTTCAAACACATTTGACTACACGAGCGTTTATGCTACGAAAACAATCCAATCTAATGCGTGTTTGACTACCTCTGGAAGTGTCCGAAAGAGGACAAGATTCAAACATTTTAGACCCCATTTACACCTGTATTTAGCATCCTCCACTTGTGATGGGATCGACCAAAATACATCTTAATACCAGGTGTAAAGAGAGACTCTGAGAGGGAAAATGGGGGATGGAGGGGTTGGCATATGTAACTGTACCCAGGGGAAGAAGCTGCGCCAGGGGAGGCAGTTCAGAGAAGACGCCACTTTACACGAGGCAATAAAACCTACAACCACTCAAAAAGAGAGACATTTTTCAAAGCGGTAATGAGCAGCAAAGAAAAATACATAACCGTTCTGGTGCACAGAACAAATAGAGTAAAAGAACAGCCTGACACCGCTGCATAAATATTACTGGTAAGGCTTTAGCTAATAAAACTCAAGTCACTGCCTAAGAATACAACAGGGAATGCAAAGGGCTAAGTCACCACTTCTGAATGTCGTATTGATATATGTCCAGTGAGGAAACCAGCCCATTAGTTAAATAAAGAAATGTGTAATGCCATGTTCTCGGCAAACAGGATCTTAATTCAGGATCTAAAGTTCAATTCCAAACGAGAAAGGAAGATCAAAAGGGTGAACAATGCACGAGTGGTGAACTTTGTCACTCTGCTGAAGATCACGGCATCAGGGATTTGAAAGATCCGGATCTGGTCGGCCTGCTAATGTCAGAACCTTCCCAGACATCAGTGAGACCTCAAACGGCTGGAGCAAACCAGCCCACCTCCCCCGCGGCTTCCTGGCCCCCTGGATTCAGGTCCAATCACTGCCATCAGCATGAGCACATATAATGAGACTGAGTCCCAGGGACAGGTCTCCTCCACTGGCCGCCTCCTTGATGAGGGCAATTACTGGCCAGGCAAATACTAGATCTCTGGTAGAGGGGCACAGGGATTATTCCAGGGGAGAAGGCAAAGTCACCCACTCATCAGGCCAGATTCTTAAAGAGGCTCATCTGAGGGCACTGGACTTCTCATTGATGACCATGAAAGAGAGGGCATATCTGTGGTTAGTACGACAGACAGAAATGGCAGGGGGCTGATGCTAATCTAATTGTATTGTAATGTACATATATCCATACATTCTCTAGATTGTGCTGCAAAGAATTTCAGAATACACATTTCCTTAGGGACACACTAGTGCTTGTAAGGCAGCATATGTGCAGTGCTAAAGTTTTGCAAAAATGATCTGGCCAGAGTAATGGGAGACAGTGAGAAGTCGCTCCAGCTGACATGTCAGAAAGTGGCTATTAGCTGAAGCAGGCAGGCCAGGAAAAGCATCATCGCTGACAATTATTTTGAAGTATTTTTCATTCTATTATAAGTCAGTGGGATACTATCAAACTTTAATCTTACATTTATTTTTAAGTATAAAGTTTATAAAAATTATTTTTAAATACAATTTAACAAATAATAACAAAATACAATATTATAATAAAAACATTATAATGTGACATAATAGCAAAAATACAATAAAAACAACAAACGAAATAATATAACAAAACAAAATAAAACATTTAATAATATATAAAATAAAATATCAAAAAGTATAACAAACAAGATAAATCTAAAGTAAAAAATACAATTAAATGTAACTATATATATAAATCTACAACAAAATAAAAACACTATATAATGTATATTAAAAGGAAAGAAACCAGCAAAATCACAAAATGTTTTGTCGCTTGTTGCTTAATGTAGTATATGAGAAAAAACAGCTGTTGCATTGTATTTGGTTAGGGCACTGTTTCGTAATTGTGAGAATATTGTGGCAAAATCAATAAAGGAAGGTTTCTCTTAAGTTCTGTCTTAAAGCTGCAGTCCATAACTCTTTTTGGTTAAAATATTTCCAAAATGTATTTCTGGAAAAAGTACATAACCAGCCAGTTTTCTCCTTACCGTGGCCAGATTCAGAAAAGCTAAGCTTGTAATAATGTGTAATCATTTGAGTGGTACTGGTGGGTGTCCACATTACGTCACATCTGTATACAAAGAGGAGGAGTCCGGCAAGTAGGCTATATTGCATGTGAGAATGCTGCAGGAGGTCGTTTATAACCTTTTCTCCCAGCAGATGGAGTAATTAAACTTATCATTTTGATGGTGGATTGTAATCCAGAAATGTCCGAATGACATCATCAGTGACAACACTCGTAGTCAAAAGCAAAAGATTAGACTGTACAGAAATTGAAATCTACAGGCAACACTAATACACACTAAATACACTTAGTCACGCAACGCTGATGTTGTTAACTAACAATTTGGAACAAAGTATAACACTAATAATAATTTTCATGGTTTGATGTGATGTGATGTGAGGTAAGCTATTTATTGTAATACTTTTTTCCTCAGTTGGTCAGAACAAAAGTGGCAGACATGTTACTTACTAGTTCAGATGCCATTTTCAGGTGAAAATTCTTATTTTGGTCATACTTCCAAGACGTAGAATCTGTGATTCTGAAGTACAGTATCCACACCGGTGCGGTGATGAATGACAGCCACACATAGTCCTCAAAACATTAGAATCATACGCGCTAAGGAACCCAAGTAAAGACGATAATTCCACAAATAACTGCAACTGCAGGTTTCAAACAGAGATGGTGACAAAGAGGCAAAACGTACAGACTGCACCTTTAACTAACCATATCAAACGACGCGCTATAGGACACGGAGTTGCGATATTGTCTCACCGGTTCAAAAATAGCCTTTCTCTACTTAACTGAGTTAAAAATAAAATATGCTTTGATTGACTGTGATTGTGCTGTGTCATGTGACATTTTGCAGTGCTTCCCTAAAGTCTAATGTCTGAGTTGTGGATCTGATACAAGCTGATAATTAAGCCCATACTGGTTAAACCGCCTCTGCAGTGCAGAGTGGTATATGACAGGGATTCAGCCTGACTGTGGGGAACAGCAGATGAGTCATCAGCGTGATTACAGCAGGCAAGGCGCATGAGACAGGCTGTCTAATCTATCGCTACAAGGCGACCTCCAAAATGACCTCTGCCACCATGCACACCGCTTACTCCGTAAACACGCACAACATCTGCCCACATCAGCCAACGTCAGTCAAGAATTATCCCTAAATGAAGCGGCAGGATGCATTTTTAAGAGCCGCGTGTGTGTGTGCGGCGAGTGTGTGTCCGGCTCAGCGGTCCCCGTTTTGAGCATGCAACGTGGTGAATGTGTTTGCCTTGTGCCTACTGAGTTAATGAGCAGCCTTTTCAATTAGAACTAATTTGGGTGAAGAGCTGAATGGGGTAGCACAGCTGCAGGAGACTTCACTGTTGCCTATTCATCCACCCTCTCTGTTTCGTTCTCTCCTCCTTTTATGATCCTCTCCTTACAATGGGCCAAAGAGAAGAAACCGTGCCACTCTCCTAAAGTCTGCTGGTGCTGCCAAGCTCAGCGGGGCATGGCTCATATCATACCTTCCCTCGGCAAGTGCCGCTCGCTCCTTTCTGTCATCTTCCAATTTCCTCCTCTTCTCCATCTCCCTCGCCTCCCACACAAAGAGTGTCTCTGGTCAGCCAAAGCAGCATCTTTATTTGTTTGTTTGCACTCCAATATCCTGCGAGCCTGGTCGTGTTATCTGTATGACGGGGCCGACGGAGAATAGAGAGGGGCCCTGTCCCTGACAGC
This sequence comes from Gobiocypris rarus, assembly GCA_023029165.1. NCBI lineage: Eukaryota > Metazoa > Chordata > Actinopteri > Cypriniformes > Gobionidae > Gobiocypris > Gobiocypris rarus. The sequence goes on along the minus strand of CM040911.1, from coordinate 28,298,349 downwards.
CTCTGTGTTTGCATAACTGATTGGGCCCTAATCAAAAGTGAAGCATCAATTCCAGCCCTCCCTCTTCGTCCTCCTGAGGAGAACAGAGGGATAAATGGAGGAATGAGAGCTAAAGGATGGTGCTTTAACACGTTGTTTGTTCCGACTGGGCCGAGAAGGGCGGCGACCTTGATGTTGGAACATCCTTCAGTTCTCATCAGCACCGGCCATGTCAAATGCCAGAAATCGTGGAGGAACAGAGATGAGGAGAGATGATTCGCCGTTTGGGAAACCAAAAGCGGTTGACGCCTAGCACCGAGCAAGATCACAAAGAAATAAACTAAACGCAAAATGACGACAAAGTCATACTAAAAAATGATCTTTGATAAGACCACCTCTACTTGCACCCCTCTGGATCAATGCAACCTTAATCTACAGACTTAACACAAAATGAGAAGATCTTCTCTCACAGCTTGGGGAAAGTCTGATGGATCCACAGGCTTGCAGGATAGACAACGAGCTTTGGATGTGCTCCTCTTGGATTTATAGCCTCTGAAACTCTTTTTTCAGTCTCATAAAAATGAGAAGAACAATGTGTGTGTGCATGTGTCCTGGTGAAGGGGGAGATAACAGTGAAGGTGGCCTGATCCTGTCAGCTGTTTCTTATCTTATCTACCAGAGGATGTTAGTATGAAAATGACAATAGCAGCAACACTTGCTCAGGAGCTCTACCATAGCACCATTGGTTGTTTATGCCTGTATGTCTTTGGGGCAAAGAAAACACTAAATCCATCCGTGATCAAAATTGTTCCCGGAGGAGGACTAGAAAGGTACATACGGTGTATATCGATCATACGCACGTACTGTAGCATTACAGGGCTTTATTTTCACCCGAGTGCCATTGATAAGCAATTTATGGTTCTTGTTTTCATTAAAATCAACACAGTAACTTGCATACATGCACAGACTGAGAAAATGTGCACCATCCCCTGTGACCTGTTACAAATCCAGTCACCTGTGCGGATTACAAGAAGTGCCTTGAAAAAAAATTACCTTTTCTCTTTTCAACAGTCAATTTTTAACCTTCACTGTAACCAAGCTTATAGTAAATCCCAGGTGCTACAAGCATTCTGGAAAAAAAAGCTTTTTCACCCTATATGTTCAACACCAAGGTCATTGACAACATCTGAAATGGAAGAGTGAGGGGACCCTTTTGGAGTGGCACTGTGCAGATCATTTTACAAGAAAAGCTGGGGGATTAAATGAACGAAGGGAAAAAAGGCTTTTTGCACTAGAACTGCAGTTTAAGTCAAGCGGTTTGCAGCCTATTTTCCAGTGAGTCATATGCCAGCAAGACCTTCAGCTCTATATCCAGGGTCAATATCACTAAAAATATGCATTCGATACACTCGATTGCTTTTCAGCTAGTGTTATGAGGCTTTTGGCATGGGCGGACCGGCATGTGTTTATTCGTTCAGTTATTTTTAGCGTCAGGTGGGAGTTGAGCGTTTAGATATAGGCCTACACGTATATTTCTAAGGGTGACTTAGCTACGTTGCTAGACTCAGAACTGTTGCTAACATGGCACTAGGCTAAGACTCCTCGTCGAAGAGAGTGAGTCTACAATGATGTTTTAATCCCCCTAACCAGGCTTAGTCACAGCAGCTCTTCCTCAAGCGCCTGCCAATTTACACTTCCTCATTATCCATTACTCTAGCCTCCCACCCCACCCCATTTATTTATCTAAGTCACCACTGGAATATTCTGTCTGTGCTTGGCGGTTAGTTTGGGACGCCTGTACAAATTGTTTGAGGTTTATTTGTGCGCTGGCATCAAAGGAGAAGACAACTAAGTGTTCTCGATGCAACAAACAGCCACCTTTACGCTTAACAGCCATGTCAACAGAAGAATTTCATCGCCAATGAGGGCCTCTGAGCGACTGACAAACATGAAAAATGTATGCACATAAATAAGGTTGCAACCCCTCTTGAAGATACTCTGATTGCACAGAGATGAGGGAGGCTACATATACAGTATACATACAGCTTAAGATCAATTGCGGAACAAAACATCTCTTTGAAATTTCCAAGATATTTGTTATTTGAAGTTTAGTAATTCTAAAATTATTTTATGCATGATTATTACATTAATGCAAAGCATCAAACAGCAGAAATAAATACATGGACTAGTACTTTCTCTGCTGAAAATGACAATAAAACTGCATGGACCTGTCTAAACTTGTTTGCTTGTTTTTGGGCTTAAACAAGGGGATCACATTGGAAAACCAGCGTGACAAATGGGTCCACCCACAAAACCAGGTCTGCCTAAAAGTAATTGGGACTGTGAGACCAGATAGACCAGCTTAAACCAGCTAACCATCTACTTTTTTATCAGTCGAGATGCAAAAACAAACGTGTATCAGAAATACATAAGGTGCAATTAAAGTAGATTCACTGAGCACTGATATTATTAGCTACAATGTGTCAAATTATGTAAACTCAGTATTACCAGATAAACCACTGAGCAGAACGTAAGATATACTATGCACGTTTTTATTCAGTTTCGGACCATCAGGTTACCAAAGGCCAGTTCTGAGAACTGAGCCATAAAATAATAGAGCTGCTTTGCTGCATCACATTTATTCCAGACAAAAAAAGACATGTCTTTGTCAGGATGGCCTAAAACCCTGCTGAGTCAAGATTTTAGCGATTTGCTGAATTGTATTGTATAGTTGAACATATGAATTATCTGTGAAAGGCACGGAAATGAGAAGACCATGGGCTCGTTTGTAGCTCCCACGGATTTTAAAAGCATCTCGTATGGCAGTGTAATCTGTAAAGCTACAAGCATGTGGATGTGGCGCTTCAGCAGGGGGGCCGAATGAGGCAATATGTGTGGCTTTGTACATCAAGATCTATATTGTTTGAGCATGTGAATGTGTATTTAAGTATAAAGTGCCACGGTAAAGTTTTCCAGCATTGGGGTGTAGCGAGAGGCAGGGATGGGTGCGTGTTGATGTTTGTGAGTTTGCCGGTCAGCAGGGAGGCCATTACCAGACAGCAGCAGGAGAGAGAAGCACCATACAGAGCTTAACAAGATGGAACTTACCAGGGAATTGGTAGCTGTAGCTTGGGGCGAAACCAGTGTATCCGCGGCCATACGTTGCTACAATGTTTGGATAACCTGAAGGGAGAGAAGAAAATCCAGGGATGTGATAAACCGCTCAGACCGCCCAGAGCTTTCCTATCACACCAATAAATCAGTATGCCATTTAAAATACACATACACACAAGAAGCAAGTGGAAACAGCTCCTCTTTCACCACATAACCGCAGCCCTCCCCGCAAGGCCGCAATGTAACAGATTAGCTGGCTAGCGAACTTCAGTTTGCAGTGATGAACAGCATAAACATCACAAGACACAATCTCGCTTCATTCCCTGAGGCTCATCCCTCTTTTTCCCCATGCTGAGGGAACGGACATGTCTGCGGCTGTCATCTCTCCCTCCCTCCTTTTTTTCTCACCTCTCCACTGTCATTGATCGATAACCCTTCTTTTATAGCCCGGGCTAATCGATCATGAAGGACACGACAGCGCAAGACAATGGCAGGCTGATAGTTGTGGCAGGACATCACGGATTAAAGTCCCTCCGTGGCGCGCAGCCTCAGCCTCCTGTGCGCTAATACTGACAGGATGGCACGAATATGATTGAGCGATTGCAGAAGTCATTCGAAAGTGGAGCGTAACGCTGCAAAAGCATGCTAAGGCCGCAATCTGTTTTTTTTTTTTTTTTTTTCACCACTCGTCGTCTTTGCTGAGGCGGAACTTTTTAATGATGACGCTCGGGCGAGTGAGCTGGCTTCCCCTTGACTATTTTATTATCTGAAATACATCTTGTTTGGGAGTGAGGAGAAAACACACCATCAGCAGCGTTTACAACGCTGGAATGCATCCTGCTCGTGCTGTTAAGAAAAAGTGGGATGCGACCCAATGCACATGCTAAAGTTGTCTCCCTGCCAGAATTTAGTGGCGACCCACCGCGTGTCCCTCTTTACCAGGATAGAGCCCAAAGACCCATTGTTCTTATTCTGTCACAATGGCTTATTACAGTGTGAGCCTAGACACTAATTATCTGGGCAGCTTTCAAACAGAAGGAAAAAACGATTTTCAATACAATTGAACATATCAGCCATATTGTTGCTGCGAATGCCTGAGGGAGCAGGCTACTATAATCATATATATATATATATATATATATATATATATACACACACATACATACAGGTCCTGTATGTATGTATAAAAATAGCATATTGTGATAAAAGTTCTTTATTTTCCATAATGTAATGATAAAAATTAAACTTTCATATATTTTAGATTCATTGCACACCAACTGAAATATGTCAGGTCTTTTATTGTTTTAATACTGATGATTTTGGCATACAGCTCATGAAAACCTCAAAAAATTAGCATATTTCATCCGACCAATAAAAGAAAAGTGTTTTTAATACAAAAAGTCAACCTTCAAATAATTATGTTCAGTTATGCACTCAATACTTGGTCGGGAATCCTTTTGCAGAAATGACTGCTTCAATGCGGCGTGGCATGGAGGCAATCAGCCTGTGGCACTGCTGAGGTGTTATGGAGGCCCAGGATGCTTCAATAGCGCCTTAAGCTCATCCAGAGTGTTGGGTCTTGCGTCTCTCAACTTTCTCTTCACAATATCCCACAGATTCTCTATGGGGTTCAGGTCAGGAGAGTTGGCAGGCCAATTGAGCACAGTATTACCATGGTCAGTAAACCATTTACCAGTGGTTTTGGCACTGTGAGCAGGTGCCAGGTCGTGCTGAAAAACGAAATCTTCATCTCCATAAAGCTTTTCAGCAGATGGAAGCATGAAGTGCTCCAAAATCTCCTGATAGCTAGCTGCATTGACCCTGCCCTTGATAAAACACAGTGGACCAACACCAGCAGCTGACATGGCACCCCAGACCATCACTGACTGTGGGTACTTGACACTGGACTTCAGGCATTTTGGCATTTCCTTCTCCCCAGTCTTCCTCCAGACTCTGGCACCTTGATTTCCAAATGACATGCAAAATTTGAGCAACAGTCCAGTGCTGCTTCTCTGTAGCCCAGGTCAGGCGCTTCTGCCGCTCAAAAGTGGCTTGACCTGGGGAATGCGGCACCTGTAGCCCATTTCCTGTGGCTCTGGATGTTTCTACTCCAGACTCAGTCCACTGCTTCCGCAGGTCCCCCAAGGTCTGGAATCGGTCCTTCTCCACAATCTTCCTCAGGGTCCGGTCACCTCTTCTCGTTGTGCAGCGTTTTTTGCCACACTTTTTCCTTCCCACAGACTTCCCACTGAGGTGCCTTGATACAGCACTCTGGGAACAGCCTATTCAGAAATTTATTTCTGTGTCTTACCCTCTCGCTTGAGGGTGTCAATGATGGCCTTCTGGACAGCAGTCAGGTCGGCAGTCTTACCCATGATTGCGGTTTTGAGTAATGAACCAGGCTGGGAGTTTTTAAAAGCCTCAGGAATTTTTTGCAGGTGTTTAGAGTTAATTAGTTGATTCAGATGATTAGGTTAATAGCTCGCTTAGAGAACCTTTTCATGATATGCTAATTTTTTGGACCCACTTTATATTAGGTGTCCTTAACTACTATATACTAACATTTTAATTAATAATTTGATACATTGCACGTATTGTGTACATACATGTTTTTACATTGTACTTACATTTTAAAAAATACCTGCATGTACTTACATCTGTAATTCATTTCTGTAGTTACATTTGTAATTACACAGTTGACAGTTCCCTTACACCCAACCCTACCCTTAAACTTATCCATCCCACCACACCTGTCCCTAACCCTACCCGTATCCCACCTCAATATCAGCAAAAATGTTTTTGTAACACAATATGAACACAGTAAGTACATTGTACTTATTTTTTTATGTAAGTACATAGTAGTTAAGGCCACCTAATATAAAGTGGGGCCAATTTTTTTAGATAGGAATATGGGGTTTTCATGAGCTGTATGCCAAAATCATCAGTATTTAAACAATAAAAGACCTGAAATATTTCAGTTGGTGTGCAATCAATCCAAAATATATGAAAGTTTAATTTTTATCATTACATTATGGAAAATAATGAACTTTTATCACAATATGGCAATTTTTTGAGAAGGACCTGTGTATGTATATATATATATATATATATATATATATATATATATATATATATATATATATATATATATATATATATATATATATACATACACTCTGTGCCGCCACCTTCTTTAGGACCCTACAGAAAGTTCGTTATTTGCCATCAACCCAATTTCTTCCCTCCCAAACACACCTGAAAGATCTTGCTAATAGTTATTGGCTGCGCACAGTGCGAGCTTGCACCAAATGATCGCTAGTGGCTTATCCTTGGCTTGCGGCCACAAATGTGAGTTGGTGAGGAGAATAAATATACTCCACCGCAAGTTAGGCTAGACATAACTCGGATCAATTCAGTTTGACATTGCAGAGGCAGACTGGTGGGAAGTAGTCTATGTGAAGATATTGATCCTGTCAAAGTTTCTTTGGTGAGGGTCAGCGCTATAGTAGAGGCTTAAAAGAAATAACTTGCTTTTATGAAGTTTTCTGTCGTTATTGACTGCTTCTGAAAGGAGGCTTTTTGTGCCGTTTGCGGTAAATGCTATGTAAACCACAGAGTCAGTTTTAAAATCAAAGACCATTCTTGAGGAAAGTTCAATTCTGAGGGAATCAGAGAGAGGAGGAGGAAGGGATAAAAGTAGTAAATACACTACTGCCTAAAGTAATGGGAAAATGTTGCAGAACACATTCTTCCTTAAAGGGACAGTTCACCCCAAAAAAGAACATTTGGTCATCAAGTTCATTTACTGAACTTCATGTCATTCCAAACCTATATGACTTTGTGTCTTCTGTGGAACACGGAAGCAGATATTCTGAACAATGAAATGGATATTTTGAAGAATGTTTCAACTATGTTTAACAAAGTCAGTGGAGTCCAAAGCAAGACCCACTGACAAGAAGAGAATCTTATTTTGTTTTCTGCAGAACAAAGTCATACACTGTAAAAAATGTCAGGCCTCTCCAATTGAAAATTTTCTAGTGACTGGTCACATCTAAATTTTTCAGTAGGCCAAAATGAAGTTCTGTGAATTGATACAATTTAATTCACAGAAATTCAATTTGGCACACTAAAAAAATTAGATGTGACCAGTCACTAGAAAATTTTCCATTGGATACCTGGATTTTTTTACAGTGTAAAGATTTGATTGACAGTGTTAGAATTAGCATTTTTCGGTAAAACATTGAAACTCAATGAAAATTTTTCAGGATATGCCAGTCTCCATCCTTCACCTTGCAATATTGCCTCTTAAATACTTGCTTGAATGTTCTGCAGTAAGTTGGCCATCTTTAACTTTGCTCCTTCCAAGTGCTGTATCATTTGTTTACGGAGCCTTAATATCTGGGCTTCTCCATCTCTCTCGAGACTACAGCGGCTCTGTGTACTCTACTCTTACGGAGGAGCAAATGCCAGACACCCAGACTAAATATACATGACATGGGCTTTTCCTGTGACATTTTAAGAGATTACTTTTTAAATGTAGAGGGATGGGGTTCTGTTGACAGTAGAGGATTAACATACTGGTAGGGCCAACGCCTATGGGAACAAAACCAGGAGAGAGTCAGCAGTGCATCCAGGACGCGTGCAGAACAGGGACTCGGGTGCAAATAATGCATAGAAAAACAAAAAGCTTACAGGAAACAAAGGATGCATTGACTACAATGTAATCAGTTATTAATATTTTGATTACAGCAGCCATTCTTCTTGACTCACTAAACTTTGTGCATGTGTCCTCCTTAACTTTTTCCCCAAAGTTGAGCTTCATTGGAAGACCTGCATGACTTATAACAATTGAGGTATATAATTTCCCAAAGGTTTTCAGTGGATTTTAGGTCAGAGTACTAAGGAGGCCACTTAATGACTTGAAAATGCTGAGCATGAACACTCTTTTATTGTGTGCAACTTTGTTGCATTTGTGGTGTGTTTGGGATCGTTATCATGATGGAAAAAGTGCTAGCAACTTTGTGGATCCTTCCAACACCTGCCGCAGACATGAATCTGCAATACCATTATGTTTCCCCTGCCATGCTTAATGGTGCTACACATGCATTTTGCATTAAAACACTCCAGTCTTTTCCTATGAAACATACACCATCCAATGCTAGGTTGTTACATTTTGACTTGTCGGTCTGTAAAACACAGCTCTAATCTTCCATACTCCAAACCTTATGTTCTTTGGCAAATGCAAGGTATAAAAACTATAAAACTAATAAATGGTTTCTTTACTGGTAAACAAGCTTTCAATACAACCTCTTGTAGCAATTGGCTTACAGTTCAAAATTAAATTGGTGGGTTTCCACAATTGTTTGTCTCTTTTGCTTACCAAGGCAGCATTTATTGGATCAAAATGACAGTAAAACAGTATAACATATTTTTTCTATTTTAATATGACATCCATGCCAATAAGTAAGAGTGAAAATAGTCTTAAAGTAAACAGCCACACCCACAACTTCAACCAACAATAATGGTCTGGTTTGAAGAGTGAGAAGTCTTAATACAAAAGCTCACAATAATGCTGTATTTGTGAGAATACCAAGCAAAAGAAAGTTAAAAAAAAATGTTTTATGGCACTTTCGTCTTAACTAAACACAGAACAACCACGTAAGGTACCAATTTTTCCCAGGAACATTTCTCCACATCCTAGTCAAAACTATTTTAGCTCAATTTCCAGCCCTAAATGGCTCTCCACTGAGTTTAATGACTGAGCTAAGCCTCAGTGTCGAGCTGTGGGCTGAACAAAGGGGCACGCCATGAGACCAGGACCACCTTGCCGCCATATAACAAGTGGCAAGACTGCATGTCGCAGTCACGACATGTCGCAGTCACGGCTCCTCGCGGGAGACTGAACCAGACTAAATGGAAGGGGGAGAAATACAGGTACCTGAGCCAGAGGAGAAGACTCATTAAGCCATGCCGTCAGTACAGTAGACACCATCCGTCTCCCGGCAACGCTGTAAATAAAGACTGTCACTTAATCTGGCCTAGTGGCGTTGGCCTCGCCCTCTTATTTGTGTTATTAATATGCATGCTAATGTGCCCATTTTATGGCTCAACAGTTTCGATTCACTGTAAAATCAATTATCCATCTGGTAAAGCTGCACTTTGCGCTGGCTGAGATGTGTATTAATTTTAGCAAACATACATGAGGCCTAGCACAATAAAGATAAATAGCTCGATTAGGTGTGGTAAACACCGTTGCTCAGAGCAGGGCTCTAATGAGATTTCGGCACATAAGGAATTGAGGTTCCTTAAATAATGAGCCTTGTTGATTTTTGTATGCAAATTACCAAAAGGAATGTTTCGCTGTCCTGCTTTCCAATTTCATTTAGATAAGACGGTGTTGCGATCGAGTGAGCGCGACCCCCTTTAACCGGCTCTCTGCTCCCACTGTCTCCGTCTTCCTCCATTTATGTTTGTTCAACACTGATCTGCTTTAAACCCTAATAAGCTCATGACACCCACTTGCGGCGTAATTTCATCAACCTCAACTCGAGTCAACTTGAGCTGACATCACACTGTTGGCACTGTGAAGCCGAATGATATCATAGACCACTAAAATGCTAGGGGGCACCAGATGTCGGAGTGAGGTCTCGACGAGCTCTTACATACTCCGAATAACCGATGAATTCGCCCTCCTTTGAGGTCAGTTTGTTGAAATCATAGGTTCATAACTCAACATTACTTACATTTTCCTCTTCATTTAGCACTATAATGCGGAGCCCTGCACTGGTGAGGGTCGGTTAGGGATTTGGTGGAGCTGGAAGCGGATCTGGCTGAATATCAATAGCATATTTCATGCGGGCCCGGCGAGGATGCTTCATCAAGTCAAATTACGGGCAGGACGACCTCTCCTGCAGCTTCACCCATTAGCTGCCATTCGCATTCTGCACCAGGCATCAAACGATTTATTTGCTTCAGTTACTTTCAGCAGACGATCAATCTCACAGTAATTATCTCTTGTCACTGGAGCTGTTTGGGGGAGTGAAGTTTGGGAGGGGGAATCTGATAAGCGGGTTTTCTTGTCTGATTCTACCTTTCCTGTCCTCTTGACACACGTCAAATCTACAGAAAAACATCAAGACAAGCTCTTGCCAGTGTCGGGATGACAGCTCTGGTGTTTGACGGGTTCCAGTGGTCGTCTCTCTGATAGCGCACGTGTCATATCCGTGAAGACTCTGAAGCAGGGCTCCCAGCAGAAATAGAGAGGAGTTTCAACTGCCATGGCAGTCGTACAGCCGCTAGCAGAGCGTGGCGACGTTAACGTGAGCACCGTGCCAACATCGGAGCTCTGGTCCCAGTGCTCTCTTCGAGGAGCTCTTTCAATGGGCTGTTGCCTCTCCCTGTCTGCCTGTTCCAACATTACGAGTTGCCATTTTGTTCTCTGAGTTTACAGTGATGCTCTTGTTCCACACCATCAAGCTCAGCATCTATGCTTAAAGCCTGAACAGACATATTTATAAGTATCGTTCTGAAGTGACCATTTGGTCAGCATGAGACAATATTTGCCCTAAAATCCCACCCAGTGTGTAACTAGACCTAGATTCAGTATGTAACTAGACACTTAAATCAACACAGAATTTCCTATCAGCAGATCGAATATATAAACATGTTTTCATTAATAACATATATACATATATATAATGTATAATAATGTAGAACCAGTTTAGACATAAAACATATTTAATATTCAATATTACTATTTATATGCATTTTTATATTTAATTTAGTTTGTATTTAATGTAAATATGTTTTATATACAGTATGTAGTAAATATACATTTCCATTTTTTTTTTATATTTTATAAATAAAACCCATGTTTTTAAGGATAACTTTGTGTGTTCAGGTAGTTTGAACTGTTGAGTTCATTTAATCCTAAATTTATAAAAACATTATCTTTAATATAAACATTATTAGAGAAACAAGACCCAATCATAAGTAAACATGAAATAAAATTTGACCCATTTTACTTTTGTAAAACATTTCTGGTCTTATTTTGGATGATTCATCTGTGTGCATTTTTCCCAAATGTTTGTCTTTTTATGAAAATGTATCTTTCTTTGCTTCTGAAGCTACTTTACTTTTTTTACCCTCTTATTTTTCAACCCTTCCTCTTCAATCACTGGTCATATAAAGACCATTATGCCGGATACCCACGTTCAATCAAATCCCAATGGATAAAAGAAAAAAAAATTCTGGCTGCATTTCCACTTTCTCCTAGGAACACATCAAATTAAAGAAGTAAAATTGGCTGAATGCGGTTTCATGCTGTTTTTAAATCAGCATCCCAGTCAATAATCAGATTGCACCAGTGATTGACAGTGTTAATGTATGAATAATTGTAAGCAGGGAATTGAGATGACACTTACTCAGCATGCCCATTCCCAGCATAAAGGCGTCCATGGTGTAGGGCAGACCTCTAGCTCTCCCCCGCGTCCCTGGAGGAAACATCACTTCCTTCGGCTGGGCCTTCTTACATTCTACCTGTGGACGGAGCACAAAAGATGTTGTCTCAGTGGTCTAGCTACTAATAAGACCACTTATTGCAACAAGGAACTGTCCAACTATTACAAATGTCCAGCCCACAGGTTATCAGAACAATGTGGTTCATATCTGGCTTGTGTCACCTTGCAGACAAACTATTGGAGCTCTCATAAGGATAATACATCACTTGTTAGAAAAATGAAAGGGAATAAAATAAACACTCTGTTCAGCCTGTGAAATCACAGTGTTTGTGCGTCTCAGTTGGTTATGTACTGCCTTAATGTCGCTGTGGTTTTTTGAGATAGCATTTTTGATGTTTGTGTGTTTGCGAAAGCATGCCGTGTACTGTCTTCAGGCAAAAAAAAAAAAAAAGATTCTCTAAAAAAGAAAAGTTTTTTGTTTGTTTCCTCATCATTCCCCTACTGTCTTTCCACTCCAATCTGGTCCTCATCATTGAACCATTTCTACCAGGGGCACTTCCCCTGATCACCCCCCTGCGCCCCCAACCAACTCCCTGCCGCCTTCTACTGATAATTTTCCTGCTGTGCTGACTGACATTTCGCACTCCTCCACAATGCACGGTTAAGAGTCTGCTCATGACAGAACACACAGAGTGGGCGTCAAGAGTGACAGACCAACTGCAAACACCAGCATCAAAATTAAGTACAGCTCCGGAATGAAGGATCCGTGGGTTTGTGGTAGTGACATGGTAAGAAATATCAACCCTAACATTGTGCACGGCATCGTGCACACGATGTGTCAACAAAACCTCAACCACCTGAGAGATGCAACCATGCTTTCTTTAAGCCCAATGAAAGCACAGATGACCGGGAGGGTATGTAATGTTTGACAGACTGATTACTGGTGCATGTATACACACTCCATCGTGCACACAGTGCCTTGGGTAAATATAGGGGTAAATGCACACGAAAGGCTTATTGAAATTGACTATGAGCACTATGAGGGGCTCTTGTAGGGCATAGTAGACTATACGCCCTGACCGTGTCAACCTCTATTTGTCCATTTATATTACAGATGCTTGCCTGCTCTTCTCTGGAGCTTCAGTTTAACTGACTAAAAGCAATGTTCATGTGTGATGTCTATGAATGTCAGGGAAGGGAATGACACAGAGGCTGCATTCCTAGGACCCCCAAGGGGCTTCATACTTTCGTCAATTGAAATAAAGTTGAAATTTCAAAAAGTTTGAAAACCCCTGATTTAAGTGATGTAAGTAGTTTATTTGTAGATTAGTTAGTGAATAGTGTGTACTGTACCAACAACAAAACAAAACTAAATTTAACTCAAATTAAACAAAAAAACAACAATAAAACATAACTAAATAACTCCTCGAATGTGTGCAAGGGGGCAACATTTTGTCTTGTAACGTGTCCTTTTTTTGTCTATTTCTTTTTCACCACTCCAGCTGTTCTAACACATCAGCTCTCTACAGATCTATGTGATGTGCATAAACTTATGGTCAATTTTAGGCCCTGTTCACACCTGGTATTAAGATAAGTAGACGAGGCAGACATCCTCATTTACACCTGGTATTTTGGTCTCTTTTGTCCACTTTCAAACACTTCTGTCCTGATTTCTTTGAGGGGAGGGTCCATGAGCGTTTTTTTTCCTTCAGATCTTTCGATCTAATGGACAAAATACGCTTGCACAATTTACATTTGAAAACATATACGAAGAGCAGCAGCTTTTGTTTCTGCTCTGATAGGCGCAAGACCATGCTGAACACTGTGAGTGCGTGTTAGAAATCAGGAATCGTGAGAGAACATTGTGCTTGGTCCCTTTTTTGTCTTGAAACCAAACTTGGGTCTCCAGCCGACAAAGTATCACGTCTGGCTAGCGCTCATCCCATAATGTTCACTAGTGTTTTGTGGCTGTTCGACCACATTCAACCACATGAGCGTTTACACTACGAAAGCAATCCGGTCGAATGAGTTTACGTCTACCTCTGGAAGTGTTCGAAAGTGGACAAGCTCAAAACATTTTAAACCCATTTACACCTGTATTTAGCGTCGTCCACTTTAAATACCAGGTGTAAATTGGACCTTAATTGTCAACAGCCAAATAAAAAATGAGTACCTCCGAAAACTAGCAGAGCTCTTCTAAATTAATCCAGCCAGCATGTAACACATCAGGCTAGGTGGCTGTATGACAGTCTGTTGACCTTGATGTTAACTGCAAGAGAAAATATCCTTGAATTTCATCACCTAAAGATAAAGGAAATCCAGATAGCTGTTGAAGATAATGCTTCCATTCTTTCAAATGACCTTATATGTCAACAAAAGCGCTAAAAGGAAGCTGTATTTTCACGCTTTGAGCGGGCTAACAATCTTCAGACATTGCAGAGCAAACACTGCTGTCTCTTTTCCAAAAATGAACACATAAACCAACAAGCACTCGTAATCAGTATTCAAGTCCTCAGGACTTCTCCAAATACAACATGCCTTCATTAGGCACTGGCACTAAAGAGAGCGTGTGTGTGTGTGTGTGTGTGTATGAGTGTGATGCGTGTAATTATGTCAGTGTGTGGTTTCAGTGATGAGGCCTGCAATCTCTGTGTGTTGCTAATAGGCGAGGAAAGCCTGGCTTCCGATCTGACTGTCATCAATGGGCATTTAAGAGCCATGACTACGGCTCCACATTATTACTTAACTAATTACCCTCGTCAGTTGAGGTAGGCCAATGATGAGCTCCCTTCCCTCGTTAATGAAACTACGAAGGCCCGTGGCTAATGACCTGAGAGCACGGGGCAGCTACGTTATCACGCCTGCACAGAGGGAGAAAGAGGAGGAAAGGACACCAGGGAGAACTGTTGATAGATGGACGTCTGCACTTCAGGGCCAAATCTGAGCATTGACTTTAAAACAAAGAACTCGCTACATAATGCAGTATTATTTGTGTGAGATATCTAGGCATCATGAGTGAAACTAACTGAAAAATGTGACAGGAAATCGACAAGGTCAAAGTCGTTGCCTAGTGATGCTAATATGGGGGAAAAGGAGTTTAAATAATATACAAAAATAATCAATTGTAGATTAGTTAATAAAAAATATATTTAAAAGGCCATACAACTTATTTTCACTAATTAATTTTTTAATAACAATTAACAGATCATCTGCAAAAGTTTAAGAAAAGTTTCAAATATTTTCATATATACGTATATATATACTGTATATATATATCTGCCTATATATATATATATATATATATATATATATATAGAAGAGAGAGAGAGAGATATATATAGATAGATATATACAGTATTGTTCAAAATAATAGCAGTACAATGTGACTAACCAGAATAATCAAGGTTTTAGTATATTTTTATTGCTACGTGGCAAACAAGTTACCAGTAGGTTCAGTAGATTCTCAGAAAACAAATGAGACCCAGCATTCATGATATGCACGCTCTTAAGGCTGTGCAATTGGGGTATTAGTTGAATTAGTTGAAAGGGGTGTGTTCAAAAATAGCAGTGTGGCATTCAATCACTGAGGTCATCAATTTTGTGAAGAAACAGGTGTGAATCAGGTGGCCCCTATTTAAAGGATGAAGCCAACACTTGTTGAACATGCATTTGAAAGCTGAGGAAAATGGGTCGTTCAAGACATTGTTCAGAAGAACAGCGTAGTTTGATTAAAAAGTTGATTGGAGAGGGGAAAACCTA
Organism: Gobiocypris rarus; assembly: GCA_023029165.1. Taxonomy (NCBI): domain Eukaryota; kingdom Metazoa; phylum Chordata; class Actinopteri; order Cypriniformes; family Gobionidae; genus Gobiocypris; species Gobiocypris rarus. The sequence goes on along the minus strand of CM040911.1, from coordinate 28,283,038 downwards.
TAAAGAGGTGCAAAAAATGATAGGCTGTTCAGCTAAAATGATCTCCAATGCCTTAAAATGGAGAGCAAAACCAGAAAGATGTGGAAGAAAACGGAAGACAACCATCAAAATGGATAGAAGAATAACCAGAATGGCAAAGGCTCAGCCAATGATCACCTCCAGGATGATCAAAGACAGTCTGGAGTTACCTGTAAGTACTGTGACAGTTAGAAGACGTCTGTGTGAAGCTAATCTATTTTCAAGAATCCCCCGCAAAGTCCCTCTGTTATAAAAAAGGCATGTGCAGAAGAGGTTACAATTTGCCAAAGAACACATCAACTGGCCTAAAGAGAAATGGAGGAACATTTTGTGGACTGATGAGAGTAAAATTGTTCTTTTTGGGTCCAAGGGCCACAGGCAGTTTGTGAGACGACCCCAAACTCTGAATTCAAGCCACAGTACACAGTGAAGACAGTGAAGCATGGAGGTGCAAGCATCATGATATGGGCATGTTTCTCCTACTATGGTGTTGGGCCTATTTATCGCATACCAGGGATCATGGATCAGTTTGCATATGTTAAAATACTTGAAGAGGTCATGTTGCCCTATGCTGAAGAGGACATGCCCTTGAAATGGTTGTTTTAACAAGACAATGACCCAAAACACACTAGTAAACGGGCAAAGTCTTGGTTCCAAACCAACAAAATTAATGTTATGGAGTGGCCAGCCCAATCTCCAGACCTTAATCCAATTGAGAACTTGTGGGGTGATATCAAAAATGCTGTTTCTGAAGCAAAACCAAGAGATGTGAATGAATTGTGGAATGTTGTTAAAGAATCATGGAGTGGAATAACAGCTGAGAGGTGCCACAAGTTGGTTGACTCCATGCCACACAGATGTCAAGCAGTTTTAAACTGTGGTCATACAACTAAATATTAGTTTAGTGATTCACATGATTGCTAAATCCCAGAAAAAAAAATGTTTGTACAAAATAGTTTTGAGTTTGTACAGTCAAAGGTAGACACTGCTATTTTTTTGAACACAGCCCTTTCAACTAATACCCCAATTGCACAGCCTTAAGAGCGTGCATATCATGAATGCTGGGTCTTGTTTGTTTTCTGAGAATCTACTGAATCTACTGGTAACTTGTTTGCCACGTAGCAGTAAAAAATATAATAAAAACCTTGATTATTCTGGTTAGTCACATTGTACTGCTATTATTTTGAACAATACTGTATGTGCTCCATCACATGCAGGACAATGCTCCATCACACGCGTCCAAGTACTCCACAGCGTGGCTGGCAAGAAAGGGTATAAAAGAAGAAAATCTAATGATATGGCCTCCTTGTTCACCTGATCTGAACCCCATTGAGAACCTGTGGTCCATCATCAAATGTGCGATTTACAAGGAGGGAAAACAGTACACCTCTCTGAACAGTGTCTGGGAGGCTGTGGTTGCTGCTGCACGCAATGTTGATGGTGAACAGATCAAAACACTGACAGAATCCATGGATGGCAGGCTTTTGAGTGTCCTTGCAAAGAAAGGTGGCTATATTGGTCACTGATTTGTTTTTGTTTGGTTTTTGAATGTCAGAAATGTATATCTGTGAATGTTGAGATGTTATATTGGTTTCACTGGTAAAAATAAATTATTGAAATTTGTATAAATTAGTTTTTTGTTAAGTTGCCTAATAATAATGCACAGTAATAGTCACCTGCACACACAGATATCCCCCTAAAATAGCTAAAACTAAAAACTACTTCCTAATAAACTACAAAAATAGTCAGCTTTGATATTAATGAGTTTTTTGTGTTCATTGAGAACATGGTTGTTGTTCAATAATAAAATTAATCCTCAAAAATACAACTTCCTAATAATTCTGCACTCCTGTATATATATATATATATATATATATATATATATATATATATATATATATATATATATATATATATATATATTCATATTTTAAAGCAAATTAACTTCTAAATTGTTAAGTAATATAAAACATCTTCAGCATTAACACAAATTAGGTTTCAGAAACTACTGTGTTGTGTTATACTGTATACATAGTACTATTTTCATAAAAGCAATAAAACACGTGTAAATGTGTTACATTGTGAATATTGCAGGCTGCAGGTAAAAAAGCCCTTTAGCCAAATCTAAATTCATAATAATACTTGTATTTCTTAATTATATAATGTTTAGAATTATTTATATAATGACTTATTAATGAAGGCTAAGTGTTACTGACATTTTATTTGTCCATTTAGTCCTGCCACCTGTCTAATGACTGCACTGCCAATCGGAGCACAACAGAGACTTCAAGTTGTTTGTGTGTGTGTGTGTGTGTGTGTGTGTGTGTGAGCAATCAAAACCCCATAATATCTTGCATCTACCATTCACCCCAGAGAGCAGGTTAAGTGGAAGTCCAGGGTGGAAAGGATGACAGCAGAGATGAGAACAGGGTGCGTCCACTCGCCTCGCTAATTGTCGGGAAATCATGAGCGGGAACACTGTACCGGTGGGCTGGAGCAAATGTGGCCATTAGTGTCCGTGTCCCTGGCAGAGCCAGTGTGAGCGGGCTAGAGGTGTGAGACAGGATCGATCAGCTCCAGAGAACACACACGCGGCTTATTAGCCGGCTGGTTAGGGATAGATTAGATCCAATCTGCTAATCTGCCGCCCTGACCTTGTGACAAGAAATGTCACTCACATTAAAACTTCAGCCTCCTGTTTTGACTTTGAAAAGGGGGTTGTTTCACAAAGGTACATTTCTCAGAGACCACAGGCTACACAAAGCAATCTTTCACGACTGTAGATAAAAAGCATTGCATGCGCTCAGGTTTTTCTAGCAAAGCTAAATTCAACATTCAAAAAAATTAAAAAAGAAAGAAAGAAATTATATATTACATTATATACAAAAACTACTAAGTTAGTTAAAAAGTTTAAAATAAAAATTGCCGGATTTATCAATAGAAATATAACAAGTTTAATTTAAAACAAAATAAATAAATAAATTCAAGATGTTCCAGACTTGAAAACCTCCTCTGCTATTTAAATGAATCAGAAATAGCATAATCATATTCCAATAATAGACTAGCATGTGTGGGAGACAAGGAGAATCAATAATCTAAAAATGTTCCCTTTTAAAAATCCAATGTGAAAAGAAAGAAAACCTCAGGAGTGGCTGCAAAACACTACAGTTCAGTTTGACTTCTTAAAGCAGATTTGCTTCTCTTTCAGTTAGAGTGAGAGAAAAAACATTCCCCTCTGACAAGGAGGATAAAGAAGGATGAATCAGAAAGCTGATTCATTCACTCCAGCTCTTTTTTTACTTTCCGAATTGCCAAACTGCAAAACATCAGGCCACCTGCCTCACTCCCGAGGGTACAGGATCATATAATGCCTGATATGAAAGGCACTTTACCAAACTCGAAAAATAAATATGCATTCTAAACAGGCAGGGACCCAAGAAACAGGGACACTTTTGTGAGCCTTGGCACACTTAGATTGCCACAATGATGGAGTTGGCATTCCATGAGCTTGCTGTATATCTGAGGTGGGCTGCCCGAGGAACCCTCCGTACCGCTGGAGATTGTCCGTAAAGCCAGACAGAGAGGCAAATTGACTGGACCCCCCTCAATCAGACATCCAGCTTGAAAGACACTTTACACCATCAAACATCTAACTTCATATCCCAACAACAAATAAAGCAGGTCGAATGAAGAGGATTTCCATGCTATAACAGTTTACCAGAGCAGTCCATATTGAATGTGATGCAACAAAAACATCCATTGTTGAAATATTGGCAAGGGGCATCTTTCTCTTGAGTGTTCCTTACAGCCTGCAAGCCAAAATCCACATCCAATGTGACTACAGACCGATTCACAAACAAATGACTCCTATGAGCTGGTTCTTTTAAGTGAATCAAATACACGCAGAGCGAACAGTGTAGTCTGCTTCCCAAACAAATTACTCTACTTCTAACGAATAGTTAAGACAAATTATGGGTTTAAATCAGTATGATGAATCTTTCACTGAACTGAATCCATCAGAGTCGTTAATCATACAACATCTGATTCACTTACGGAATCATCATTTTCAGTTCAACCGGTGTCAAAATGAATTCCGTGTCAGTTTCATTACGTGATAATCTATGCATGTCATTAAAGATTCACATTTGCATTTTAACAAAAATAACATTTTAAAGATTATAATGTTCAATAACATTTAGCATATGTTCTTGTTTTAATGTGTGCAGGCCCTGTAAGGATGGGAATGTGCGATTTTTGCAGCATACGGCATGCACAGGGGAAGCAAACTCATATTTAAATTCAATGTGAAAGCAACTGTTTTCAAGTATGTAGATTTATTTGCATCCAAAAACTCAAGCTGTCTTTTACAGGCCCAGTACTGTGTGCGTGTGTGTGTGTGGTCTCCCATCAAATATAGCATATTTAAATGTTATCACAGCTCTCCCAGTGAACTCTTGTTACATCACTGCGCAAGAGGTCATGCCATACGCTGCATCTTGTTTGTACAGTTCCCAGAGATAAAACAGACATGAGGGGAAAGGGGGAGAGAAAAAAAAGAAAACAACCCCCTGCTCTTTTGCCCAGAGGCACCAGAACTCTCGGCTTAACACGGAGGCATAATTCATCGCAACTTGAATTAAATTACATCAGAGACTTGGGGCTCCCGTACATTATTGATACACTTACAGCTATTCCATCTGACACAGAAATCTATATTCACCAACAAAAAAGAAAGCCTGTCAGAGGCTATTTATGCCTCCCAAGCAGAATGTCTGTTTCAACAGCGTGTTACAGTGGGAACTCCAGTAAGCAGATACAGATAAAAAAAAACCTCAACAGACTGAACAACTTCACATTTAATCATGGCTTTGCTCTGGTGTAATTTCAACAGTGAAACACACCCTCACACACAGGCTCCTTTTTCATCTTTATCACACATTTTTTGCTTCTCATTTATATCAATATGTTTACACCCCCTACCTTGCCCTATGTAGATATAATTCCCAAACAGTAAGGTACTATATTTGACAAGGTCAATTAAGCAGTGGTGCAGTCCATAAAAAATAGCATATATTTATTGTAAATTACCTCTTAAAAGTTTGGGTTTAGTAAGACTATGTTTTTGAAAGACTTCTATTTGATCAAAAATACAGTTTAAAAAAATGTATATCATTAAATAGTATTACAATTTAAAATAAAATTATTTAAAAATGATCCACTTTAATATATTTTAAAAGTGATTTATTCCTGTGATGGCAAAGCTGAATTTTCAGCATCAATACTCCTCACATGATCCTTCAGTATTAATTCTAATATGCTAATTTGGGGCCCTTTCATACACCCGGCACAATGCGACGCAAGAGTTGCTAGTTTCAGCCCAACGCATGCAGTTATCATTATCCCGTCCAGCGCCGCGTTGTTTAAATAGCAAATGGATCTGTGCCCATTCGTGTGCTGGTCTGAAAACGAGGTGTGTTCAGGCGCATTGCTATTTTGAGGCACGACTGCCTCGACCAACAAAAACTTGGTCAATAGCACAGTATTTTTTGTGTTATTTTAAGGACGCGTTAGTAATATGCACCTATAGGCGGCTGCACAATGCGCTTACACTCTTATTACACACACAGGGATGCCCAGCAGCACAAACATTTTTAAATATTAAAAATAAAAGGATTCGTCTCTGGAGAATCGTTTAGTCTTTCCACTCGCAAATTCCACCATGTAATTAGCGAATCCCTGTGGTCTATATTCATAAATCTGGTCTTATTTTAAACTAGACACTTGAAATTGTGTTACCAAAGAGTCATAATACTACTAAGTATAGTAGTATAGGAACAGTAAAACAAGGTCAAATATACAGTACATGTAAGTGAAAAGATTTATGAGACTTTAATGTTAAAGGCCTGAAAATAACCTAAGTATAAAACTAAATGTCTGATCATGTTTGATTCAAATTTAAGGATGATACGCTCAAAAATATAGCTTCTGTAAGCTTTTATGTCAAGAAAAGTCTAGGCGTCCTTTCAAAAAGGCAATTTATTTCAGAACATTTGTAATTGTAAAGAGTAGATTTTCATTCACATAAATCTGCAATAAACTTCTAAATATAATGGATATACAGTTACTGAAAAACTAAAGCAACTATTTACAGAATTTGCGAAGTGTAAAAAACTCATTTAGTTGATAAGAACTGTCTGTCATATAGCCTGAGAGCTGCGCTAAGGTGTGTTAGTAAACTGGCAGACATGTGCGTCAATAGACATGGAAACTAAATGGCACGAGCAGTTTTCACCAATGCTGTTTACATAAAATTGTGCACGGTGACGCCTTTTGATTGGTTACTACATCCATCCAGCAAAACTTTGCTGGCAAGGCATTGGCTAGGCATTGACTGGCTTTATCCAATGAAAACCATGGGTGCTATTATTGACACCTCGCCGAGCCTGTAATGCGCTTCCTGGACATATGGAGTCACCCAAAGTCCTGTGATTGAAGGAGAGAGACAAGGGAGGGCTCATATTCAGCGGAAGAGTCTACACGACAGGGGATTGTCAGAATACTGATTAGAATCGATATTTCATTGAAAATGGAAATGATTGATTACTCTAACTCAAAACGCTCATGGCAAACAAAGAGGATTTTTCCCCTATTTTTTCATTGTTTTGGATTAAAAAGTGGGATGCATTTTGAAGAGTGGACCCTTACATTGAAATGTATGCTGGTGTTTCTTGGCTTCGCCCGATCTGATCTGCAGGATATGAGATGAAAGATGAATACTGCGTTTATTTTGGATCATGTTTCCAGGGCCGGTATTTTAGCATTTCATTTAACCCTTTCCTCTCTGGTGTATTTATTGCAAAAACAAGTTCAGAACATGAATCTTGAGTGTTTTAGCTTGTGATAGTTGATTGAATATTTTTTATGAAACAAAAAATACATTAAATAAAATTCTGGTTTATTGATTTTGTGTTGACAAACATGTTTATAACAACACAGTAAAATGTTTTGTCAGTTATTTGTTAAAGTAACCGTTTGCACATTTTAATGAGGAACCAAAAAGACAATTTATGTGGAATGACCCCCGCATCTATCTAAAATAAACCCTGTATATATTTCATATTTTATGCATGAACACACATTCACACTCTTTTTCCTTTGGTTTTGTCCGCCCTTCTATTTAAGTCGTGAATGTGCTGAATCTCCTCCTTTCTTTGTTGTGACATTTCCAGATCTCGGAGAGCTCTCCGGAAAACAGCCTTCTCTATTACAACTGGCTGAATTACTGTAATCTTTTCAAATATCACAATCCCCTTCCATTAGCCCAACCTACTCTTAAGATACTGTGACAGGAGTGTGTAAATACATCTACAGTCACCGCACACAAAGCGACAATAAACATCTATTAGATAAAAAGGACTAAACAGATCTGGGTGATTAGAGAGGGGGACAAATAAACAGACATACTTTGAAATGTGCTTAACTGCTATTTACAAAAAGAAAAGAAAAAAGTAGCAAGTGCTACAAAGGGTTTTCACATCTGCTTTGGTTAGTTTACTTCATGTATTTACTGTTAAACTCCTTTACAAACCCATTTCCCCATAATGCTTGTGTTAAATATTTTGTACAAACATGTTTTCGTGCAAAGAATTATGTGTAGATATAATGCCCAAACAGTAAGGTACAATATTTGACAAGGTCAATTAAGCAGTGGTGCAATCAGTGGTGCAATGACTTTATTCTGTGGAATACACACACACACACACATACACACACAACAAATTGTGGTCGAACTGTGCCCGGTGCTTAAACTATTCTTACAAATTAATCATGTAATTTTATTTCTTTAACACTGGTCACTGGTCAAAGTACACTGGTCTAATGTGAACCTGAAAATAAGACTGATCACCCATTGGCTAACTGCTAGTTAGCCAGACTAGTTCTTAAGACACAGTCTTAGCATGTTTATGTTCATGCACCTGGCCACTGAACTGAATTTCTGAAGAACTGAACTCAATTCAATGAGGTACAAACATTGGGTTAAAAAAAAAGTTCAAAGTACCTTCTAATGTGTTCTACAAAAGAAAGTGAGTTTTGGAATGATACAATGCAGAATTACATTTTTTAGTGGACAAATCCTTTAAGAATTTTATAATTATAAATTACAGATGATCTAATATTTACTGACTATTTTCACCTTAGTATTTGCAGCTGTTTGCACAAATATTCCAGCTGAGCTAAAAATGACTTGTGCTTTGAGCCACATACTGTATATATTTTTAAACTCAACATTTCGCAAATCTGAATTCAAATATTTAACCAGACTCAGTTTCGGTGCGTGCCTGCTAAATGAAGCAGGCATGAAAGCACACTAACTCTGCACTGTCACCGCTGTTTGCACCACATCTTGAAGATGGATTCAGAGAGCCACAAGCCTTCAGGCCAAAAAAAAAGGGCGGGAAAAATAGGAGTCATTTTCTCCCTTCCTGAACTGACACTTTTTCCCTCTTCTCTCCTCACAGCGGTAGATTATCTTCCAATGATAGCGCAGGCCGGGGCCTCAGCGCGGCAAGGCAGACACTAAATTGGCCTGCCGACACACTCGGCACTTATCATACATGCTAATGGCCCGGCTCGCTGTGGGCAGGCGGCAATCCTAGCTGGGCGGCCGGGGCACACTGAGAGAGAAGGGCGGGAACGAGAAATGAGAGCGACAACCTCCACACTGCCTGCAGGAGGCAAGGGCACTGCAAGAGAGGACATGAGCACAGAATTCACATCATTCTGCTGCAGGCACGCATGGGTATGGTGCGGCATTGCTCTTTACGCGTTAGGGGCGAGGAGGGTATTGACAGAGTACTTGATCGCTTAATAACGGGCAGATAAAGGAAAGGATGTGTTCCTGAATATGATGTGACGAGAGATGACTTATGCAGTCCTTACTGTTCCAAGGTTGGAGAGGTGATGATTCTCAGAGAGAGAGAGAGAGAGAGAGAGAGAGAGAGAGAGAGAGAGAGAGAGAGAGAGAGAGAGAGAGAGAGAGAGAGAGAGAGAGAGAGAGAGAGAGAGAGAGAGAGAGAGAGAGAGAGAGGAGAGAGAGAGAGAGAGAGAGAGAGAGAGAGAGAGACAATCAAAAAAAAAAAAAGAGTGGAGATACCATGTGCAGTCATATGTCCATGATAACTCCCAGAGAGAGGATTTACATGGGGTCAGGATACAGTCACTTCTTCCATGGTGTCAAACAGCCACCAGTCTATAAATAACACTTCCTGTGCTGGTACCTAAAATTAGCCTGCTATTGAACGCTCCCTCACTTAGCGATGGGTCACAACGGTCTAACATCCCACTTGTCGATTAGTGACATTGAGTATTTATTTTTAGTTTTACGGGGTTTTTTTTACCGGGATATAGCTTTAATTAGAATACTGTACTTTAGCTGTTAGCATTTAGCACAGTAATGGTCATTCCTACTATGTAGTGAACTTTCATATCCCCATAGTAAAACATTTTTTTTAAATTTATAAATAAAAATAATTACTAAAAATAATCATGAATAAAAGTTTGTTGTTTTGATTTTTTCATATATAATATAATTACATAATCACTATTTAGATATACAAGTCTCTTGTACTCACCAAGGCTGCATTTATTTATTTATTTATCACACACACATGTGTGTGTGTGTATATATATATATATATATATATATATATATATATATATATATATATATTAGGGGTGTAACGTACACAAAACTGACGGTTCCATATAGCTATTTATATAGATAGAAATCATGGTGACACTTTATAAAAAGGTTACAATAGTTAACATTAGTAACTACTTAACATTACCTAAGATGAGAATACTTCTACAGCATTTATTAATCTTAGTTAATGTTAATTCCAAAATGTAAAATAAATTGTTAGTTTTGCTTATTGTTAGTTAATACATTAACTAATGTTAACAAATGAGACCTTGTTGTTACTGAAATCATATTAGCTCATTTTAAAATCACAGTATATTTTTTTAATGGCAAAACATTTTTCTAATATAAAATATTTATATAAAAATACAAGTAAATACAAATGCATTTAAAAATAAATAACTGAATATAAATTATAAAATATATATGATTTCTATTTATAAAATGTTTTATATAATATAAATTCATATTAGTTATTTTTATCACAATATAACAATTCAGTGAGGTTTGAAGTTGAAAAGGTGGTGCATAACAGGAATGACAGACTATGTTCATGAAGCTATGCTCTATTTCAGTCCAGGTGATTTCAACCACTTATCCAGCCCAGCCGGCTCACGTTCACACAGTATTCCTCATGACAGACAGCACTGGGGGAGATAAAAGTCCCTGGAATGCCTGATAAAATACAGAATGTTCGGAATGGAACTTCAGAAAAAAGCTCCTACACAGACATAACAGGATATTACAACTCTGAATGAGCTGTTCGAAAGGGATGGAAAATAGTCAAAACAACCATTTGGGCCAGTCTATTAATAGTGATTCCCTTCCATATCTTTGCAATCTGGAAGTAGTCGTGCTGTGCTATCGTTAAATTGTTTTCATTGATAAAATAATCAAGACATAATATGTGTTTGGCCCCTAAATGATTTACCTCTAAAGTGGACTTACATTTCAAATGAATCTCTAAAGAGAGAGTTCACTTCAAGGTAATCTCCATCCATCTCAGCCCTTTCGTGTGGGATCTAACCTGCCTGCTGGATGCTACGATCCTGTCTCCAAGCCTGTGGATCAAGGAAATGTCTTCTGAATGTTTAATGCTTGGCTATATTTCCAGGCCAGATATCAAATGAGCTGATCAGGAAGCCTGGAGTCTGTTGAGACCTATACCGGTCCAGCTTTCCAGATCCTGGAACCATTTAGGGTCATTTATGGATATCCAGGGCCCTGGCAGCTCGAGAGTGGCCTTACTGGGTCAACAGAGCCTCTCTATAAACAGCTACTGAGCCTGGCTTGTTCTCTGCTCCACAGCCTGGGGTCGAGGGTCACAGATGGTGCCTCTGAAGATGGCGGCTCACCAAGCAGGCAGTCGACGTACAAAGCTGGCATTTCCACAAGCAGAGGGAGATCATTACGGCCGCTGTACAAAATATTCATGATAATAACAATATTACCATGGTCGAATTAGCAAGTCAAATATGCACACAGGCCTGCTAGCAGACGAGGCTTCAGAGACCACTTTGATCTTGTTGGCAAAAGCAACTTGATGATGGCAATTGAAATCAGTAAAAAGAGCAAAAGGAAGGACGGGTTTCTGCCCAACACGCCTTGACCTTTTTCTTGTTTTTTTCTTTCGTTCCCAGCATATCATCTGAGAAATGATCTGAACTGAGAGACCATGACAAAGCTGTCATTTTAAGTAAATGTTTTCCCTTCGCCACGTTTATCTTTTTCTTAAACCTTCATGACTGATATTAGCTATGCAAGTAATTCTCCAATGGCCCAATTTAAGCCAGCCAGTCGATCAACAGCGAGGTTCCTGCTATGAGACGCTGGGGGAAACGTGTTAAAAAAAGAAAAGAAATTCAGGCTCTCTCTAAATGCTCGCTGAATAATGAGAACATTTGATGCAATATCATATAAAAATCAATGGAGAGACAGGGGAGAGGCTGGTCAAACTGTCTTGCCATGTTTTAGAGTAGAATACTGGGATATATTATGTCATCGGCAGGGTTTGGGAAGCTACCTAATTAAAACTGCTAACTGTTTAAAGTAGTTCAACAGTGGACAAGCTATTTTGCAATACGATCTCAAATAGGGTCACTCCAATAAACTTGAGCAACAACATGTGCCATACACACCCTAATTAAAAACAAAAAGTCTGACGAGTCTTATAATCTTTAAATGAATTTAAATTAAGACAGGTTACCTGATTACTTTTAAGAAAAATAAAAGGGACACACAACTGAAATGTACCCAAATGGATCAATCAAATCAAGGGGTTTTGAATCAGAATCAAAGTTATTCGGGAATTAACACTAAATAAATGAAATATCAAAAAGAATATAAAATATATATATATAAAAATTTAAAAAATTGAATGCAGGGACTTCTGTGTAGGAACCTGAAACCGTGAATCAGTTAACTTCATATGAATCATCTGAATGTAAAAACAGCTGAGCTGTCATGCTGATGAATCAATGCAGTTAAATTTAGCTAGTTAACTCCCCAACACTGGTCATCAATGCCACAAAGTAGCCGTCAGCTCAATCTCATGGAAAACTCCAGGAGGCTCATGGTTCTCAGTGATTTTTAAGTATAAGTACAGCACTGACAGCGCTGACCTTCATTAAAAATCCTACTAACTGGCTGTCATGTAGAATGACACTGGGGTTGTCCTCATTTGGTGATTCGTTGCGAGCACTGCAAGCTGCATCTGTGGCTCGCCTGCAGATGCCTCAAGGTCAGGAACCGTGTCCCTCTGCTGTCTTTCATTCTCAAAAGCTTGGCAAGACAAGGGGAAATCTAATACGAACCGTAGCGGCAAACATAAAATCATGCGACAGGGCATCAGGTGCCAACATGCAAGAAGCACCCAGGCTTTGATTTTTAAATCTTCTTTCAATCTTTTGCACCACACACTTTTAACAAGCCCCCAGAATGACTGCCAGATCCTTTCCCAGTCTTCCCTGGCTGAGGGAATTGCGACGGGGGGAAAGAGACAGGCCTTTACTCCCAGCCTGGTAGACAGGGATCCAAGACACAATTTCATGGTTTGTGGCCGGTGCACACCAGTGACTCCTCATCCCCTTGAAAGCAGGCTGGTCGGGGATAGGGATGACACCCCCAACCCCCATACACCCAACAGCCCTGTCACCCTCACTGTACGCTGCCCATTATAAGCACCCATTCTGCTTCCAGTATCAAATATTAATCCCGGCCCCCGAATTGAAAAATTGCAAAGAGGTGAAACCAACTCACCATTTTATTATTGATTTCGTGAAAATGAATCTCGCAGACCTTTTCCACCACATCCTCGTTCTCGAAAGTTACAAAGCCGAATCCTGTGAAGAAGGAGAGGATGGGAGAAGGGGAAGAGAGAAAACAGGGGAAGAAAGGGAGAAAAAAAAAAACAGCTCATGATTGAAGTGAACCAACACAGAAGCAGTTAAATGAACAGGAAAAAAGCAACAAATATCTGTTGATTGCTATTATCGTATGGAGCAGGCATGAATGAGCCATTGAATCGTGTAGCAATCTTCGTTTTATCTGGTCCTAATGCCATGCAAATTATGTATCTAGTACAGAGCAGGAACTCTTTTGCTGTTAAAATGATGAAGTCCTGGGCACTATTAAAATAGCTTTGAGTCTGCTCCTCAGAGATGGAGGAAGCTCAAAGCTGTTTTAATGGGATTTGTAGAGCCAGTCGGCATCTGAATTCCATTACCAAATATTTGATGTTTCTTTGCGAGTTTTTCTATACGTGACACACTATTTTTCCTCATTCCTAAGTGCCTCTACTGAGGATCCATTTTCACCTCACAGAGCACAACAGAGCCAACACCATCCATAAGGAATGGGGAAACATCCTGTGATTAACAAAAAAAAAATCCAACAAACCCATTGAGATCGAGTCACAAACTCGACCTGGATGTTTTGCGAACAGAATACTGATAATTTGTCACATACAATCACACATGCACAAATTTACACACAACCAGGGGGCAAAAAGCGATCTGAAACATGATTTTAAGCCCTAATCATGAATGTTAATCAGCTGACATAATGAACACCAACTATTTTCAAGAGAAATTACAATTAAATGAAATGTCATATATCGTAAACATAACAAAAAAACTAACAAAACAGTGAACATCCTGATTCATAATCTTTTTTTATGCAATTTTGTAAATGTTATATTTTTAATAATAGTACTAATAATAAAAATAATCACTTTTTAAAAAATAATAAATAAAGCAGTTTTGTTAATGTATTTTAATAATGATTTTATCAAATTAATATTTAATAAAGAAATTAAGAGATGCTCAAGATGTGTTTGCAAGTCATCCTATGTATGAATTGCCATCTGGTTACAATTGTCAAATCCTAAGCTATATACACATACATACATACATACATACATACATACATACATACATACATACATACATACATACATACATACATACATACATACATACATACATACATACATACATACATACATACATACATACATACATACATACATACATATCATAAATGTCATAATAATTACGACAAACATTTAGAACTTGTGGGGGCTATGCCTCTTGACACAAACACACCCACAATTAGTATGCTGCGCTCTACAAGCCTTCAAGTAACAGGAACAAGAAGAGCAAAGATAGAGCACTTGCCCTGCTGCTTTTAAACAAGGCTTTTGGCTTTTTAGAAAGTGAGAGATAAGTCCCGGGGTCAACAGGTCAAAGGGGTTGACAGCAGACCCAAAACAGGAAGCCATGGAGCCCCTCTCAACACCGGCAGTGATAAGAGCAGATGAAGAGGCGGGAGGGATGATAAGAGGGCATGGGATAAACAAGTCGGTGGCCTCTGGTCCAGCATCGAGTGACCTCTCAGTTATTATATGTACAGTTTGTTTTGTTTGGGGAAGAAAACACCAGCTGAATTATCTGCTCCTGACTCCATGACAGTAGAATCCACTCGCCCTGCTGGGGTAAGCACAGAGGTGGATGGCGTGCTGTTAAAAAATCGACAGAACTCCATAGCTGTGCTGACTGATGGAGTATTAGCTACGCTACAACTGCATGAGGGCTTTGTATTGGGGCATGAGGTAATTAAGGGCAATTATTGTATGTACAGGCTGTGAGGGTGATCTACGGTCATTGCCGCATCGTCATCTTCTCCAGAGTTGGATGACGGCCAGTACCCCCTCATCGACCCTTCAGCCCGGGCTTAGGCGGCCACGAGGGTTGACATCATTGACAGGAAGTGAGTTATAGAAGCAGCCGCCCCATGGGAGGATGCTGGAACAAGATTCACAGCCAATTACCTACTGACCTCTTCTCTCACAATGGCTTCCTGTACAAGCCTATTAAAGCTTCCTGTGACTGATCAGACCTGATGATTCGCTGCAGGCTGGACCAGGCCCTCCCATTGCTCCACTGCCCTGTCTACTTGGCTCCACCTTTCCACATCTGGGGGTGAATAAATGCAGGTGGCTGTCCCTTTTTTCTTTACATAATTTGATAGATGAGCTTGTCTGTCTAGAGTTATATTCATGCTATTAAATACTGCCAAGCAGGCCCACAACTTCAGCTAATTAAAAAATATGTCACTGTTTGTGTGACATTCATAACTGAATTGAATACCTCAATAATTCCGATTAAATTCAAAAATTAAAAATGAATTTCAATTGAGTTACCAAACATGATACAGGACTGCAATAGATTTAAAAAATGGACACAGACAGACAGATAGACAGAGAGACAGACAGACAGATAGACAGACAGACATATAGACAGACAGACAGATAGACAGACAGACAGACAGACAGACATATAGACAGATAGACAGACAGATAGATAGACAGACAGACAGACAGAGGCAGACAGACAACAGACAGATAGATAGACAGACAGATAGACAGAGGCAGACAGACAACAAACAGACAGAGGCAGACAGAAAACAGACAGATGGATAGATAGACAGAAAGACAGACAGATAGACAGAGGCAGACAGACAACAGACAGATAGATAGACAGACAGACAGATACACAGAGAGACAGACAGACAACAGACAGACAGACAGACATATAGACAACAGACAGACAGAGAGACAGACAGACAGATAGATAGACAGACAACAGATAGATAGACAGACAACAGACAGATAGACAGAGAGACAGACCGACAGATAAATAGACAACAGACAGACAGAGAGACAGACAGACAGATAGACAACAGACAGATAGATAGATAGAGAGACAGACAGACAGACAGACAGACAGACAACAGACAGACAGAGAGACAGACAGACAGATAGATAGACAGACAACAGACAGATAGATAGACAGAGAGACAGACAGACAGACAGATAGATAGACAACAGACAGACAGAGAGACAGACAGAGAGACAGACAGACAGATAGATAGACAGACAACAGACAGATAGATAGATAGACAGACAGACAGACAACAGACAGACAGAGAGACAGACAGACAGATAGACAGACAACAGACAGATAGATAGACAGAGACAGACAGACAACAGACAGACAGACAGACAGAGAGACAGACAGACACATAGATAGACAACAGACAGACAGATAGATAGATAGACAGACAGACAGACAGACAGACAGACAGACAGACAGATAGATATATAGATAGATAGATCCATAGATCCATTTCAATTCAAATTAATTGAAACTCAAAGCAAAAGGGACCCTATTCATGAATTCTGAATTTTGCACAAACCTGATCAAACCGCATGCAAACAATGAGTCTGAAACATTTAGGTGGTGACATTTGCAGTGCTTTCTTTCGTGGCCCGACGCTGCATGCAAAGCAGAGACTAACTCTTTAAAGAGCGCCCATGCACATGGAAGAAACATCCCTGGCGATTTCAGCCCAGAGACATTTACATGTGTCTGCAGGCCCCAGGCTGATGGGGCTGCCTTTGAAATCATGAGAGGCAGTTAGTTTTCCATCTCGGGCCTCTGCGCCCTTATCAGCCGCACAGCGACCAGTTCTGACAACCAACAAATCAGCTGTCAGGAGCAATTTCTCAGCAGCCGGGAGGGAGCTGGCACGCATTGGGTGGTTCGGGGAGCCCGTCGGCTGCGGAGGGGAGGGGGCGGGGGTTACAGTACCTGCACCCCAGCAGGAACCATCTGAAACTGACATGTCCCTGCCAATTGACAAATCTACTATCAATCCCAAAATTCTCAGTGCCCAAATGTGTACAAATGCACAGAGGGGAGACTAGGGATAGATTTAAAGTAAAAATCAACATTTCATTTATAAATTATAATTCCAGGTTATTGCTAAATGACAGAACTGGTCCCATCTGAATCCGCCGGTTTCTTTCTTTTATTTTTTACTTGGTATATAATGTCTGCAGTTGTAACACTAATTTCTCCATTTATTTCTACTGGACCCACAAAGACTGGACACAATTCTTACGGAACTGAGCGAAACAATTTTCTTATTTATCTAAACATTTTATATTCAAAATGATATTACATAAATAAATTCACATAACAAATACATGGTTGAGTAATAAATGTGATGATATCCATGTTTGTACAGGTTCCATGTTTTAAGTGTTCAACCATCTCTGATCTTCTCTATGTTACTGGACAACGTTTGACAGATATGTTTTTTGAAATGACTTTTCAGAATTTTCAGATCAGATCAGCAAAAAAACAAAACTGCCAAACACAATCTCCAACTGCATCAAGTGTAGCAGGACAGATCAGTTAACGATCCCTCAGGCTGTCTTTGTCAGAGTTCAGGGCGCTATTGGCAGGGTGAGCTCTCGACCGGGCATTGGAAATGGCAGCAAATCAAAAACCTTCAGCGGTCCTAATGACAAGACGAGCACTGCTAACAGGATCTCTTAATGAAGGTGTGTCGATATCGGAGGCCCTTCTCCACATCCCCTGCAAAGTCAAGCGAAGGAGAGGACGGGAACAATGCAAAACAACAGCTGCCTCGGATCTGGTGGAGAAGACGTCGCATTTTTCCGCCTCAAACACCCCGAGGCATTATCTCGCTCAGTTAGTGACTTAACCACTCTGAACAGGCCATTTCCTTACATTGGAAACCACTTCTGCCTTACAGCCCACCTACACCAACGCAGCACTCCTACAACACGACACGCACATCTGTTTTGAAGCGGGACGCTTGAGGAAAAAAAACACATTTTTTTTCCCGCTTAACTTGTCTTGAGATCCCTCAATGACAACACATGGATTTCCAATCTCGGGGAGGATAATAAGTGTTAGTGGCTATTACGGAGGCGTCTGGCTGCCATCTCACACTTATTAGCCAGAGCGAAGCAGGCTGGGTCTCAACAGACACCCAGACATTCACAGCCTCTTACAAAACAAAGAGCCACTGCCACGCTGAATGCCAGTCCCCCTCGGAGCCCAGCACAAATAAAATTAAAATGCTAAATCAATGAGCCTTCCTCTGACCTTTGCTTAAAAAGCCGAGGGTGCCTGGAGCAGTTCGATGTATTTAAAGGGAAGAGGTACACAACCGAATCAGATATTATTACGGCCACCTCGTATCCTTTCCAGAGACCAGAGATGGTAAATAGATTGTGTGTTGCATATTAAACGGTGGGGGGAAATGGCATGCCTACGGAACTTCTCATGAATGCACGGACACGCTCGCATGCGCGCGCACGCAAAATGGCGCGGATGTTGGATCACATGAATCTGTGATTCATACAATGGTATGCGAGATCAGATGCTGAATAATATATTACCACAAGATAAGCTCAGGATGGGGAATGCTAAAACAAGCACGACACTTGACAAAAAGTCCTGCGTGCTACAAAAGTTTAGAAACTGAGAAACCTGCATTTGCACCATATTGAACTGTGGCACTTGCATGGATGCAAATTCTATTCCAGCTCCATTCAATTTTGTATAATTTCCTGATTTTATTCCCCTTATTTACCCTCAGAGATGACATCATTTCTTGTCATCTCTCTCTATAGTCAGGGCTCCAACACTGGAGTTTTATTTCCATGATTTCCAGTTGTCAGTGATTGGAGTTTTTCACAAAAATATATTTTAGAGCTGAGTAACATTTATATTTCACTATACGGAAATTTCCATGAATTAAGGTTTGATAACTCTACCAGGTCTGAAAAAAAATGTCATTTTTCAAATTTCCCAAGATTTCAAGGTCTTTTAAATGATCGTGGGATCCCTGTATAGATTTAGTATTAGTCTGTACCCCAACAGTTGACCCCAAACCAGAAGTGTGTTCCTTTTAAAACTGTATGTAATACTAGATGTATTATGCAATATTAGATATCATTGTCTTTAATATAATTATAATGGTCACAATTATAAGTGTTATTGGTCATTATTGTTATCCATTAATTTAAAAATCAATTGGCTGAAAAACAGACTCAAGAAAGTACTTTTCACTGTCATCTACACAGTGAAAATAAAAGGCCCAAAATGAAATAATTTTCAGCTACATTTAGGTCCCTCAGACCATTAAGAGAGGAAACAGCATGCTTTTTGCACCTCACCCTCTAATAAATGCTAAGCTGCTTTTTAAACACTATTTGCTGATTCTGAGGCATAAAGACCAGGCCAGTGGCATCAGCACCTCGGTCTGTTACTGCCACAGTGGTGAAGTGACAGGGCAACAATCCGCTACAAAAGTTACGTATGTCTGTGTGCGTGAATTGGCAAGCATATGTCTCTTTGTTTGTGTGTGGGAGAGAGCGCATGAAAAAGCTTCTTTCATTTTTGGGTGCTTTTCCCAAAATGCACGTGCTATCAAACACTTTGCACTGGAAGCCAATAAGGAAAAACAATTGTGATGCGCCCAGAACAACAAGTTACAGCAATAAAATCAAAGCCAGTGTCAATTAATTTCTTCTCACTCTGATAAATGGGGCCCTTTTCTCATCTATTAATAATGAGAGCAGAAAGAACCACAAGAACATCTGTCAATGAGTTTCATTTTTTATCCCGGCAGACAGTTGGCTGTCCCCGGCGCTCACATATGCTGGGAGGAGCTCAATTCTTTCGGCCTGAAGACACCCATGGGGAGTGGAGAGAATGATCCTTAGGAGTCAATAAATAGATTGGCATGCATCGATGGGAGTTTGCGGCCTTATTTACACATCCGCTTAATCAAAAAGAAGACGGGCAGGGAGAAAAGTAGCCTCTCGGTAAGCTCTCTGGAACCTGGAACTCTTGTAAACTAAATGAGACTAGACAGCGTAATCGATTGTAGCTCCAGCCACCCCACTACATTATAATGACTTGGGAGAGAGGCATTGCTCTTGGAGAAACCGAAGAGAGGATCTAAAAAAGAATTTGGGCTGGGGGTGGGGGGGAAAGAAGTGTATAAAAACAAAAACTTCTTGAAACAGAGCGCCATCACTGACACTTTATTAATCTTTTACTCCAGTCGAGTGTGTGCGAGTGCAGCGGTAGATGGATCTCAAGGGTGCAGAGATAAACTAAGCTGCAATACTAGAAAACTAGCGGGGCAAATTAATGCTTCTGTCGCTGGCACGTTAAGGAACAAGTTCTATTAGCACGAGTGAATAAACACACCAGTGTTTAATGTGTACTCTATATCAGTGATAAGGGGTAGGTGTACGCCCGGGAGGACTTGAGCAGGTTCATTCCAAACTAAAAAAATTCCTATGCCCCAATTTGGACTTTTTAAAAAATATATATTTTAGAATAAAAAGTTGTTATATTGATATTGAAGATAAAAAACATGTGTTAAGATTTTTCACAAAAAAAGTATAATATATATTAACATATTCAAGTAAAAAAAAAAATTGTATAAATAAATTAAAAAATATATACGTTTTGGCAACTTTTGTGGATGAAATTGTAGCGGATCATATGTCGAAAATGTATTTGGACATTTTTATTTTTATTTGAAATCTTTTAGTTTAAATGTATATCATATATTAACATATTGAACTTTTTATTTTATTTTATTTTATTTTTAGGGACAAGAAAAATTCAATAAAATAATAAGTTTTGGCAACTTGTGTGGATGGAAATTGTAGTGTATCATATGCCCCAAAATACAACAAACAAAACTGTGAATCCAAGGGGGAATTTATTTTAAATAAAGACAACTTGACAAAAAATGTATATGTTAGGTTTTAAATGATAAAACAAAAGATAACAGTTCAAAATGAAGGAACGCATTACTGGTTTGGTGTCAGTGAAGTACTTGAGCCTTCCTGATGGGGCTTTTGAGTGCACACAGTAAGACAAAACGGTTGGAAAACACTGATGTACAAGAAGTGTTTGCAATCACATCTAGGGGAAACTCTGGGAAAGATCTGGCGAGTGATCTTATGATGGGGTGCCCTATCTTTAGTTTAAAAAACAACAACATTAAGGTCACTGCCGTACCCTCGCAAGTGGGACTGAAGATTAATGTCAACATTAGGCCCTCCAAAAGCCACCTAACTAAAATACCAGCCACTTCAGAAGCAGCCATTCCTCCCTAATGGCTAATGATCTGAGTCCTTCCTCCCTCATTACAGAAGACGGATGAATGGAGAGGTGCGATATGTGCATAGTCAGCAGGGTACATCTGCACAAATTGTGGAGCACAGCTAGATAGAGGGAGAGAGACAGACTTTTTCATGAAGCTTTTATTCAATTATTTCTATTAAATCAATGGAGTAAAATCATATCACAAGTTGAAAGTAAACGATAACCTACCAAATCAACCCACGTCAGAACTAAACTTTTTATGCGCGAGTGCCTTTATGACCCCTATAGCTTATAAAGCACTAATAATCAGCACTCTTTCATCTGAGCAAATTTATCATAACCAACATTTTTTGTTGGATATCAAAGTCAAGGGTTAATGTTACAGCTGATTCAGCTTTATCCACTCAATGAAAGCTGATCTGCTCTCTGTGTAATTGAAAATGAAAACATCACAATAAATGTCTACAGATGATAAGATAAAAAAAGGATATGGGGAAATGGCTAAAGAAAAAAAAAGGTATCGACTCGTACAGTCGCTTCTTTACAATTACAAGCAAAGTAAGGATTAAAGGATGGAAGATTTAAACAATGTTATAATTTAATGCGAATATTACTTGAAAAATCTCTATGAACTCCGAAGACCTCCTACATATCGCGCACCATCTGGTCTTTCACTCGACTCCGCGTGAGAAGTTGAGTCATTATAATTCAACATATTGCCATCTTTGACAAATCATTCTGTGACTAATAAAAATGAAGCTAACTGTAATTTCAGTGCTGGTTACATTTGATTGTCAAAACGCCAAATGGCATAAAAAAACCGGGAGTAAAAACAAACAAATAAGTCTAAAAACGAAACCAAAAAAAAATCTGTTCCCTCACAAACGATTGAGCCATCTTTTCGCAATCATCCCCTAACATTTATCCCATTCTCATCTTTAACTATGCGAATTAGGCTTTCATTGTGTTTGTGGCGGTTCGACTGGCTCTGACAGGGCCGGTAATGAAGAGCCATATGGGACGCCGCTTTGAGCTCGATGCTTTCTGACAGTTCTTTCTTTCATAATCCATAAACTCCACGCAGTCTGCTGCCTTTTTCACAGGCGCTGGAGCAACAAGTCCAATTTCACCCCTCTCCCCTGCAAACAGGCTAATGTGATTACACTTGCATCAAAACAATTTGAGCCTTAATTACAGCAGACACATCAAGGCGAGGGCCATGATAGGAATTTCTCAAAGGAAGCAATTGGCATGACGAATTAAGGAGAGAGAGATTTAAAAAATAAAAATAAAATAAAAACGTATTTGATAATGCGGTGTTCACTGCCGCAAATGCCAGTGGTGGGAGCCGGCGCCGGGCCCCAGCGTTCACCCTTCAGAGTGAAATAAAATGGATCCATCTCACCGGAAAACGATTGCATCAGGGTGCCTAATTATACTCTCTACAACAGGTGGTCTTTATGTCGGTATCGAGCGCTATTGAGGTTTCTCTCTGGGTCATCGTGCGCGCCACAGAGATTCGGTAACATTGTTAATCCAATGGTTTAAATCAGGATTGATGCGAAACGAAAGTAAGCACGTGTCTGTTCGGAGGTGTGAGAGGTCAAAGGTTAGGACATGGACGTGTAGGAGTCTCTCAGCAGAGTGAGCGAGAAAGCGCTCTTCCTCTATCGGCCATTGAATAATGCATTCAGCACATTTCACCTTATCTATCTCCTCCCTCACACGGTCCTCCGGATCTCAATCATTTTGACTAATTAGCCGTTCCAAACTCTCTCCCAAACAAGCGCCAACTCCGTAACAATTAAACCGATGGATCTCATTACCGCACTCCTCTATTGGGTATTTAGAATCATGGCGCTAAAAGTCATTGTCCTTGAGCTGGGCACCTGAGTGAACGCTGCATCAGGATATTACATGGAGAGAAGAGATACAGGAGTGAAGGTGAAAGAAAGAACAGAGAGAAGCTGATGAGCAATAAAGGTTGTTGACTGCTCTGAGGAGATATGCTGCTGATGGTTAAATTGTCCCTGACACAAAATGGCACCTTGACACGACCAAAAAATAACCCTGCTGATGTTTGTTGTCTATCACTAATGCATATATGAAAATGCTAAAACATGCATTTTATATTTTGTATATATTATATATGCACACTAGGAATCTAACGGTTATAAGTTGGCTGCTGGACGGCTAATTCCTAGTCAATCCTTGTGATCTGTCTCTACTTAAAGCCACAATATGTCATTTTTCGCTGCTAGGAGTCGCTTATTGAAAACAAAGGGATGACGCCTTGATTTCGAGGAGCTTATATTATGCCGCAGACGAGCACTTCTGCTTCTTCTGGTCATGCTTATGTGGGGTACTCATAGTAGATACATTATTTGAGTGTGCTGAAGGTTGATATAATGCTGCTCTGTGCGTTCACTCGGTGGCTACTATGAGACACTTGTTGCACACTGCAGTTTGCTAGATTGATATTAGACATGGTAAAACATAGTACTCGTGGTAGATTTAAACAATAATACTAACTGTGTTGAACTATATAACAATGATGAGTTTTCTGTCGATGAATGTATCCAAACAGTTGCTCACCTGTCTAATAAAACACATAATATATTTAAGTGTATTTGGTGTTTCCATGATTTCTACAAAATCGAAATCGAGGGTAACTCGGGTATGATGTCATTGATAGGCAATGCACGGACGTGTGTCCTGGTTAAAATTGCTTATCTCTTTGGATTTAAACATTCTTGGAGAATGTCAACAAAACAAATCTAGTTCTAGTGGGGTTTTTTTGGGATATTTGAATCCAAAAATCTTACATATTGTG
This sequence comes from Gobiocypris rarus, assembly GCA_023029165.1. Taxonomy (NCBI): domain Eukaryota; kingdom Metazoa; phylum Chordata; class Actinopteri; order Cypriniformes; family Gobionidae; genus Gobiocypris; species Gobiocypris rarus. Next base: position 28,258,977 of record CM040911.1, on the reverse strand, counting down.
CCTTTAAAAATAGTTTACTATCATGGTTAAATTAGAATAGCAGAAAGCACGTGGTTCCAGGTTGTATTATTACCATACTGGACATCATATACACAATATCTCTTCTTATTTGAATATGTGTGTCAATGTGAACACATCAGCATCTGTGAGGATGTGAGTTCAGTCAGGCTCTGCTGACTTCTGCATCCCCTGCTTTGTGTGTGTGTGTGTGTGTTCAGGAGTCTATTTTGTCCAAGCCAGTGTATGTAGGTCACCTAGCAGCACTGGGCCATCAATTTCACTGTCCTACTTAAAAAGACACACACTGGAGAAACTGGGAATTTTTCACTTTTAGACAACATACCCACTGCTTTTCAACCTGCATCTGTGCTGGCTGGTTTTGGAAAGACTCTTCACGACGGCAAACAAAATTTGAATTTGGAACATAATAAAAAATGGAAATGAAACAATAATAGTCTGCTCACACATACACAAAACATGAATAGTTTAGATAAGAGAGGCCACGCATACACAAATCCAATTTAGAGCATTGGCACAACGAAAAGCGCAAGAAAAAAAAGGCAGCCTCTGATGTTATCGACAGGGAACCCCTTAAAAATGAGTTTTTCCTGGTTCTGGTTAGTTGAAAGTTCTATTTCAAAAGATCACAAAGCTTGTGAGCTTACATCTGGCAGAACTGATATAGTCCAGTTCTTAGGAAAAGGAACATTAAAGAACTGTCGAAAATACGCTCCGAAAGACTTCTCCGCTGTCAACAAACTGAGCCGCGAGGACTCCGCTCCAGCAGTGTAAAATTTAAATCTTTTCTCTGGGGTCATGCCTTCATGCTTTATCCTTCAGTTTCACAAAACAAGTAAGACTAACATTTCTTTCCATAGCGTGTAAAATGCAGCTGGTGTAAAAAAAAGGATAATTGAAGGTCAAATTAGTTTGCATCTATTAGCCATCAAATCATATGGGAATGCTAGCGTTATACCGCACAATTCACACCAGTGACTTTGGACTTTTTTGAAATATTTCAGAAGAAAATAATTTGGAGAAATCATACACAACATTAACTGCATTATAATTAGTGAAAATATTCACACTCGGCTGAAATAGTATGACAGATTAAAGGCAAACGTGTTTTGCAGAGGTGGAGAGCGAGCGGGCGAGAGAGAGAGAGAGAGAGAGAGAGCTCTCTAACAGCACCTTTAGGAAATAAATAACACTGATAGTATGTAATTAGGCCACTTGCTACGACAGTGTCCAGACTGTTTATGTTTACACACATATGGTACGATCAGAAAGATGGACTATAAAGCCGTTCCTCATCAACAACACTTCTGCTTGCAAGAGCCGACAGCTTCCCGAAGTCATAATGCCACCTCCACTGCCTCACAGGGCTTCAGCCGCTCATGTTTTGTTTTTGTTTTTTTTTGGGGGGGGATATTCATATCTCGCTCATTTGCGGAGCCGCTACAGTTTATCAGGGTGTTGTAAACTCACCAACAGCCCAGAGGAATAACAGACATTTGACACGGTTACAGTCCAAATCTGAAGCATCAACGATGGGAGGGGCATAATTTATTAACCATAAATTTGGACTCTCCCAAGAATGTCTTAAAATAGAGGGAAGACGCAGCCTTGTTTAAAGTACTACGGTGAGACCAATTTCTTTGTTAGTTGCTTCAAAGGTAAGCATCTTAATTGCCTAAAAATTTCACATGCACAACGGAGCACTTCACACAAGAAAAACATTAAAGCATAGATCAACAACAAAATTCAATGCATGATTTAACCTTTTTTTTCAGTGGAAAACAAAATTAGACATTTTTTAATTGTTCATTGTAAAAACTCTTTTCTATAAAATACTATAAAAAGTCCTGATATTATACAACAACTTTGTGTAGAACAGAACAAAAACAGTTTGTAGTGATGAATTAAATGCTTTTAATAATAATAATAATAATAATAATGTTACAATTAGCTGTCGCAAATTCGTTGACTTTTGAACATGTTTACCAGCAAAGGAGTGGTTTTGATTGTTTTTATTGTCTTATAAAAAAAAGATTTTGATTAAACCCAAGAACATGTAGATCTTGTTGTAAATAATAGTGAATATAATTTTTTTAACTATATACACATACACAGTATACACTCACCTAAAGGATTATTAGGAACATCTGTTCAATTTCTCATTAATGCAATTTTCTAATCAACTAATCACATGGCAGATGCTTCAATGCATTTAGGGGTGTGGTCCTGGTCAAGACAATCTCCTGAACTCCAAACTGAATGTCAGAATGGGAAAGAAAGGTGATTTAAGCAATTTTGAGCATGGCATGGTTGTTGGTGCCAGACGGGCTGGTCTGAGTATTTCACAATCTGCTCAGTTACTGGGATATTCACGCACAACCATTTCTAGGGTTTACAAAGAATGGTGTGAAAAGGAAAAACATCCAGTATGCAGCATTCCTGTGGGCGACAATGCCTTGTTGATGCTAGAGGTCAGAGGAGAATGGGCCGACTGATTCAAGCTGATAAAAGAGCAACTGTGACTGAAATAACTACTCGTAACAACCGAGGTATGCAGCAAAGCATTTGTGAAGCCACAACACGCACAACCTTGAGGTGGATGGGCTAAAACAGCAGAAGACCCCATCGGGTACCACTATTCTTTACAAATATGAAAAAGAGGCTACAATTTGCACGAGCTCACCAAAATTGGACAGTTGAAGACTGGAAAAATGTTGCCTGGTCTGATGAGTCTCGGTTTCTGTTAAGACATTCAGATTGTAGAGTCAAAATTTCTATATAGAAAAAGAGCATCTTTGTGATGTGGTGGAACGGGAGCTTCGTGTCCTGGATGTGCATCCCACAAATCTCAATCAACTGCAAGATGCTATCCTATCAATTTGGGCCAACATTTCTAAAGAATGCTTTCAGCACCTTGTTGAATCAATGCCACGTAGCATTAAGGCAGTTCTGAAGGCGAAAGGGGGTCAAACACAGTATTAGTGTTCCTAATAATCCTTTAGGCGAGTGTATATATGGGATGTAAAAGGGATGAAAAAAAATTACACTGATTTCTGTTTTTAATATTTACAGTTTAACATGTTAATATTTAACGGAAATGATGTAGCAGCCATTTTCTTTAATGAATAGAAAGTTCAAAAGAACAGCATTTATTTTGAATAGAAATCTTTTGCAACATTAAAAAATGTCTTGGCTGTCACTTTTGATACGTTTAATGCTGAATTAAAGTCTTCTTTTTTTTTTTTTACTTACTGACCTCATTAAAGGCATGCATAAGGGTTTGAAAAACACAAGGGTGAGCTATTTTGGGTAAAGTATTCCTTTAAAAGCAAATGATTCCACAACGACCCAGGAAGTGATGTGGAGCTGAAGGAGGTCGGGTAGGGTGGGCCGCATTTGCACGTTGCACATGTGGACCGTTCTGCCGACAGCCTCCTGAGCACATTTGAAATTTCATTAAGTGCAACATAATTGCTTGTATAATCAAATGTGAAAATGTATATTATAGAGCCATTCCAGCACATGGGCTCTATTTTAATCACCACGCCTGGGACGGCGCCAAGGTGAATTAGCAGAAATTAAAAGCTCTGCTGTGTGGTGTGTCTCCTGCTTCGTAGGCCGTCTTTGTGTCTTATTCAGACGCTTGGCGCATCTGCTGTCTTTTTGAGGATTTCTTCCCTAAGATACCACCAAATTCACGTCCATCAAAAATTTAACAGTGCTTATGTAGGAGCAGCCTCCAAGGGAGAATTCCAGACGTCAATCATTAAATGCATACAGCAGAGACGCTTTTCAGGACTGTTTTGAGAGAGATTATAGCACGAGAGACGGAATGATGATGAACATGGGACAAATACAGTACCTGATAGGGATGTTTCTGTATTAGATGCCGTGGTTGGTATTGCCCTTCCATGTCAGTGCTCAACAGAAATGACTGCCTGCAGGTCTAGGACCAGTACTCCGCAGTCAATAAATCTTTCTGTAAATCCGCTGTTCATGTGCATGTGTGGTGGGGGGTTGTGAATCCAGCTGTCATGGAGTTACATTGCAAGTGTATAATTTTCAGCTATTAATGCAAATACAATTATTCTTATTGTTATTGTTGTTGCTGTTGTTAATGTGTTGAGGCCAGTAAAAATGTTTCCAAAATATTTTTAAAAATTTTTAAAATCCTACGTGTGCAGAGCAGGCTTCATGACCACCAATCTCATGCACACCATTGTCAACGCCCTTGCTCTCCGGTGTTACTGTAGTTGAGAGTAACCCTTTGCTTCATTTGGAATTGTGATACGCTTTGAGGTCAGCACAGAGAAGTTCAGAAGATCTATAATGAATAGAGTTAATCCTCCACCCCAGGGCATCCAAAAAAAAAAAAAATCACAGGCTGAGAGAGTGTATTTGTCCTAGAGACACTATCTCAGGGAAGAAATGCCAAGGGATAAGCTCAAGTCAATCAAATTTCTGCAATGTCATGCCTCATTACTTGTTGATATTGATTTGTTGGCATCAACATAAGCAGCATTGCCATTAGTCTGCTTCAAAAAGAGAATAAATGGGCCAAACTGAGTTAACCACATAAAATGTGCATCCCAATTGATTTTCTGGCATTGAGCAATGAGCAAAAATGGAAACAGTAAAAGTAACACCAAAACACAGATAAAAATAAACAATTTTATAAATAATGGCTGTTACTGTATGTCCGTCCCTAAACGTTCAGTATTCTGAGCTGGTCTGAACTAAAGGAACCTAAATGCTTTGTGTGTTTTTTATTCCTCCAGACCATTTTTCAGCCCGAGGCATTTTATCCCTCTTTAATTGCCCTTTGAGATAGGCCTGATCAATCCGATGGCCTGGATTCCAGCTGCGTGCTACTATTAGCTGGGCTTTGAAGATGCGCTCTGAAGGGGGCCTCACATTCATCATCTAATTCATCTAAAGGTTATTCAGATTGACCGGACAGTGGATGGCATCCAAGAACAGACTTTTTTTTTGTTGCTGTTGTTGTTGCCGGAGACGATTTTCGTGGTGCCAGTGCTCAGGGCTTATTAAAGAGCCAATGAGATGGGCCTAAGATACCTGTGGAACTAGCCGTAGCATTAATGCTAGTGTGTCCAAACAGAGGCAGATGTTACTGCAGGACTGACGTACATTCCAGAGGTCAGAACCAAGATCCTGGGAAGGAAAAACTCTGGCATTTCGCTCTCCCTTGTGCAAACTTGTGCAAAATCCCCTTGCAGATAAATAACCTAAAAAAATTTAAATATTGAGCTGCTTGTACAATCTTTGTCACAATCTCCATCAGGTATCTGTCATGCATTCTGAAGAGCACTCAGTGAAATTGGCCCACAATCTCTATTCATCCAACAGAGCTAAACGCTTCACTGAAAAGAGGGAAAGATGCTTTCATATTAGACAAAGTGAATGCCCACGGTCAATATCCATAATAAACTGCCAATGACCTAAAGATATAACAACAGAGTGTAGCCTTATGACCACAGTAACCACAGATAAATTCAAGGATGTCTCTTCGGTTATTTATATACGGCTTCTATAAAACAAACTACTGGTCATGAAAAACATCAGCCTAAACACATGAACAGTTTACCACACAATATTTCATTGCAGAAACCTGCATCTAATCACTGTCAAGCTCAGAGCTATTAATATTGCAGATTGCAGTAGTGTAGCCTGGACAAGGCAGCACTCAAAACTGACTTGCAAGATGCTAATTGCACCACGCAAATGGTTTTCAGCAGAAATTTTGTGACTGTGTTTGTGCCTTTACTTCATTTACATTATATTGTGAGCACTAAAAAGTATGAATACAAAAACCATTATCAGCATACACAATTCATTCTTGCTGAATTCTTCACTGAATCTTATACAACTGGCAAACTGAAGGGGATGTCTAAAGCTACTTCATGCATTCTGACTGACTTACACTGTTAAAGAGTTGGATTATCATGCTAAACATGACCAAAGTTAAAAAAAACTGCATATTTCTGTGCCAAATACACTCCTTCAGGGTTCAAATAAGTTCCGCAAAGTTTTTTTCAGAGTATGGCCCTGTATGACATCATAAAGGGTGGGATTCCTTGTATGGGCACTTCTCCCTAATGAGCGTGTAGCCTACACATGTTAACCAGAGCTAGAGTAAGAGCATGCTCATCAACGAGCTTCGTTTGGTAGGTAAAACTGCCTGTGATTTGTTGTCATGTAAGTGCATATAATATTAACAACACAAATGTATAGTGAATCAAAAGTTATCCAGGGATAATGCCATAATATTGTGTGAGTGTGTGCTTAAATTTGCAGAAACTGTGTGTGATGTCCCCTTTAAATGAACTAATAAAGAATACTGAGCGCTTAACCTCATCTTAAAAAAAACAAAACAACACCTTATGAACAACAACACATTTTTTCCTCTATTCCCTCCCTATTCTATCTTATGCTACCCTAAGCAATGTCCAAAACGTAGTATTTCAGGCACTTTTTGTTTCATCGCTTCATGTATTCCTCAGTTATAAGTCCCTTTGGGTAAAAGCGTCTGCTAAATGAATAAATGTAAATAATTAATAAAGAATCTCACAAATTTTAACAAAAAACTAAGATGATTACCTCACTCCCGTAACAACCACCACCAACTAAAACAGATAGTATAAAAAAATACTGTAAAGTGCTCTAAAATCATACATGGAATTTTTTTTTAAGAAAACAACTACACATGGTAGATTTATCAACACGTTTAAGACAGCAAGAGGATTGATACAGAATCATGACCAATAGAGAGAAAGAGAGCAAAAGGAAGAGATACAAAGCCTAGAATCATATAGAGCGAGAGAGAACAACAGGCACAAAGCCTCGGAGAGGTGGGGGCATGCTTCAGATTTTGATGGCATGCAAGTGGACACGCATTAGCAGCATCTCTGGGTATTTGTAAGGGCATAAGAGCCTCTCCACACAGCCCCTGGGAAGCTCTCACAGAGAGCAGCTCTGCCCTCTCCACTTCCACCCCACGTTCCCTTCACAGTATATCCTGAAGGGGGTCTGGAGAGAGCAGGGAGCAAATTACTCCTTCATTAAGAGATAGCCCTCCCTGTTATCATGTCCTTGTAATCCTTTGCCATGAAGCTGCTTTTAACAAGGTTTAATGTAGCTGAAAGCTGATGCTAAATAATCTATCGCAGATAGCGTGGCGCTGGCTGAAATAGAGGATCCAGTGGGCATAATCCTGAGGGTCGTGCTCTAATGCAGTGTGGCTGAAGGAGAAATTGGCCGTCTGGCGGTACACAGCCGGGGCGGGCGGGCTAATGATGCATCAGCGTCCATCATAACATGTCTACGCTTTCATACTTTTGCCCTTCCTCTCCATCTCTCTCTCTCCCTCTTTCCATCTCAGTCTCCATTTCTGAGGCTACACTCTGCAAAAGGCATGAGGTCACTGGAGGAATTAATGAGCATATGCTTGGTCAAAATGCACTTGTTATGAGTCAATGAATGAATAAATGAGTACAAATGGAAATATAACTCTAATTTGCCATAAATTAGGTGAATGAATGAACACAAAAACAAAAATAATTCACCCCTAAAATGAATAAACAAATGAACGTCCAGTACAGACATGAATGTCTGAGGTATAATTAAATGAATGTAAGAACTAGTAAACAAATGAATGCATATCATTTGTTGCACATTAGGTAAATGAATGATTGACCAAACGAATTAATGAACAAGCAAACGAATGAATGAATGAACAGTTATACAAATGTGTTACACATTATGTGATGCAAACAAACAAGTACATGAACAAATATATATTTCACTAATTTGTTATAGGTCTATGAATACATTTGTGCATAGTTCCCTCATTTGTTATTTGAATAATTCAATTAAAGACTGAACAAATGCACAAACAAATGTGTTTCATCCTTTTGCAATCAGTAAATGAATGCATCTACATGTCTCACAGCTTCAATCCAGCAACTAAGACTGGTCTAATTCACAAAGCTGAAGTATTGCTCATCCTCTCTGTGCTATCAGATGCCGGACAAAAAGGCAGATCTCATTGGCATGTGGCCTGCCAATCCTCTCTTTGTTTTTCTGGCCCCACAGCCCAGACTGATAAAGAAAGAAGGCGTTCCTGAAAGATATTCCTCTGTCTGTCCCTTTCTCTCTCTCTCTCTCTCTCTCTCTCTCTCTCTCTCTCTCTCTCGCATGCGTGAGGGGATCGCTCACGGGAAAATGTCACTGGCTGTCATTTTTATAATTTGATTTATACCTTGTCAGAAATCTACTTACGCCTCACAAGCTGGCGGAGTCAAGAAGCCGTCCAAGAGCCGCTGGAGGTTAAACAGATCATTGTACATATTCTCCCAACAATTTCCTTTAATACTCCTTCAGAAGAACAAGCAGGAAGGAATTATAATTTAATATTGGTCATCCTCCCACCAAACATACTCTAGGGTTTCTCGTAGTCAAATAATTTGTAACAGTACATACAGTGGAGTCAAAGCATCCACACTGATCATTTATTTATTTATTTTTCAACAAAAAATAAAGCATCATGTGGATGCTTGTAATATTCATTTCATGTTGTTAAACATACTGTATGGATTTGTCGTTCCTTGTGGTTGAGCAGGTGTTTGGTATAAAAGGTGTAAAAGAAAGCTGTCAAATGATGTTGGGATGCTCTCAATATTTCTCCCTCGTTTTATGTTGCCAAGATTTTTTTAAATGGAGAAGCAGCAGCTCACCATGATCTCTTCCTGCGAGCATCCCTCTCTCCCTCTCTCTCTCTCTCTCTCTGAGCTCTTTGATTACTAAAGCACTCTAGAGCTTCTCTTTTCAGCTGTTGTCTCACATGATCATATCTGTTCACATTCCCATTAAAGTGTGTGGGCCTCCTTTAATTCAGCTTATCATTCATTAACTGACATCTCAAACGCTGATAGCATATGAGCATCAATAATCCTTACTGATAGTAGCTAAAAGTGATCTTGTGTAGTCAACGTTTAACAGCTAGGTTTACCATGACTGTGAGAATAATCACGTTAACTGGGGAGGGGGGAAATGATTCACAAATGAATTAAGATTCATCAAATTATCCAGCACTGATTTTGAAAAAGGAGGGACAAAACAAAATATCATATTACGAGGCCCTTCACTAACAAATACCATGTAATCAAAATTATGAAATCAAGATCAGTCAAAAATAGATGATTATTGAAATTATTCAAATCAGGATTGTCAGAATCAGAATGTGTCGCTTGTGCAAAAAAAAAATGTCCGTCAAAACCAACACGTTGAATGGTGTTCACTAATTCAGCGTTTTGCGTTTATTCTCTTTAGCATGTAGTGTGAAGTATTTCACTCGGTTCCCTGATCATTACGATTCAATTGCACAAATCTCTGTTGTTCAATTGAAAATCTCTCGTGAAAATCTTCTCATTAATACTGCTGTGTATTATGCACGTTATGTTTTGACAGACATCGATGTTGTGATATTCAAATTATGTGGATTTGAAAACAGATGGATCATAAGGTAATAATTATTGATTTTTTTAGACAGCAAGTATTCAGTGAAGTGATTGATGCCATTGAATGTATGTCGATGTTTCTAATATTTTAATCAACAGCCAGCCGAAGCTCTTGACGGACGTGATAAAGTACGTGAGGAGTGAACTATGTTTGATTTTTGGGTGATTATAAAACGAGCTGGAGACGTTTGAAATACTTTTTGAGTAGTTCATTACACTTATTATAAGGAATGAAGTTAACTTAGTGGCTAAAAAAAAATTACGTTACTTTTAAAAAAATGTATTTTGACATAAAATTTAGTTTTTATTGTCTCATAACAAAATAACCCATGAAAAAGCACATCCTTTTGTTTAATGAAAAAATAACATTTTAAAGATACAGCTGGACAATGACATCACTGTTTTCTCCAGAGCAGCTGTTGCATTATGTATATTGTGAAAAGCACTATATAAATAAAGGTGAGTTGACTTAAAAAACATTTATGTTACATCAGTCATTCACTTGGTCGGCTAACGTATATGCACCGTTATTGAAACCGTTCCCGCATGTGCACCGTAATTAATTAGAAATATACATATCGGTTTGATGAACATACGCATACACTTGTTATTGCTGATGGTGAGGAATGTAAACCTGTTGTAGGAGACCTTCAAAACTAAATTAGGAGCCTTTAAAATAGCATAATTGGGGCAGTTTAATAAGATGCTAACTTCAAACTCTAAGTTACAACTTGTTTTTCAAATCGCTCGTTTTAAAGGGTCCACTTCAGCACTTTAGCAACACCTGTGTATCACTCGATTTGAGAAAAGATCAATATCAGTCGAATAGAGCATCTAAGTCATGAGATGTCAAATGTAAACAATATTGGTAATTATGGTTGCAAAACAATAACGTTTCTCTTCCTTTCGATAAGAGCATGCGCTATCATGATTCTTCCTCTCCGTCACCCTCCACCACCCGCAGCTCTCTCTTTGCCTCTCCCTCTGATTGTTTCAGGATTGTTTTAGAGCTAAAGGAGCTCTTATCTGCATGCCTGTTAACGAGGCCCTTCATTAGCAGCGGTTGCTGCCTTTCAGCATGCCTTTGTCACCATGGTAACCGCAAACCGTTGTCACTCAGCGCCGGGACATCTTCATCAGTGTAAAGGCGCATCTCTTAAAGCCAACGTATTCTAAAACATCTCAGAGCAGGAACACAGCGTTGCATTCTGGGATGTTCTTTCACCCAGTATTTTCTAATGTAAGCACATGAAAGAACAAATAAACAGACCCCAAATAAATGTGTTTATTACACACGACACCATTCGTTTTGATTTCCACATATCTCCGAGATTTTCAATACATGTCAGACATGTGGCGTCGTGGCTAGCCTCGCCTAGCTAATAACGGTTGGTGTGCTTTGAATGTGTGCCATTCATTCAAGTGTCATTACTGCCTTAAACCAGCGTCAAAAAAGCTGAATGTGTTTATCTTATTCATTCTCAGGCTGAATTCTCACCTCAGAACCTCACCTCCCATTAATCTTCCTCAAAGCGGCAGCAGCAGGCTGCTTCTCCGGCCGCCCGGTGCGGGAGGAGGTGCGGATGCGAGGGGCATCTCTGAGCATAATACTATATTCTTCTCTTTATTGAAAGTGACACTTCACGAATAAAGGCCTGGTGAACACCATAAAGACTATTTCATATACAGATATGGTGATTATTTACCTGCTAGTCGAGACAGAGTGAAAACAAACAAAGTAATCTTATGCTTAGCCTGTCGCTGGTGCGAAATGTTCCTGCCGCTGAGGAAATTAGCTGGTTTGGCTTTCTGTGAGACTTTAAGGAAAAACTGTGATGTGCTCGCTGCATGTGTTAGTTACAGCTGCAGATGCACACAAACACCCACACACTAATTTGTCCCATAGCTCAGAAAAGATTAAATATTGATAAATTATTTCTTATATCATTTTCTTATCCACATGTTCTGTATGTATATTATATACAATATATTAATATATAAAAAGTACTTTTATATGTATTTGCTTATTTATATATTTATTTATACTTTTATACACCCGCTAACCTGCTAAATGCAGGTGGATTTCGTAACACAATCACTCCTGCTAGCCACTTTGGTGGGTTGAATTTTATATAAAATGTATATATTTTTAAATAAGTTTTAAATAGGCATTTGAAATAATAAACTAAGTGCAATGTAGTGTTATTGTAGTAGAAATATAGATTTTTCGATACTAAAATATCGATACTTTCTCACTCTCGCACAAACTCGCCTCCCCTCACTCACTCGTTTTATTTGCTCCAGAGTCCGGATGAATATTGTTGGTGTTACAGGGCTTGAAATTCGGCATTGGATTGTGCGTATTGTGCATAATTGTACCCATTCTTGCAGATTTTGTGCTCATACCCAAAGTGCATGCACATAAATAATTTATTCCTAAATTGAGCACATTTTTTTTTCTGCTGCTTATTGCGCTTGAACAGTCAAAAGCACACAAAATAATGTCTAAATGCTGGTCTTGGTGAGTTTTCATGTCTTAAAGTGGCAAATTATGAGATAATATAAACCAAATATCTAGATGGCAAGTTTTCCCTATGGTGTGGATGTCAAAACTGTGGCCAGTAGCTTTTTTCTCTCAGAATAATACAGGTCTTCTCGATAATATGAATAAAGTACAAACTATTTGCTCTATTCATACAATAGCTTTTATTCTGTATTCAAGTCAATGTTAACTTGAATAAAGAATATACTAGTTAAACTCAATTTAACAAATGAATCGATCTGATCTATAAAAAAATGACATTTTGAATGACTCAGTTCAGTTTGTGAATGAAGCTATCCAAATTTGAGAATAACTCAATTGAAATCATCAACAAATCAGTTTATGAAAGACATATCGGTCTAAATTGTGGGTAAAAAAAACACAAAAACAATAGCTCTTGATTAACTGCTTCACTGAAGGGGAAGATTTTTAGAAATTTCAGTCTATTTGTCACACACAGCTTTTGTAAAACGTGGAATATAATGAATTTCACAGAGGAAATAACAACATACAGGTTTGGAATGACATGAGGGTGAGTAAATATTTACAGATTTTTCAGTTTTTGGCTGAACCATGCCTTTCAGCAAATAAAAGGACATTACGCAAACAGGTAAACGAAACGGGCCATGAGTGAGGCCATCCCTGACACTGGCATTGATAATAAACACAGGTAAAGGAACCACACTTCTCGGAACAATATAATACACCCCTTTCCATCTCCGTACCACAGCGAGGTTGCGAGCCCCCATTACGGCCATGCAAAATAATGCAACCCAAACAAGTAAATACTCTTAACGGGCCATGTTAGAGCACGCAAATAAAAGGTGTGTGTGTCTATACGTGTGTGTTTGTATGTGTGTGATGATCAGCGCACATTACTGTGGGGCCTTTGTGCTTCAGACCGCTCCTGATAAGCTTTTCCATTGGCATTGTTCTGCAGAGATAAAGCCTACTGAAATGAAATCTAAAGGCTGAAAGAGCCCATTTTCCTCTCTCTCCTTCTCTTATTCATTCTCTCGCTCTCTATCTCTCTCTCTCTGTGAGCTTATCTGTCAGAAAGGCTGAAGAAAATGGACAAGCTGTGAGAAAAGTCCAGGTCGACCACCTCCCTCTCCTGCTCAGCCTTTTTCAAGCTGACCACCGCCAGACGCTCCTGTATCTCCGGCACACACGACTCAAAGCCTTCGCCTCCCCGTAATCCCACCAAACTACCCGCCGAACGGCACGACGTGTCCGGCGCAGAACCAATTATGCCCCCACAGACTGAAGGACCAGCGTGTAGCAGCCTGCAGCTGTCAAATGTGCAATAAAATAGCATCAGGCATTTCCCAGATACCCTCACCCCCGAGTCTGGCACCTCTCAAACAGAATTTAGCAAAAACTCTCTCAACTGCTCATTTCTAGCTGTGACAGTGCAGACTCAGTCTCTCGTGCTCTCTCATATTGTGTTGCTTCCCTCTGGCGAGTGCCACCTGGGAGAGTTGTTCTCATTAACCTTGTGCACCTGTACTAGGCAGCTTTTAAAAGCAGAAAAATACCCTGCCCGAGTCAGTCGGATTCATTTTGTGAGCCTGTGTTGCTTACTGCTTGATTTGCGTCTGATGAAACCTTTTTTTTTCTTCTTCTCCGCTGGTCTCCTCTTTAACCTAAAGGCATGTTTGAGCTAATGTCTCCCCTTAGTATTGACATTTTCAGCAAATTTCCAAAGGCCTCTTTCAACAGGTCCTCCCTCACCCTGCGCTGCTGTTATGAAGATGGCTGTTTAAACATGGCGACTTGCTGAGTTGCCTTCAGGCAAATGTGATGCGATTACCCGAACCCCTACACACGAACACATACATACTGTTTCAAGTGGTCCCAGAACATACGCTGACTAGTGACAAGTGCATAGGAGAGAGGGGAAAATAACGGCTAAAATAAATCAACTGGTTTTGAGCATCCTGTCTTGAGTGTTACACTATTAAGATGGTATGTCAAGTTGGAAATAGTCTATAAATGCATATAATCAGAGTTACAGGTTAACCTGAAATAAGACTAATTAAACAGGCATTTCAGGCAACCCACTAGTCGACTTAAAAAAGCGTGTAGTTTTGTAGTATGTGGTCTATTCACTTTCTCTCTCTCTCACACACACACACACACAGAGTCAAATCTGTCGACAACTTAATAAGACAGACCACATCTCCAAGGAACGCTGCGGACAGGAGCATCACTCCCACTTGACGGACACCCCGACAGGAAGAAATAACCGGACAGGCTATTAATTGCCCTTTCTATGCCACCCAGCAGAGCATGGAGCTCTGATATGTCTACAGACACTGAAATGTCTTTCTCTCTCATGACCCCTACGAAGATTCATGGAAAAGGTTCAGCCCGCAACTATACTTAGACGCCTCAGAAAGAAGGAAACGCATATCAATAGCCCAACAAGTACAAGTGGCTGATGTTTCCAGCAGACAGACTAGGGAATTGCTTCCTGTTTCAAGCTTAGGGTCACAATGGATTGCTTTAAGGTAAATTAACAGCACAAAGAAAGAAAAAATAACTGAAAAGTTTATTTTGCTTTATTATAGTATAATCACTATAAATGATAACATTTATAGCCACTAAATAGTGGCAAACATGTCTTATCCAATCAGAATTCAGTCTATCCGTGGTTCATTTACTCCGCAGAAGCAAAACTCTGAAGTTAAGTTAGGGGTAACAAAATTAAAATGGTCCAAAAGTGGATTCAATAAACATTTTGGCATATTTCCATATAGGATCTCAACATTGAACATAAGTGAGGTATGGAATAAATAATGCATAAAATGACTAAATAATGTATAGTGTTTACTATACAAAGGGGAGCAACAGCAAACTGTTTGTTGGTTGGATCAATTTGTTCCCTTTCATTTGTGTAATTGTAATTAAAACAGAGTGTCTGAGCGGCGGGTATGCGGCAGCATAGACCGGCAACACGGGCCCTTCCATCTTCCTTCTCTTATCAATTAGTGGAACAATAATATCGTTCCCTCGTCGCAAGAGCCATTAGCATTTTGATTGAACATCTCAAACACAAAGTGCCGAGGCTGTGGAACGCCAGAGGACTGTCTTGTGCCGCGCTGTTCCTCGGCTTTCTCCGTCGGGACCTGTCACTTTCATCTGACAAAAGCCATGGAGAAAAGGGGTGGAGGGAGGGGGGTATTGGGGGAAACAGAGTGATGAGACACAGAGGGAGAGATGGTGTGGGATGGAGGGAGACAGGTACAACACAGCTGAGGAGGGAAAGAGAGGGTTGGGAGGTTAAAGTGGAAATGTCTGTGTGAGAGAAAGATTTCAGTAGGGGCTTTTTTTTTTGGTCTCTCGGTTACGAGAGATTGCAGTGGTGCACTAGGACCTCACACCATCCTCTTCAAACAGAGATTTCCTCCAGAACAAACCCATTGCACACATCTTCAGCCAGCACGTTCTTCTGCATAGACACTCGGGAATCACAAAAGAAAATGCTCTCAACATAGAGCATTCCGAAAAACACTTATATTTGTTCACTGTCATTTTGGATGCACAGTATTAGTGCTTTAAAAAAAAAAATCAACTCTTTCACCGGCACTGACGGAATTTTCCGGCTTTCCGTGCTTTCACTGTTATACGGTAGGGGGCACTGTGACACATCTTCTGAAAGAGTACTGAATCTCCTGATCAAAACACATGAAAAGAACATGCAGAAACAAGCAATATCATATGTAATCATATGCATATGTTAAGTATCACAATCATTAACATTGAACAACAAATAAAAAAATTTAAAAGTTACTAAATAAAAATGTCGAACCAGGATGAGATTAGCATTAGGGGTGTTTATGGACTCAATCTACTCCATCTATGTTTTGATCTTCATTCTGAATCCAAACTAAACGTAGTCTTTGACAAAAACTTTTTTTTACCAAAATGTTGCTTTTTAATGAAAATAATAGTGCACTAAGATAGAATAAAACCGTTTTGTTAAGTTGTTTGTTTAAAAGCAACGAGTCTGTTCTTTCTTTTGATATACTGCATATTCAGATATTCATACAACAAAATATTCTGGGGGCCATTAATTATTTGTGAAAATGATCAAAAACGCTGGCTTTAAAAAGCTTACAATTTTAATTTACATTCATAAAAATTTGATATTCCTCAAATGAAACAGTCCTAAACATTAAAAAAAAAAAATTTGATTGGAGCTTTATCATTAAAATCATACATTATACTGCCCATAATTTATAAATCAACAGCCATAACGAATAATTATCTGCCATCTCTAGTTCTCGATTCTCAACCTTATGCATCGCTAGAAAATATATTACAATCTCTTTCTAACACCAAATGTATCTGTGTATAATTACAGAGTAATTTAGGATTCACGTTGGCTCTTTAGACATGAATTGACGTGAACATCACCACCATGTCAGGCACAATAAGCATCTGTTCATCAGTGTGGTTTCACACCATGCTTTTCTTGAGAGGTTTACATAAATGATTTAGGACAGAACATTAATGTTTTCAGTACACAAACCTCAGATAATCTCACAGAAATCTACCACAGAAAGGAAAAGTGGATGCAGCCTACAGTCACTTTGTCATACTTGATTTGAATGAACGCCTAACCATAACTATTATACTTTGCTGTGTAACCAATCCCGCAACCACAAATTGTGCAGATTGTTGAGGGGGTGTTGTGCCATTTCAAAAATAAACTATGTCAACATTTCGACCCCAAACTTATGAATCACTGAGTCCTCAGAATGCTTGAGAAACTACACAGCAACACCCTGAGCATCAAGATTTACACCACACTCGCATTTTCAGGAGATATATACAAAGGAAATCATTTGGGCAGAGAGGTTCAAACCTAAATCGCATGTAAATAACATGAGCGCTAAGGCTCAATCTGTCTGGAGCATGTGCACTAACCTCTAAGCCAAGGCTTCATCCAGTGCCTATACTATTATAAAGAAAACCAGCACATCAATCCATACCAAGCTTTTCACAGAGTTCACAGGCAGAAATCGAGATCTTTTGCTGCACGGTTATGTGCGGTCCATCCGTGAAGGGAGAATGACTACGTAGGTGCTAAGCTTTGTTCCTTTCTTCTTTCTATTGTCAGTGTAAAGTCATCTACTACACACACAGAGAGATAGTGAGGACAAAAAGATCGATCTGGAGAAGTGGTGAGTATGAACTGCCACAGAGGAATCCATACTGCGCAGTCACACTAAGTGTCAATGGATCATATTGGAAGTAAGCATCCAGGGAAGTATACAGAGTCAATACTGCTTTCTTTCTCACTTGCCTTTCTTCCAAAATACACACACACACACACACACACACAAGCTCATTAGCCACACAAGAAAAATCATGATAGCACACAGTCCGAGGGAAGCGTCCTCCGGTGGATACAATAACCAGCCCTTTATTTCCACAGGGAAATTGAGGGCCATGCCAAGTGAGAGATGGGATTAAAAAGAAAGCATAAAAGGCAAATGAAAGAGGATGATATTTGAACAGCCACGTGAGGACACCTGTGGCGCCATTAGCGGGTGGAGTTAGCCGAGGGGGGTTGGGCTTAATAATGCATGAACCAATCAGGTTGCCGTGAAGTCATTATTTGCATGCCGGTTGTGGTGGAAGGTCACGTGCCCTTAAAAGCAGCTGGTTATTACCACTGTTTTATTATTTATCAAAACCATTTTCACATCCAAGAGACCAGCCCGCCTCTGCAGCTGCTCCCCGACCCCCCCTGCGCCGCCAGCCGGAGACCCCCCGCCAATCACGCTGCCTGCCAATCAGCTAAGGCAATCACAAACACGCCAGCCAATCACCAGGGGAATGGGCTGTTTTTGCTCGGCAAATGCCCGGAACGAAAGGTCAGAGGTGTCAATCAGGGGGATATTCTGGGGAGATTGAGAAGTTTATTGCAGGTTAGTAAAAGTATAAGTACTTAGAGTGAAAGGCTCATGGGGGATAACATGATGTGGCTACTACAAAAATATTCCCCACTTTCTGTCATTTTCACAAACACTGTTGCTTCACTTGTTTGCGCTAATGAAAACAATTTAGCCCTTAGTAGAGAACACCCACATCTCTCACATAATCGTAATTTCTCTGATGACTTCTCAACATGGAGGAGCAGATAGCTAACATTTTCAGTGGCGCTATTTTTCGACGTAGGGCGCATCGCAGATCCTTGTTCTGAACATATGAGAGTTGTGTTCCTCAGTTAATGATAATTAATGATAATTGCACATTATACTTAATAGTCCCCGCATGTGAAAAATGCTCTGAGGCATTACAGGGACTAGTGGAAGGAGAAAGTGCCACACATAATAAAAGCCCTTTTCCATGTCTAATAATTATCCTTTTTCTGCTCTATATGGAGGTATTGAAGCTCTATCGACAGTATATGTGGCATAATGTTGATTCTCTCTTTTTTAAATAAAACAAATAATTAGGAACTTACAATGGAAGCACATGGTGTAACGTAACACACGTTAAAATACACAAGTTTCATGATCAATGTTAAGCCGTTTACTTTTGCATAATACAAGAATGGGAGCGTTGTTTTGAAAATTGCACACAAAAGTATGAATTTAGAAATTACTTGGGCAAAAACAGCCCACTTCATTTGTAAGCGTATTACTATAATAACCAATGTTTTTTCCAAGGGTTGATTTGACACGCAATATTTTCAATGATAATTCAAACGATACAATGAGCAAACAAAATTCCATACACTTACATTGAAGGAAGAGCCAGAATTATGCCACATGTACAATTGAAAGCTGAAATATTCTAGAAGAATTAAAGCATTATATCTCCACAACCAAGACTAAAAAGGTGTTTGGTTTACAGGCTACAATCTACACACGTCTAATTTCCAATCAAACTAAGGGCGGTACTTCACAGCAATTGTGATAATTTCTTACAACGGGTCATTCAAATGATTAATTAAATGATTCCTTTCATGCATGTTGTTTTGAAAATTGCTATTTTCACTTCTAAGCTAATAAATTGCTTAAACACTGAGTTCTGCACAACGTAAGGCAAGTTATATCGCACACAGTTAAGTTATCGATCCTAAATGAGAAAGAACCACTTCAGCAGGTTAATAATGCAGCAACTATTACCCCACTAATGCCACCTGGTGATTTACGAGGGCTTTCAATGAACGGGAAGAAAGCAAGAAACCATTTTTATGATAAGAAAAACCAACATACATGAAATAAAACATAACAATCTGTCTTGCACAGACGGGCCCTGCATAATATTGCTGACATTATCCGAGTGAGGCATATAAAACAATAGCACACACTCACTAAAACACTTTCCAGTGTTGGAGATGGCGTGTTTCCTGTTTCTCCTTTCCGAGCACGCTTGCCAAACCCCTGCAGTGCTTAACCTCTGGAAAAGAATGTGTTCAGGACTCTATGAATGCTGATATGGTGCGCTGTGTGTTCGCCGTACGCCGGACTCGCACTGGGGTGGCTGTTTCTGAGAGCTGTGTTTGAAGAGGTCATAAATTGAGGAGCCAGCAGCATTAAAAGGTCAGCGGTTGCGTAATTCCATACACAATGACATATAACTC
This sequence comes from Gobiocypris rarus, assembly GCA_023029165.1. NCBI lineage: Eukaryota > Metazoa > Chordata > Actinopteri > Cypriniformes > Gobionidae > Gobiocypris > Gobiocypris rarus. Next base: position 28,239,275 of record CM040911.1, on the reverse strand, counting down.
AGAGCCAGCCGCTCTCGTGTCCAACGTGGAATCTAATCCCAGAGACTCGCGGCAGGCTGTTTGCCACAGGCGGATTTTCTTTTTATAAAAAAACTACATTGCTGTTAGGGATGTGAAAAACTAGATGTCAGAACAATTAGTCACCTAGCTGGTCTTAAAAGGCATAGCTCATGCAAAAATGAAACTTCTGTCATCATTTACTCAGCCTCTATGACTGAATAAGTACAATGAAAGTACAATGTACAGTCAAAGGCAATCCAGTGTTTTTTAGAAAGCAATACTGGTTTGGAATGACATGAGAATGAGAAAAAAGGCCTTGTTAAATTCATCAGACATGACCTCAAAATACTATGGGTTGCTCAAATAGAATGAGTTAGCTTGAACGATAGGTCTCGTTTAGCCTCGCGTAGCCAGACCTTCAGACTGATGGCAGAAGGTCTGGACTCTATCGCAGCTTTCTTTGGTCAAGGACCGCCCAAGAGGACGTTTGACTGACATGTAACGCAACCAATCACAGTTAGTTTTTGTTTCGCATCATATTTAGGGGCGTGAAAATGTGAAGTCGATGTTGCGAACTTCACATACTTTTGAAAATCCAGCGTTTAGCTGATCCTAGTAAGTGCTCATTGTCACAGTTGTAAACACGACGCGTTCTTCTTCCACAAGGGAGTTTGGCAACACGGCATTTGTTTCCAGGTGGACCGTTAAAGAACGCAACACACACGTCTCGCGGACATCCTGTAGAATTCAACCACAGACGACGACTTCTAAACTCCTGAAGTGTTACCACATAAGTGTGCCATATGCTTCAGACGTTCAGCCAACAGTCCGTGGGCGCTGAGGCTAAGACTAGGTTTCGTGTAACATGTAGGAACCAAGATCTGCAAAAACAGACTAAAGATGACTGCCTGAATGTATAGGCTAACATAATGCAAAAACTAGTGCAGGCTGAATCCAAAAATGTGCCAGAACTGCAGTCAACAAATAGCATTTTATTGTACAAAAATATAAAGTCCTTACTTAAAGTAAGAACTTTATAGTCGAGTAAGGTCCTTTCTTGAGGGCCGTAGATTTTGCATAATAACAGGAACATTGCTCACAGCAGGCAAATTGAAGTCCAGGGGTAAATAAAGGCTGACAGTCTTGAAAGTTACTGTTGAATGCAGTGAATCTGCAAGCGGTGCTTTGATGGCTGTGACAGAGGTGATTTAAAGGGGATGAATTTGAAGATGCAACTTCTCTGCGAGAGTTTCCACTAAAATCCTATTAGACAAGTTGTTGCTTTTACCCCTAAAATATATAGAGATACCTTTAAAAAGAAAAAATGAAGTAAGTGATAAATATGAAAAACTGTATCTAAGGCTAATTTTATGGCTTTTTTGTATTTCTAAATAGAATTATGTATTTAAATATTCTCATGCTTTCTGAATATATTGACAATTACTGATATATCAATCAGTTGCTGAATGTCTAGCAATTCATTCCGACTATTCTCTAATCTGTATCTTGTTTTAAGTGATCCAATATATCTCTGCACATCGTAGCTAAATGTAAGTCATAAGAGAGATGGTGGGAAAATGGAAATGATATATTTTTTGTGTTTCTCATTTTATAGATGGCTGTAAATTCCTCTAGAGAAAGCTAGCTTCTCAATGAGTTATGTTCTTCCTTATATAAGAGCCTGAAATAATCCTGACTGATTTTCAGCTCTCAAATTGATACGATGTTAGGCACAGCATAATAATACCCATGTATAACTTGAAAAATGGCCTTCCGAAGGGACTTTTTGGGATGGCGTCTGGCTCATAATGGGCTGCTGAAGGTTAAAGCAACTCTAGTTTAGAAAGTCGCTCATTCTTTCTTTCTTTTTAATCTCTTTATGTCTTTAACAAGGCTCCTTGAATTCGGCGCCATAAATGCTGCCACATCGGTCCACTCAGTCAGCGGTGTGCCTGCTTATGCAGTCATTCTCTCAGCTTCCAGGGAGTCCAACACTGGGCTGCTAAAGGTCAACGCATGAACTTCAGCCGCTTCAAAGGGCCTTTCTTCAACCCCTTTGAACCCCCCAGCACACCTGCAGCAAACCCTGTGCCAGTCACAATACCACGGAGGCTTTATGAACCATCCAGCATTTCCAGAAGAGAAAGTCTATTGGACGACAAATGGCCTGAATTAGTTCTTACTGACAATGGTGGGAATGGAACGGTGAGTTTCCATTGCATATATTATCTAGAAAAAAACACTTCGCTGCACCGCTAATATACAATGTTGGGTGTTTCTTTAACTATGAACACTTTTGGCCCAGTAGAAAAAAAACTTTCAAAACACTTTTAATGAATGTTTCAATGGCACCTAATGTATTTCAATGTATGTTGTTGCAAACAGTCTGTAGTTAAAATGATAGTAATACTTTTTGTAATAAAATGGCAGAGACTCTGTCTAGCTAAGGATAATTTCATAGCTAGCTATTTATGTATCCTAAATAAGAATAATTAAAAAAGGTTTACTACACTTTTTGCATAATATGACAATTACTTGACTGGAAAAAGAAACTAAATACTCAGCTGAATAATTATCCACTTTTATTATCCATTTACTGTCGTGGTTGTCTTGGTTAATAAAACCTTATTGTTTGTTTTATTATGCTGTTGTTTTAAAAATATTATAAATAAAAAATAAATGAAAATAACTTTTTATAATGTTTCATAATGTTGGAGTTTGGCTGCGGGACATAAACAAAAAGCTTGCAAAAAAGTTGGAAAAATAAAAGGATCAAGGAATTGTAAAAGGTTTTAATGTGAATCTTCAAATAAAACATATTTATATATTTAAAACTCCTCTGCTATCTTAAAAAAAGGGGGTGGTGAGAATCACCCCCTGGACATTAAAGTACCTGCAGCTGAAGAAACATCCTATTACATCTTCCTAATACATCTCTGAAGCTTCAGGCCTCTGTCATTCCCTCGAAAACTGAACATATAATTTCCTCCTCACAGTGATTAGAGCAGCTCCAATTAAACGTGGTGCTGAGAAAATGTGTATGATTAACTATGATATTTCGATGACATTCTGCGCTAAACACTAATATCGTGCAAAGATATCTACAAGGAGAAAGGATATTAATCGCTAATGGAAGAGAACGGTGCGGCCCCTTTTTGAAATCACGCCAGGAAAGGTGAAGGTATATCTAATTAGGTTTACTCAGGGATCTCTGATGGGAAGCTGTGCCGTACGTGAAGCCAGTGGAAATTGCTGCCATTACGTCGCAAAAGGCCAAAGCAAACTCGGCTAACCTTTGTGGGCTTTAAAGGACCTTCTGCGGATCAACAGTACTTACATTGTTTACACACTCAACGCTACATTATTGCCACACTTCGAGCACAGTCAGCAGAAAGCAGAAGCGATCGGGAGAGATTAAGTACAGCTGATTCGCAGGATGTCCCTGATCGTTTTAGAGAACGTCCTTCCATAGTGCCGTCCACAAACAGCAAACAAAGTAGTTACATCCAATCAAACCGTATTGATTGGAGCAGAAAACAGATTCAGAGCAACGGTTGGGATGAATCAGTGGTATGAAACTGTATATTATTTATCAGCCTGTAAGCTTCAAAAAGAGGGAATGAAGAGATTTAGACTGCAGCATAATGTAAAGGTGTAAATAAAGCTGGTAAACAAACCGTTTATCTGATAAAAGAACATAGTTTATGGTGTTTACAATGATTCAGCATAACTGATGCAAGATTGTGAACACTTTAAACTCTAAAATGATACTAGATGCTTTTAAGTCTGTCAAGATTATACGGAACGTTTGACAACCAGCTTCTCGCCACCTGCTAAAACGTTTCACCATGATGTGGCGAATCAAGCCCTGACTGTTCTGTGGCAACCAGAGACTGAAGGGTATATAAATAAATAAAAACGACCAACTTCCTAGTCATCCACATCTACCAATCACCATCCAGCTGATCTGAGCCTGCCAGCCCTCTTCAGGCTCAATCAGGGATGCAGCTAATAATCACTCAGCCGTTCAAGTAAACAGAGAAGTAACTGCACTTAAGACTTTGCATCTGAATATTGCAGTTAAGCATCCTCGACTGCTGTTTGGAAATGGACCGTGATTGATGAGTTCTTCAGGGTTTGAATCATTTTGTCATCCTGAGAAATAGAAAAAATTTGGACAAATAAAGGAAGACTGGTGTCGTGAACGTGCAAATGTTGCAAAGCCTTTTTAGCGGTAGAGTAAATAATGCATTTTAGACTAAACATATATATTCCTAATGGAACCTTCTGGATTAACTTCAGAACATATACTTCAAATGTTCACTAACAATGAACATTTATGGTATAAGCCCATATATTAAAGGGGTAGGCAATATATTGGTAGACAATTAACTGGCAGGAATGTAGAGATTATGGGTTATCGTTAAAAAACAGTTTTTTTAAACCATTGAAGCGCAATTAGCAGCGAAAGAACTAATTTCAGCATATGTGTGTGCTCTCTGAGAGGCACTTTCTCAGTGCTGTGTGCTCAAAGCGTGTGAGAACTAAAAAAAAAAAGTTTGAGTGTTTTCTCTCTCAATTATTTACATTCAACTGTTTACGTGACTGTTTACTTGCAAATACATGGTCACTTTGACAAACTGGTATGTGTATTTAACCATTCAAGACCATTTAGGCTAGCCTGGATGCCAGCTGAATTTAGCCCCGCCCACAATTTTTTTGCTGGGGCAATTCGGTCTGGCATCGCTCCATAGAGGAGTTATTATGCCCGAACAGAAACTGTTCGGACCAATGAAATTGTCAGGGCGGGCTTTAGATGATGATGGACAGATGATCAACAGTAACGTAATCATCCACGTCATCAAAGGCACTTTGGGTTAAATTTGCTCTTATCATAAACAGAGAACTTGTTCATATATGCATTCACCTTCACTATTTCTCCCAGAAACTATGATTGTGTTGGTAAGTACTCTGTGTATCCTTAAATTCTTTTATTACAATACTGGCAAAGATCGTTTACACTCATCTTTTTCTTGTAACGTTACTTATATTCTGACTAGAATTGAGTATGGCCACGCCAGGCTACATTTAGGCAGCAAAAAACTCAGTTAAACAGTTCTCACTGCTAATTGTGCAATGTATATTGGAGTACATTGGATCGTTGCAGTCGGTCTTAAAGTGACAGTATCCAAATTTACCTGCTGTCGTTATTAACGTTATTAACAAAAAAATTATTTCTCACTGCTCTTGACTGAATCACTTTAGTAACTAATAAGAATAAATGTATATTTAATTTACACAGTAAAGACTATGCATTGTTTTTTTTATATACATTTGATACATTTATACATTAATGTGTAGCATTTCTAGTGCTTGAATTTTTTTAAGGTCAATTTCAATTTGTGTCTGCTCTATTGTAGTTTTTCTTTGCCCTTTCTTGTTCACTGTTTATTTGTCTGAGAGTTTTTTAGGCTAGTATTCGTTTTTTAAATAGTATTGAAAATGGTGATAAGAATTATGAAATTAAAAAAAAATGTATATAGATTTTTTTTATATTTTATATATAAATATATTTTATATAGATCTTGACAAAACATTGATGCATTTTTGACGTAAATAACATCAACCTTTATTTCCATCAAGTGGTGTATACATTTTTGGTCAAGATCTTGTATTGACAATGCAAGAGTCAAGCACTCTGTAAAGTCTCCTCCAGCACATCCCAAAGACTTTCAATTCATTTAAGCCATGTGTGAAAATGATTCTTTATGCTCTTTCTTCATGATTCTTCCCAACCATTCTTTCACAATTTGAGCCTGGTGAATCGTGACACTGTTGTCCTGGAATATGGCCATGATGTGTCTTCCTACTTGGATGTTTAAGAAATAAAAAATGATAAACTGTTAAGCATTTTCCTATTTAATTCAAAACAGTGACTTTTTTTTTCCAGTGACGGCTAGTGCATTTACACATACATACATACATCGTTGGAAGAAACCTTTGGTTGCATTAAGGCACTCACTCACTGGTAACCTAGCGACGTAGGGAGTGACACGCTAACAGACAATCATGTAACAGTATCAAGTTTGGAGATCAACCCGAAAATGAGTGCTGGATCGAGCGAGTATGGCAGGAAAACAAGTCAGCTCGCCAGACCGTAGTCAGACCAATGTCGTCTGCAAATAATGCAAGATTATGCGTCGTCCCCACCAAGACTGGTAATACCACAAACTTGTTTAACCACCTTAAGCCTTGTTTATACTTTCTTCTGACTCCTCAGCGTGAGCCTCCGGTGACTGCGCACACGCCGCGTCCGTTTGTTTCTACTCGATGCACTCGCTCACCGCTGTGCTAATCTTTGAAACGACATAATACTCTGCATCAGTGCCTTATGACAAAGCATTTAAACGGTACAAAAAAATAACGGAGGCACTACTCTTTAATCCTAAGAGATAATTGTTAAGTGTTTATTGTGATTTTAGACTTATGTTTACATTTTAATTATTTGAGTGTTTTCCATGGTTGTCTTGACATTTCTGCCTTTAACTAAAGGGGATTATAATCAGAGGAGGGTAAAGTTTAAAATAAAAATGTTTAAATGTAATATTTTTTCTCCTGGTTTTTTGACTGGTCATAAAAAATATGAATCATTATCATTATCGACCGATATGTAACACTTATATCGTGATACAGTTTTCAGCCATATCGCCCAGCCTATTGTTTTCAACTCTCACTCGACTGTTTCAACAACCTCAACTGCTGACTGCTGTCTTTCTGACAGGCAAACAACTCAGCACATGAGCCTGAGCGGGATTTCTGCTTAAAATGTGTGTTTTATGCTATTTATTAAAAGTGAGAGATGTTAGCAGATCATTAAGCTATCAAAATCTGCTTCAAAGCTGCGGATGAAAAGTGGCATGAGTTCATCTGACTAAACGCACACACTTGAGTGTGCTCGGGAACAACATATTGGGTGTGTTCGGGAACGAGACGTAAAATCAACCAAGCTATATTTCCACCGGGAACACAGATCAAAGGGAAAAGGCAAAAAATGCTGCACTTCACTCTGGGAGTGATTTGACTTAACCTTGATCGTGAAGTTTTTTATCATTTCATATTGATCTTGTAAAACCACACTCTGTCTTCTTATCTGCGGAACACACCACTCTTTCAGCAGATTTCATCATATCATTTATTATTATCTGAGGATGAAATATTAACAAAAGCAGAAATCCACTTGGTAGGATGTGAAAGATGTCGAATTGTGTCTTTTTTGGGTACTTACACATGCAAAAACACAGATACGCCAGCATAACATATTATCTCTGAATGCACACAAGACAGAAAACTGCCATGATCACTTGCGCAAACTCTCTCTTATGCACACGGACAAACAATGATACAACGCACAGTGCTTCGGTCAGCTATGTAGAAAGACAAACATTTGATTTTGGAGGGACACATCTGTTTGCACAGCCTATTAAATGACAATGAGGGGCATCGTTAGCTGGCAACAACAGTAATGAACCTCTCTCGAAATGCCACGCCAGCAATATTCCACGCCAGAAAAAGCCATCCACAACTGAAGAGCTTCCACTTTTATTCATTTCGTCCCTTTAAAACTCTTTTATTCTGTCGGGTCTGGGAATGCCACCCGACATACAAATTCATAAAATTTGAATTGTTCGCATCCTCCTTGTGCTTATAGTACAACATAGGGATTAGCTCAAGTATTTGAGTACTTGGAAGTGACAGCTAAGATCTATCATGAAAACACAATAATTATGTAATAAAAAAACATGCAATCTGTAACTGCAATTACTAATGGAGACATTTTGGCCGGTAATAAAAACATGGACACTGCAGAGTTTCAATGCAGCAAAAACACCATGAAAGTGCATGTTATTTGTGAACTACTATTAAATATTGCATATTGTGCATTATATGTATATATAAATATATTATACGTATATGTCAAACAAATTTAAGTCATTATTTAATTGTTAATCTTCCCCTCTACCAGAGAACTGCATTTGCTGATTTTGCAATTAAAAAAATATGTATCACCACACAAAAAAACACTTGATGAAAGGCTTCAGAAGACTCTGGGCCTGTCCAAATACGTACCCACACTTGGCCACTTGAGATTGTGTGCACACAACAGGACCAAGGCCGTAACCATGTCTTGAACATTGGGGGGGACCCATTTTTATTTTTATAAAACATAAAGAAACAGAAATTCTAGGTCTAATTCTAGTTGGGAATTAATCCTTTTGGGACTATTTGCAAATAATATTTACATTAAATATATTATTAGTCCCGAGATTCTTCGCATTAGTGATTAAATATAGATCTGATATATATAGATTGATTTTTGAATTTTCTATTGGTCTGGTGGTAGAATTTTAGTAAACCCCATCAAAGGTTCTGGTTATTAGTCCGCCCTAATATAGTTTTTTATATTTCAAATATTGGGGGGGGACAATTCGGCCATTTCTAATTATTGGTGGGGACTTGTCCCCCTCAATGTCTATTGTGGTTACGGCCCTGCAAAAGACTGTGCCAGGTCTTAAAAACGCCAAAGCTTAGTGCAATTAACGCACACTAAACCCAAACTATATCAAATACTTGGGCCAAATACAGAAAATTATGTCATGCAAGAAGACAAGTGGTCAAGTGCAAAGAGTGCAAGTGTGGGTGTTTGGACAGGCCCTCTGAACACAGCACATGTGTAATATGGATTATCTTTATGATGTTTCTTTGTACTTTTTGAAGCATTTTGGGGTCACAACAAACTTGTATGGAAAAAAGCAAGCAAGCTCATTTTGTGTTCCACATAAATAATTATACAGGAACAGCATACAGACTTGTATTTGCAATGCAATCGCAATGGCCCAAGAAGTTCATCTGAGGCATGTGTACACTGACCATCACCCTTCCTCCAACTCATCTTATTTATCTGTCAAACTCACCAAGTGGTCGAAAATGACCGTAATAGATGCCCAGTATTTAGGGGGCTTTCTGGATGACAAAGGAAGTGTCTCTACAGTCAGACTGATGAATGTTCAGCGCTGAGATTATCAGAGCAGAATTGTGCTAAGGTGTGTAAAATCAGGCTCCGGCAGGCTAGAGCAGCACAGACTTTGTTTCTCATTTTGTGAAGCACAGATGTAGCATATTCACTTGAGACTTGTTCAGCGAGAGAAGAAAAAAGCAGCTGAAAGGGAGAGAGCGAGACAGACAGAGAAGAGATAAAAGATGAGGAGACTAAAATATGCCCTGATGGAGTGCGAGTGTGGATATGGGGCCAAAAGCCTTTCCAGACACAGCAACAAAAAAAAGGACAGGCTTTATTGGCATTTCTACCACCATAGAGTTCGATCTCCATCACAATCATTCTCACTCTCTCTCTTTGAATGCAAGACCTTGGCTGTTGTCCTCCCATTCTGGCACGGCTAACGCCCTTTTCACGGGAGAAGGAGAGCAGAGAGGGGGATAAATAGAGAGCGAGCATCTTTTAGCTGCCGCGTGTTCGTCACCTCTGAAGGACAGTGTTGAATAGTCTTGCAGGGGGGTGTGAAGACAGACAGACTGCGGAGGATTAGAGACTGTCTGTCTCTACTTCTGTCCTCTGACATCCACTAGCATCTCTGTCTCTCTCTCTTCTGCACACAGTTACAGGCATACAGCCGAGATGATGACAGTAATACATCAGAGTGTGAGATTGTCTTGTGCTGCAGTGGGGGGAACAGAAAGTAATGTGATTGTCTTTTTATTTTGTGTTTAACACATAGGTCCTTTCCTTTAACTCCATCTCTCCATGTTGCAATTGTTTTTGAGGCATGTTTAAAGGGGGTAGTTTTCCATTTACTGATCGAGAGTCAAAGTAGAGAGAGAACTGGGAATGATGGGGGCGGTATTAAGACACAACACTGCCGAAACTCGAACTCTAGTGTCCCACATGAGCTCATGTGATATAACACTATATCTTCCAGGCACACCAATTAATAAGTATATATATTAATTTAAAAAATAATAAATAAATAGAATAAACTTCTAATATGCTGATTTATTATCAATGTTTGAAACAGTTGTGCTGCTTAATATTTTTTTTATAACCTCTCACATATTTTTTTTTTTTTTAGGATTCTATGATGAAAAAAGGTTAAAAAAGACCAGCATTTATTTAAAATAGAAATCTTTGGTAACAATACCTTTCAAAAGCTTGGAGTCAGTAATTTATTTATTTTTTCTTTCTATTTTTGAACGAAATTAATCCTTTTATTGAGCAAGGATGTGTTAAATTGATAAAAAGAAGTAAAGATTTGTATTGTTCCAAAAGATTTATATTTTGTAGAAATGCTCTTTTTAACTTTTTATTTATCGTTATAAAAAAATTAAGCAGCACAACTGTTTCCAACATTGATAATAACTAAGTATCAAATCAGTATATTAGAATGATTTCTGAAAGATCATGTGAAACTGAAGAAATTTTTTAATCAACTAAATGCAGCCTTGATGAGCATTAGAGACTTCTTTCATTAAACATTAAATAAACATTAAAATTATATATATATATATATAAATTATATATATATATATATATATATATATATATATATATATATATATATATATATATATATATATATATATATATATATATATATATATATATATATATATGTATATGTATATATATAAATAAATAAATTACAACTTTATGTTTATTTAATTTTTAATGAAAAAGTATTTTAAAAATATTATATATATAAAATCCTATATCCAAAAAGAAAACACCACAAATGTACAATATTTTTCAATTAGTTTTGTCAATCAAATTGAATGGTTAAATAAAAATGCAAAATCTAATAATAAAAATTACTGAATTATCAAATACAAAAATGCAAAAAAAAAAAAAAAAAAAATGTTTTATTTATTTTAAACCTTATGGTCCAGTTTCACAGACAGGGATAGATTAAGCCAAGATTAGGTTTTAGTAAAATTAGAACATTTAAGTAACATTTATAAGCATAAGTACACGGATAACCTCCAAAAGCATGAGGGTATGTAAGAAGCCATAGCAACTCCAGGGTTAGTTTGCTTAAGAGGTATTAAGATGCGTGTTATATAATTAATATACTTATATTAATATGACTAAATGTGTTATATAGTTACAGTTATATAATAAAAATATTATATATATATATATATATATATATATATATATATATATATATATATATATATATATATATATATATATATATATTATACACACACACATGGATCTGCATTCAGTTAATTAGCATCAACCAAATATATAATCCTTATTCTCAGTGAATAAAGATTACTTATTAAACTGAGAATATTGAAAAAATTATTGCACAACCACCAAATAGGTGGCGATGTGTACTAAGTAGGTTGTGTAAATCCCCATTAAACAAGAAGTATGGCGTGCTTTGTCTTAGCGTTTGTTTCCATGGTGAATCACCGATCCGTTGCTCTGTTGAGAATGTTTGGGATCGTTCTCTGAGTTGTCTCAACTTACTCACGGATGCGTTTTTGTAAACAGAATACATTGAGTACGCAAAGTTTGGGTTAATCAACCAAGAGTTCAAGGTATATGTGACGGTAAGTTAACCTTGCTTTCTGGAATACCTCCCAGGTGTGCATCTTGAGACAAAACAATGACACTGACATATTTTAAGATATATCAGTGCAAGTTGCTTTCAGCTCAAACACAAAGTTTAGTCAGGAACTAGGCTTAAGTCTGTGAAACGGGGGGTATATATTATATCCTACATGTCATTAAAGTTGTTAAATTGAAACATTAATAAAAGATATATTTTTCTAGTGGTCCCAGTGGTCTAGTGACTGATCTTTATATATTGGTTTCAGCCATTAAAACCCACTGAATGCGGCTGGAGCATGTGTGCAAACAACCAGGCCACAGCACTGACCATTCACTGCATTTCTATTTCCCATTTATCTTTTCAAATAGAGGTTTCTTTCATAAGACAAAAAAAAAACATTCATTTAAACATTAATCTTCAAAAACTACTTTAAATGTCTCTCTCTGCCTTCCCATTACCGTCCAGTTGACCACTTCATTTCGGTGGAAGCTGCAGCCACGTAAAGTAATTGCTGTGAGGCTATTAAAAGCGGTGACCCCCACGGCACCTCGTTTCACTGAAGATACCATTGGAAAGAAAACAAAATTAACGAGGAGGACACGGATAAACAAAAAGACAATCGCACATATTCCGACCGGCAAGTAAACAATAGCTAAACACATCTGCAAGTGGCTATTGTTGATGTGCTATTGTGAGGAATCTCTTTGAAAAGCGTGCAAGATCTTTAATGGAAATGGCTGGTTGTTGACGACATTGTTTGGCATTTGGTGTTTACCAGCGGTGTGTTTAATGGCAGCTAGTCTCATTTCCAACCTCGCTGCTCTTTGCTACATCCGCAAGGGTTTGAGAATAATAGTGTTTCTTTCCCACTAGGGGCCAAAGCTAGTGCTAAACAGACGCTCTCCACCTTCGCTCCGACCTGCCTGTTCTCTCGAACACAGTTTGGGCTCTCCAGAGAGCCATGGCTCCTCGAAAACCCTCTGCCCCCTTCGTTCCTATAGATACGGACACTATGCCCTATGGGAGTATTTACAAGAGTATGTACGAGTACCCGGGCTGGGGCATCGGGGACAAGCGAAACAGAGAAATAGAAGAAAGTGTGGATCAAAGTTCAGCGAGTGTATTTGTTAGATGCTCTGATCTCCACGTAAAAAAAAAAGAAAACACGTCTTTTTCAGATTGGAGGCCAACTTGACATTTAGAAATGCTCGGTGAAATGGACGATTTGCGATCACCTGTGAACTGTTTTTGACTCGAGGTTGTGAAGTAGTTTAAAAAAAAGCTTAGCTGCTAATCGAGCAAAAAGGAAGATTGATCACTGTGACTTATAAGGCTGTTCTGATGATGTCACAGACAGTGATCCGCAGTCGAGAGCGTTCCAATGCCCAGGAGGACAGGAAGAGTGAGAGTGAGAGTGAGAGAGAGAGAGAGAGAGAGAGAGAGAGAGAGAGAGAGAGAGAGAGAGAGAGAGAGAGAGAGAGAGAGAAACTAAATGCGACACACACCTTACAAAAACAGGCACGCACACGCTCACCTTTAAAATATGACCGATATGGATTAAAAGGCAAATCTCGGGTTGAAAGATTAATACCGTCCACTTCATTTCCACAACCTGCCCATCTGTGAGCACTGAAAGCCACTTATGCAGCATAAAAGACACAGCGCTGCTCCTCGGCCTCTTCATTCAGCCCACATAAAGGCCACTCAAGGCTAAGAATCTCTCGTGGCTTTCAGGCCGCTACAGAGGAGGATGCTATACCTGTGAACACTGTAGCATGAAGCTGCTAGCTATTCCTCTGCATGCCTCTCTGTGCGTCTGCTTCCTCCCTCTCTCTCTCTCTCTCTCTCTCTCTCTCTCTCTCTCAGACTGTCAGTTAAAGCTGCGCTCACCTTTATAATGTCCTCATGAGAGGCATCGCTACTAAAGCCACACAGTAAGACTGGGATAAGAGCTGGATAAAGCAGACACAACACTATGACCAAAGACCACCTCTCCTCAGCTCATTTCTTCTTTTGCTTCTCTTTCTCCATCTCATTTCACTTTTTCACCTCATTTCTCATTCCCTCTCTCCATTTCTCTTCTTTCCTCCCCATATTTCTTCTTCACGCTCCCTATTTCTTCTCTCCTCCCTTCATTTCTCATTCCATCACCCCATTTCTCTTCTCTCTTCTTCTTGTTTCTCATTCATGCTTCCCATTTCTCTCCTCTCCATCCCTTATTTCTCATCTGTCTTTATTTCTCATTCCCTCTCCCGATTTCTCTTCTCTCCTCTCCTTATTTCTTCTTCATGCTTCCCATTTCTCTTTTCTTCACCCCTTATTTCTCATCCCCTCTCCCAATTTCTCTCCATTTCTCCTGTTCCCATTTCACCTCTGTCTGCCTCTTATTTCTCCTTCTCTCCTCATTTCTCATTCTATCCCATTATTTCTCTTCTCTCATCCCCTTATGTATCTTCTTCTCACCTCATTTCTCATTCCCTCTCAACATTTCTCTCATCTCCTCCCCTAATTTCTCCTTCAAGCTCCTAATTTCTCTTCTTCTTTCCTGTTCATTTCTCACACCTTCTCCTCATCTTCTTCCTCATTTTTACTTCCGTCTTCTCATTTTTCTTGTCTAAGTTATTCTCCCATCCTCATTTCCCTCGTTTTCTCTTGTCTTCTCCTGTCATAATTTTTTTTATCTTCTCTTGTCTTTTCCTCTCGCTGACTTCACCCTATATTTCCTAATTTTCTTCTTTTAACCACTTACCTCCACATTTCTCATTTACTTTACTCCATCAAACACATTATTTGTTCACTCAATCACTGCTATTGACATTGACAAAGACAAAGACAAAAAAAAAAAGTCTAACAAATAAAGTAACAGAAACCTTGCACAGGTGAGCAATAACCTCAAGTCCAGTATATCATAAGTGTAAAGGTATTTTTCACAAGCCTGCAGGCGTCAGCGAACACTCCACTCTGCGTGTCCAATGGTAAATGTCGGACTAATCAAATAGAGTCGATGGATTGGCTACAGTGGAAATCGCTGCTCTTTTATTGGACCATATTAGCCTTGACCTTCAGGGCTCAAATGAAACGTCCTTGAAGATATAATGCTATAATGTAACACGCAGTACAGGGGCTCCTGTACTCATACAGAAAACTCACGCTTCAATGTCTTCCAAGCGCAACTGTGAACTGCACTAACGGCACAGTCTAACTGAAGGACATTCATAATAACATTACACACATGCAAAAGTACAGATACACACATACACACACCCCTATAAATAAAACAACTGGGCACTTACCTCTATGTCTATTTGTAGTTTTATCAAACATAAGCATAGCATCTTCTACCTGTAAGAGAAGAGAGAAGAAAAAAATGTATGTCAAAAGTGCCAGTGCTTTGTTTGAAATTCAGCTCGAATAATAAAAAAGACATGTAACAATACCAGACCCATTATATTTATTAATATGAATATAATTTAATATTGCTTACTTGAAAAAGGCCACATGTCATTTTGACTAAATTCGGATTTACTTTGTTAAAAACCCTTTCACAAGTATCAACAGAATAAAAAGTTCCTAGAAGTATTACAGTCCAGTAAAATGTAATGGTTCAATGGATTCTGACAGGATGAACACTTTGGAGAATTTTCTCCTGATAGTACAATCTTACTACTTTATACTAATATTATTAGCTGAAAGAGCAGTTTCAACCAGCCTAAGCTGGTTTACTAGGTCTCCTGGCTTGGTTAGCTGGTTTTAGCCACTTGCTGGGTTGGCAAAGCTAGAACAACAAGCTTAAACCGGTTAAGCCCAGCAAACAATTTTAGGTTGGTTTAAGCAGTGTTTTCAGCAGGGACTGTGCATATACATTTTTGCTAAGCTGCCTAAATGGATATCAAGGATACTAGGTGGATCGACAATGTCTGTGGTATTTTAGGTATTCGACAACAGATTATTATTAATATGTTATGCACCTCTACTTAAATAGATAACTACTGGAGCCTAAAAGCATTTACACACGCACACAGATCTGAGAGCTGCTCATGGCCATGTTCTGTGAGGAATGATATCCCTCCACGGACCCAAGGGTACCATCCTGTCTGACCCTGACAGAGGCCTGCTCATCCTTGAGGAAAACCCTGTCTGCAAGGACACACTTCAGAGTGCATCCAGCCATAGCCCTCAAACACATACACACACACACTGACATCCCACATCAGTACGTCTGAACCTGCTCGTTTCTGCACCTCTCACATTACAGACAAGCAGAAATATTAATAAATGCAAAAAAAGGGAATGTCATGCCTGACGTACCCACGCACGCTCTACTATTTCTTGCAGATGTTCCTGAGATTAGCCCTAAAGTACAGGCGGTTGGAAAAACACCTTCCCTCCACAAAAGGAGCCATCAGTCACTCAGCCCCATAGAGAACAATAGAGCTGCGAGCTTTAGAGTTCCTCATCACCCTCAATCACTTCCAATAAAGATCACACTGACTGGTGCTCTCATACAGGCTGAGGGAAATCTGTTATCCTCCGCTATCCCTCACTGCATATTTATGTTCCTCTAAAAACTGTGCCTTATGTTCAGAGAAACACGTTTCATAAATCGCCACCAGAAGCAGGAGGTTATCTGAAAGTAACTTTCTTCTTTATGATTTAGCCTTATCAGCAAATAAAAATCAATACATTATAATAAACAAATAAATATATTTACAATAATGCTGATAAAGGTAAAAAAAAATCTATATTTATTTCCCATGCTCCAATCAGAGCAATAATAATAAAAATGTGCACAGACTGTATTTTCACACAAAAAAGACTACAATACAGTTAATAAATGTAATTAATTAATTAAAAATATAAATGTTTTTTAATTGAATTATTGATTATGATTAATATGAACAGTTTATTCATATAAAAGGTCATTGGCCACCAAATTGTTGGTTTCTTAGTAATACTCGTTTTCTACCTTGTAGTATTTTTAATTAATACATCACAGCATCTAATGAAAATGTTGATGGGAATGTCAATGGGTTTTTTTCTGAGAAGTTACTACCATTAAAAGTGAGATTCTAAGAACAGTGTAATATTGTAATGAGGGAATTTAAACCATCATGCCTGCCTTTCACAATCACAGCAATGTCTGTTGGCTCTGTAATTAAGCTGTCCCTCCTGATGGACGCTAGTTTATAGGCCTGTAGCCGGAGCATTTAGTTTTGTCCAGAAAGAGGAGAGACCCTTGACTACAGCAGCACTAAGGCATGATGGGAGGAGACAGCCCTCGACTCAGGCTCATATGTAACTGTCTCTCCTCATAACCAGCCTGAAGTCTCTCTCTCTCAGGCAACCTCCCTCCATCTTTCTCTTACAGTCTTTGGCACATGAAGTCCAAGACTATCATTGAAATAAATAATAATAAATAATAATAATATATATATATATATATATATATATATATATATATATATATATATATATATATATATATATATATATATATATATATATATATATATATATATATATATATATATTCATCACAGCACCTGTTAGTGGGTGGGATATGTTAGGCAGCAAGTGAACATTTTGTCCTAAAAGTTGATGTTTTAGAAGCAGGAAAAATGGGCAAGCGTAAGGATTTGAGCGAGTTTGACATAGGCCAAATTGTGATGACTAGATGACTGGGTCAGAGCATCTCCAAAACTGCAGCTCTTGTGGGGTGTTACTGGTTTGCAGTGGTCAGTATCTATCAAAAGTGAACTGGTGACAGGGTCATGGGTGGCCAAAGGCTCATTGATGCACATGGGGAGCGAAGGCTGGCCCGTGCGGTCCAATCAAACAGACGAGCTACTTTTGTGGAGCTACTGCCCATGCTGACCCCTGTCCACCGCAGAAAGCACCAACAGTGGGCACATGAACATCAGAACTGGACCACGGAGCAATGGAAGAAGGTGGCCTGGTGTGATGAACCATGTTTCCTTTACATCACACCGTGTGCGTCACTTACCTGGGGAACAAATGGCACCAGGACGCACTATGGCAAGCCGGCGGAGGCAGTGTGATACTTTGGGCAATGTTCTGCTGGGAAATCTTGGGTCCTGCCATCCATGTGGATGTTACTTTGACATGTACCACTACGCATTGTTACAGACCAAGTACACCCTTTCATGGAAACGGTATTCCCTGGTGGCTGTGGTCTCTTTCATCAGGATAATGCGTCCTGCCACAAAGCAGAAATGGTTCAGGAATGGTTTGAGCACAACAATGAGTTTGAGGTGTTGACTTGGCCTCCAAATTCCCCAGATCTCAATCCAATCAGGAATCTGTGGCATGTGCTGAACAAACAAGTCCAATCCATGGAGGCCCCACCTCGCAACTTACAGGACTTAAAGGATTTGCTGCTAACATCCTGGTGCCAAATATGACAGCACACCTTCAGTCTATGCCTCGAAAGGTCAGGGCTGTTTTATATATATATATATATATATATATATATATATATATATATATATATATATATATATATATATATATATATATATATATATATATATATATATATATATATATATATATGCTTAAAATTTTTCCCTCAAAATTTATATTCTCAAAAGCTCTTCAGTTATACTCGATGACCTCATGCACAACTTTACACTTCCAGTCCAGCTTTGCTGTCTTCAAACCACCCTGACCCATTCAGCCTTTCAATAAGGGGACGTGTATTCAAGGATAGATTCAGCCTGCCAGCGGCCATCAGATTGTGGGATAAGAAGCTCTTGAGGGCACACAATATACAGACACGGCACAAAGGTGAGCGTGGTCCCACACCCAGTCTGTGCCGAATCATAGGTCCGCTCTCTGCTCCTTCTGTGAAAGAAAAGCCTGAGGGATAATAGCTGTCTCTTCTGTGTGTAAGGGGGCCAGGCGGCCCCCACAGATAACAGTCCTGCTTTTATATTCGCGGAGCGAAATGAGGTAAAAAGGGGCGACTAGATTCATGGAAAAGAACAGAAAGCTCTTCTTAGAGTTCTTCCTATCTAGTAACGCAGCAGGGGAGAGGAAAGGGCATTTCAAGGCCTCTTAGAGGGGTGGCAGAAGGTTCCAGTGAGTCTACGAGCCTAATGGCGCTTGCATATGCGACAGAGCCGCATTTAAAATGGCCCTGACCTTTACTTGTTAGCTCTTGTGCCTGTGCCCGAGACTCTGAGGGGCCATGGGGGTGCCGGGACCCCAGGCTAGCTGCACGCCGATCGATGCGAAACAAGTGGCCTTACAGGGCTCTGATGTGGTGGGGAATTAATTAGCCGACCGCAGCGACTGGAAGGACGCGGCGGCACATGGTGCAGGATGGCAAATTGTGCAAATTCTCACCAGGCCCAGGGGGATGGTGCCATTAAAAGCCCCCCGGTACACCCTAGGTGGTCGAGCTACTTTGCCATTAAACACCATTACTGATAATTGACTGAACAAGTGGCCTTTTTACTTGCCGTTCTCAGCTTGGTCAGTAGCTCATACGCGCTGTGCACCCGGCACAATGAGTAAATGCCACACTAATGCCTGTTTTATGACAGGCATGGAAGGGGCAGGTCCTGTCTGAGTGTCAATAAAACTGCGTTTAAATGTAGTTTGCCAAAGCCAACTGTAGCTCGCTTGAGATTTATGCTTCTTATTAGCAGGGGCCGTACATTCAGCCCTCTGAGACACAGCCCTTTATGGGCTTTTATAGCAGGACTGTTATGAAGAAAAGCACACGGGTGTTGTGACCTTATATTGCCAGAGAACACAACATGCAGTGGAGTTAACCAGGGGCCAAACACTAACTGACCTTAAAACAACAGGCAAAAACAACATGCTTACAACTGAAGTGACTCATTTCTGCGTCACTAGCATCACCACCAACAATTAAAAAAATAAAGAAAAAGAAAAAACAATCGTTTTCAAATGCACTCACTCTATTTGCCATTGGTCGGGTAAAGATGTAGGTTTGTATTTGTTTGTTGGTGGAATCAATCTTTGGGTCTTCTAAAAGAATTATAACAAATCAATTAATGTATTTATTTTATTTAATTAAAAATTATTATTATCAAAATAATTTACTGTCAGTGATTTATATTTAGACATTGTTTTTTTTTTTTTGGGATAACAAAAAAAGTTTTCTTTCTGGAGTATTATTGAATGTTTGAACCTTTTTTAATAGTTAAGTTTGAGACCTTCAATTTGTTCTCGGGTGAAAAGATGGATCTCAGAATCATACAGTCACAGCTGGAAAGGGTTCAAATATGCAAAAGATGCTGGAAAACTGAGTTTGCAAGACCTGGAGGAGTTTTCTGAAGAACGTTGGGCAGTTTAACTGCTCAAGACAAACAAGGGACTCAAGTACAACCATCACAAAACAAAAAAACTGTCATGGATCATCCAGGGAACGACACAGAGTATTAGGAATCAAAGGTACATCAACTTTTGACTGGGGCCAAACAAAAATGAAGAAATGCTAAAATTCTTCCAAAAAATGCAGTTATCAAGAAGCAAAATGACTAGCTCACTACTATAAACTTGCTGCAGTCAAGATTGGTGGGTCCCTGTATGGAAGCTGTGCAAAGCTGCTTGACAACACATTTTC
Source organism: Gobiocypris rarus (assembly GCA_023029165.1). NCBI lineage: Eukaryota > Metazoa > Chordata > Actinopteri > Cypriniformes > Gobionidae > Gobiocypris > Gobiocypris rarus. The sequence goes on along the minus strand of CM040911.1, from coordinate 28,219,022 downwards.
GTTTAAGTAAGAAATATAATTGGAAAGTCTGTGGGGTCATTTTTTTATTAGCTGTGGAAGGTATCAGCGGGAGGACAGGGGGGAATACAAGCCGACGGAAGCTCAGTCAGACAGGGGGAGATTGTGTTTACATGTAGGCGAGGGATGGAGAGAACGCAATCCAACACTTGGTTAAATTCACTCCGCCGCCAGGGAGTGGAATCTACCACCTGCCATATCACCGTTCACTAAATCTCAGACAGTAAGGAAAGAAAAACAGACTCCACCTTTCTCCTCATGTCAAACAAACGTGTGCGTGCCTGTCACACCATGGCAGAAATCTCCAAAACACATGCTACAAAAAATTTTAATCAGACGCATTGAATTATTTATCAGGGGACAAAAGCATCCATGGGTGAGCATTTACAGAAAACAGAAAAGATGGGCAATACAAACCGACAATTTCACACAGAGTTTCCAGCTGGGCCTTTAACGGCAGGCTTGCAATGCATTTTAAATGGAAATTACATTCAACAAATAAAATTATATTTTAAAAATGTCTTGAATATATATATATATATATATATATATATATATATATATATATATATATATATATATATATATATATATATATATATATATATATATATATATATATATATATATTAGTGGTGGGCCGTTATCGGCATTAACGTGAGACTGTTATCGGGCGATAAAAAAAAATATCGCCGTTAATCTATTCTCAAAATTGGGTTGGGAGCTGGGTCTATACTACGCAAGCCATGATGACTTTCACAGTGATATTTTAGCGCGGATGTATTCCTAGCCAAATTGCACTGTAGGGAGTGAGAACGAATCTTCGAACCTGCGTGAAATTACCACATCATGCGTGAACGCTGGCATCCGAACTCGGGTGCGCACCCGCGAACCGTACTCGAGTACTGATGAGCGTGACGCTCCATTCACACGGGGCGTAGGCATTAACGCTTCTCATTTTCTTTGAATGGGTGACATCATCCGTTGCCGAAACGAATTGTGGGCTCCGTCGCTTCGCTTCACTCGCGTTGCAAGTGGCAGAAGTTGAAGATTTCTCTTCTTACAGTACGTCAGTCACGCTGCATTCACACGGGGCTTCGGGGTTAACGCTTGACGGAGGGCGTGGCTGAAGCTTGGCCGTTATAGTGACAACAGCCAATCACACGACTGCTCTAGGGTCGCATGAACGCAATTGGCTAGCACCTGCTCTAGGGTATTTTGCATACGGCAATCTGATTGGATGACGCCTGCGTTGGCGCTTGAAAAGTTGAGAAATCTTCAACTTCTGCCACTTGCAACGCGAGTGAAGCGAAGCGATGGCTTGGACGGAGCCCACAATTCGTTTCGGCAACGGATGATGTCACCCATTCAAAGTAAATGAGAAGCGTTAACGCCTACACCCCGTGTGAATGGGGCGTAAGCAGAGAGCTGTAAATCTCATTTCTGCTCATCTTCAGCGTTCTTTAGAGCATTTGCAGTACATTCGCGGCAGATAGACGCAAGTGTCATTACCTACTGAAGCTTTGGTAACAAAATCAACGGTTCAAAAACTAAAATATGAAAAGTTAGGTGAACAACGCTATTCATTTTGCCACCTTCCCGCTCCAAGAAACGGGGTAAACAGCTGCTGCTCTGATGACGCAAAGCGCACCCGGGTTCACGCCCGGCTTCACACCGCGCGTAAGCAGGGCGTAAGCAGCGCGTATTTTTCGGCGCTCATGTTAACAGATTAGTCCATTCACACCGGCAGCAGAGGCAGCGCGCGCGTAGCAGGAGCAGAGCAGAAGCGTCAGTGCGCGTCGTTTGGCGCCGGGTCTGGTTATTTTTGGCGCTGCTCACTGAATTAAAGCCAAAGTGCATTGTTATGATCAAAACTGACCTGTTTAACATGCAAAATAATTAATTTCTCCATGAGATAATGTAGTGAAGTGTTCCGTGTGTTTCACAAACACCATATGACATCCGCGCTGTGATTTTTTTATAAAATACTCGAAAACACATCACTGCCAGAAGTTTTTGCTCAAACTTCAAAGGCCTGTTTAAATGATTAAAACTAGAAACATATTTTAACTTTAAGGTTACTTTTATCACGTAAACTACCTTCATACAGCATGTTATATGCACATGTGTTTGGGACAGAGGGGAACACAGTCACATTTGCAGCAGATATATGCTGCCCATCATAAATCAAAGCACGAGACAGACAGGGGTTGGAGGAGAACTCCGGAAAGTGACAGAATGGACGATATTCGTCTGTATTTGCAATATACGAGCCGCGGCTCAGCTACGCGAGACAAACGCTGCCTGTATGAAAGCAAAAAGTGCGCGCGCTGCTACTGCTTTCACACGCGCTGCTTCGCTGCCTACGCCCTGCTTACGGCGTGCGGTGTGAAGCGGCGTCAGACCCAAATAATATAATATGAACACGGTCCAGCAGGGGGGGAGCAATCGAACTTAGGTTCGGTCAGGCAATCGAACCAAGTGTGAAAGCACCAGTCATTATTTGAGTAGCACACATATTCTGAATGCTTTCGTCAGAATTCAAATGAGCCATTTTAATCTAGATTAATCTAGATAAATTCCAAAATTAATCTAGATTAAAAAAATTTATATATATATATTATTTTCTTTCAAGAAGTTCATGAGAGACATCCTGTCCTAACAAACAGTGTTTCCCACATCTTGAGATTCAGCAACAAACACAAACAACCTGCTATACTGACAAATTATCTGGCCAAAAGCGGTAAACCAGGCGAAAGAGTCCAAGTAAACATGTCTCTGCAGATTCAGGACACACAGGTGGATCAATAGCACGTTTGTTACATGAGAGAGTAGTCTGAACGCATCTCAGCGCCTGATCATACACATGCACGTGTTTACGCGAATGTGATCGAGCAAACAACCCCGGCGATCAAAAATAAACAGTGGCAGACGAGGAAATGGATATTCAAAGGCAGGTCTCATTTAGCACCACGGCTGGGTGGAAGGGGAGACGTTTATTTGCATAACGGAATTGGAAGTGACTGTCAGCGTCGGCTGCAGAATCTACTCCCTCATCTACCGCAGACACCCTCCAGCTCACGGCTCCCCTCCCCTTCTCATTTGTTATTACACTTTTCTCTTTGGCAGGAAAAATCAATGCTTAAGAAGCCAGGCTCTCTTTTCCGCTCAAGGACGATGGATCGAGTTTCGGCGGCGCTAATTTTGAGGAGTCACTTTCTTTTCATTCGTAATTTCGCACTGATCCGGCCGGTAACTGAGTGGAGAGCAATCGCTTGTGGCCATGTCTTGAGCGCATGCTTCATTCGCTTTTAGCACTAGTGATTAAATGCTCTGCTCTGGGCTACACTCACGTTGGCAGAAAAACAATGCAATTAATGCACGCCGGATCAAAACAACACAATAAAAAAGAAAGAATGGCCTTAAAAATAAAGCTCTCCTGGTGTTCAGTGTCAAAAAAAAAAAAAGACACTCAATGCTGTCTGAGGAAATTCTTTTCTGCACTCAGATCATATTTCACATTTCCCCCCTGAAATAAAGATTACCACAACCTTTAAAAAATCCCAACTATCTGTCCTTGCTTGAGAAAGTCACTTCGATTCTGCAAACATTTGGCCACCCAACCACCAAAAGCCACTAAAGAATGAAGCCGCTGCAAGTGCTGCCTCTAAGGACACATTTTCCCATTTTCCCAAGAAATGGCCATTTGTGGTTAAGGTTCACCAATCCATAATTGATGAGAATAGGTACTCTGATATATCAAAAGCATTGAGCACAGGTCTAAACCTGATATTTATTTCCTTCTGATGTCAAATGTTTACAACTGCAGCTCTGATATTTCAGCTCTGATAAACGCTGGTGTGAAAAGGGAACATATATATTTGACAAACAACAGGTCCTTTATGAGGTGGGGGATCACCGCACTGTTTTTGCTGGGTGGATAAGCAGTGATTTCAGTTCCAGTGGTGCAGGCGCTCGCCGCTCATGCGGCAAATCAGTTTTCAGCGACTCTCAGCGCCGCGGACATCTACTTAAAAGGCAAAAGACCGACACAAAGAGACGGAAAAACCAACACCTGCAGCTCAGGACGGAGCTCCAGACATCCTCCCCAAAATCCACGGCCCGGACATCACTCATCACGGCAGATTACTCCATGCCGTTATCGACTCATCGTCGCTTTGGCGTTGTCACGCTGAAGAGGCGTGATGTAAATGTATGTAAATCCACGCTCTTAACTGACAGTCTAAAGATGAGGAACAGATGAGATTAGGTGCAGAGGATCGCTTTCCGCAGGAAGCCCCCCCGATAAGCTCATTATGCCCTTAAAAGGTTTAATTATCAGAGCCATTGCGTATGAACATTGCGTACAGAGCTTTGGATTGAAATCCTGTGTAAATCCTGGCATCTAGCAGTGTCTGTCAGGGAAAACCAGAAACAATCACAATTTATTTACTAGACACTAATTATTGTGTGGAAGCAAAAGCTGACCGATTTGTGTCTAACGACATGTTGTGGCCTTGAGGCACATTGTGATGCATTCTTAGTAGCACATTATTTTTGTCAAATCTATAACACATCTGACTCCCTCATTTACTTAGATACTTAAAGGTGAAATGTGTCAATTCTGCATGATCAAACAGAACTGCGAACATTATTACTGGTTTAAAACGGTCACTGGTTCAACCAATAGTTGTGAGGATGCTCAAACATGACTGGAGAGAATCAATCTGAAAACGGCTTACTTATTGCTGACTCTGCATATTATGTTTTGATTATAGATAATCTTTTATTATTAAAAAAAAAAAAAAAAACTTGCATGCATTTAAAATTCTGGGATTATGGTACAATACCAAATATCTGTTGTGTTATCTTGACCTACAAGACCAAGTGAATAGCTGTCTTGAGTGCTATAATGAGCATACTCATTGTAAAAAGTATATTGGTGACCATGGATATTGATGTAAATAGGGTGAAATAGAAGATGAGAAATATGTCAAACTGTATAAAAACCAATAATTTAAATAAATTAATTTGTCCTGCAATTTACAAAGTTCAACTTAATTATCAATTTATTGATATTTTTGCTAAATGGAGAGACCAGGGGTGCCCGAAGTTTCTGGAGATCTACCTTCCAGCCAAGTTCAACTCCAACCTGGATAAAACACATCTACACCAGCTAATTACGATCTTCAGGAGCACTTGATAATTACAGACAGGTGTGACGGAAGAGGGTTTCTTTGCAGGTGGGTGGATCTCCAGGAACATGCTTTGGGTTCCCTTGTTTGGTAGACAGATAGCTACAATTTTAGATATATGTAGTTATTAACAAAACTTGGAAAAATGTCTTGGTTAAAAACCTTGTTTCGCCAACCCCCTAGATGATTCAAGGCATTGTCACCTTCGCGAGAACCTCTGCATAGGATATTTTATCAGTGACACCAGTTGATTCAGTAGCATTGCGAGATGTCAAACATGACTCACTGTCTCTTCTGCTGCAGCACTGCAGGTGACGTAATCTCAACTGGAAGCATGATCCCTTTACCGTTTCTATAGCCAAGGAAACACTGAAGCAGACCTTTTTATTAACATCTTCAGGGCCAGCGAGCAAACATTAGTGATAATGGTCCAAGAACTCTCTGGAACAAGTATCAGATTTTAGCTTGCAGATACTAGAGAATAATGCAGCCTTCTCAAGATGCTATAAAGTAAGAGACCTTTCTTTAAGTGTTCCGCTGCCTTATTTACGGATTAAAAGAAGCTGCAGAGTAAATAAATCTGAACAGAACGTTGCTTGTTCCGGTATCATATATTTCCTGCAGGCATGGAAATGCGCAAGCAATGCGAGAGTTGGAGTGTGCAAACACTGTCAATGTGTGGTGCACTTGAGAAGGTGACAACAGGGGGCTTGGCACAGATTGCTGGCTCCTGTATGAGTGCTCAGGGAAACAAAGCTTCTACTGAATATCAACTACCTCTTAACACAACTGTATCGACAGCGCTGAAGTGTTACAATAAACCAAAAATACAATGGACCACACATTCATGCTTTCTGTTCCTGCACAGAGCTTCTCGGCTATAAGTGAGCCACAGTCTGCCACTACGGATCCAGACAGAATGAGACTGAGCGTGGAGCCAGAAACCCCCTGGTCAGAGACAGGGTGGCATTAGGAGAACCTGGCCTGGAGAAGGGGGCAGCAGCTGATGTTACAGCCAGTCATTACTCCACTCGGCTCGAGGCATGACACTGGAACAGCACAAGTGGGCCAGCTAAGATTTATCCACACTGTCAGGACAGTGGTGTTGACCAGAGGGCCTGCTGATGAATCCCACCCTCCATTTCTGTTTGCAAGCTGTTCAGGACCAACAGGTTACAATGGTATTTTATTTATGGCGCTTTAACATGCCAAGCTGATCCGCTTTCTTCCCTGCTTTAGCATGGCAAATTGCCCTTCCATCAGGACATATTGTGCCTGGGAGCTAGTGAGGTGCAAGTTATGTCTCTCTAGTAGCACCAACAAATAGAGAAGGGAGTTGTGTCTTCGAGCCAAAATGGTGGTTTGGGAAATGGGAAATGAGAAATATAGGAAACCTATTGGAGCAGGATATCACATGGGGTGTATATATATATATATATATATATATATATATATATATATATATATATATATATATATATATATATATATATATATATATATATATATATATATATATATATATAATAATATATTTATATATATATATATATATATATATATATATAATAATATATTTTATATATATATATATATATATATATATATATATATATATATATATATATATATAATATTATATTTTATATATATATATATGTGGTAGTGAGCCGTTATAGCGTTAGCGTGCTGCGTTAACGTGAGACTCTTATCGAGCGATAAAAAAATATCTTGCCGTTAATCTATTCTCCAAGGTGGAGTTGGGGCTAGGTCTATACTCACATGACCATGATAGCTTTCACAGTGATATTTTAGCGCGGATGTATTCCTAGCGAATTGCACTGCTGAGGCGAGAATGAGTCTTGAACCTGCGTGTATGCCCACTGTGGAAATTATCACATCAGCGTGAGCGCTGGCATCGAACTTCGAGTCTGGCCAGCGTGACTGACGTGCTGCAAGCAGAGGCTGGTATCTGCAGTACATTCGCGCTGATAGACGCAAGTGTCATTTCATATTTTAGTTTTTGAACCGTTGGTTTTGTTACCAAGCTTCCAGTATGTAAGTTAGGTGAACAACGCTATTCATTTTGCCACCTTCCCACTCCAAGAAACGGGTAAACAGCTGCTGCTCTGATGACGCAAACGCACCCCGGGTTCAGACCCAAATAATATAATATGAACACGGTCCAGCAGGGGGGGAGCAATCGAACTTAGGTTCGGTCAGGCAATCAAACCAAGTGTGAAAGCACCAGTCATTATTTGAGTAGCACACATATTGTGAATGCCTTGGCAGAATTCAGTGAGCCATTTTAATCTAGATTAATTCCAAAATTAATCTAGATTAAAAAAAATAATCTATGCCCACCTCTAATATATATATATATAGTCAAACCAAAAATTATTCAGACACCTTCAACATTTTCTCACATGATCACAGTTTATTCACAACAGTTTAGAAAATGGTAATAAAATATGACAAGTTAAACTGTGTCAAAACAAATTCCTCTTGATAATGCCAGATAACTTTAAGAGAAAGGTATGTAATGGATTACAATCAACCAATCAGCTGTCAGCTGCCTGTTACATTTAAGTACACAATTATAATACCAATTTAGCTCAACCAATGACCAAGCAATGCTTCATTTAGTTCAGTCTGTGGTGTAAAAGGTCACATAAGCAATTAAAGAAAAAACACTTAACATGGTCAGGTCAAAGTGTCTGAATCATTTTGGTCTATTTTACTGGTAGAAGAATTTTTGGGCATATGTCACAGTTTACTTTATTTTGCTATCCTAGCTTACATAAATCAACTATAGTGTCCTGAATCCACTAGTGAAACTGAATCTGGTGTCTGAATAATTTTTGGTTTGACATGGGGTTTTTATATCTTCAGGTGACAGGAAAAAAATATATCATTCAAAATACTAAACTTACTTTCAGCTCATAAATATGAATTTTAATTGGAAATACTCCACTGGAAGTATAGGAATAGGAATTTATTAAACTGCAAAATTGTAAAAAATGTAAATAAAAAAAATATCAACGAAGTATCAATGAAGTATTCTTCCACCCTGATGTTCTTTATTTTATTACATTTTATATTTAATTTATTAAATATAACAAAATATATAAACTAAAACACTTTCAAACTATATAAACTAAAAAATATATATAAACTACAAAACTTTAAAAGGCTTTATCAAGGCTCAACAAAAACAGAGTTGTATGAACTTTCAATTAAAAAATATATATATTACAATAGTACACTTCAGCTTCATAATCTTAAACTCTGATGCATCCTGTTTGTCACCTAAAATTCTCAATTCTTAAATTGAAACACTGAAATCCAATTAGAATAACAATACAATAAAGTGTGCATTCAGAGCTTCTTCTAAGACATGAAAAGTGAAGCAATACACATGAGAGAGATTGAAACTGATCACATGATCACATCATTAGGCCTAGGGCATTAAATTACAAAAATAGACATGGCGATACAACAATCGATTTTTTCAACCATGTTAACCTTGTACACTGTATATAAAAACAATATATACAAGGTTAACATGGTTGAAGAAAAAAAAAAAAAAAGAGAGAGTATCTGATATATTAGCTCTATACCAGGTATGCAACAACTAGTTTGGGGGAAAAAAAGATAGAAAACTATACGGATTTCATTACAATATTGATGGTTCTTAATATTTACCATTCTGTTCAATCTAACTACCACAGTATGTTTTCTATCTGGTGTTTTTTGTGTTCATAAGTATTATAATGATATTAATCATTTGGAAATTCAGTAATTAAGCCAGTTAATTAGTATGTAAATAAGGTTTTAGAAACACTGGCAGGCCTTCCGTTCAAATCCACAAATTTAAGAGCAAATCCGTGTCAGCTTTCATTACGGCAGGTGTGAGTGACAGGTCACGGAGCGTGCGTGAGGGAAATGACAGCAGGACAAAGGTTGTTTCGTTCCAAAATGAAATGGGAGTGGAATCAAGCCGGGCACCTCAGCGTGGCAAAGCCCCAGCAAACCTCCAGGCCAGCAGCCGAGGAGCTGGCTTAACCTTTTTCCCTCACTCTCCCTCGTTCTATCTCTCACCCGCTTATTCACTTCCTCCCCCAGCCCCCGCCCCCTCATGCCTATCCACTTGGATCGATGGGCGCACTGCAGAAGTAGTGGACTGGGAGTGCGAAAATTCAGCTCGTTCTCAGAGAGAAGCAGTGTAATTTTCGCCGTGATGAAAAAAGCAATAACATTTTTGCTCGTCCTTTACAGCTAGCGATAGACGAGGTGTGGGCTCAAACAGCTGAGAACTCACCTTCCCCGCTAATCGGAGGGACCAAAGTCACCTATGCACCCCAGTACGGTAAAAGAGAAAGAGAGAGAGAGAGAGAGAGAGAGAGAGAGAGACAGACAGACAGAGAGAGAGAGAGAGAGAGAGAGAGAGTTCAACCGTTTAGATATTCAAGCAAATATGAAATCCATCAGGAGCAAGCGACTGACTGGCGGGTCTGATGAACATTAGCAGGAACAGGAAGGATGCAAAAAGACGAGTGAAACTCCTGGATTTTAATAAACAAAATATCAATCTTGCGCAAAGGCTGGCAGGCTGAAGGCACTCCCTGTTATATTAGGAGCAGATGTATGTGCCTGATAGAGAGCATTAAGGGTTATATCCCAGCATTCATTTCATTACAGTTCCCGCCAGTGCTTTACCCCCTGTAGCTCTTTATTTAGCTCAGCAGTTAAAGCCTCTTTAACTGCAGATTCAATATGACGACATTCACCACACGTAGGGGAAGAGCAGAACAATGGCGAATCTAAAAATGTGATACTCTGCGATATTGTTACTTCTGCAGATCTCTGATCACGACGCCCCCCGCCCCGTCCCGTCCCTTTTATTTGAGGATGAAACACCAGAGCACAATTTGAATACAGTTGTACATCTTTCCATTTATTAATGCTTGGATTAACATGACTGGGGGTTTTGTCAAGGGAGTCTTTACTAGAGCCCAGGGAGCAGTTCTGTGTGACAGTAATAGTCCTCAGTTAATATACTTGAGTGATGCAGATTTCTTAGTGTTGGAAAGCAGAACAAAGGGGGTTTATTTGAAGCGTGAACACAAAGGTAGAATTGTAAAGTGGAGGGTGTAAACGGGAGGGTAGGAGCCACTTGAGATGAAAGCCATGTTATTTGACACAGCGCTGGCAGTGAATTAAAAAACAAAGGCAGTGGTGGGAGAATCCTCCCGACTTTTTGACAGGAGAAAGATGAGCCACTTTTACTTTCCTCCCATCCCGGCTTTCAGTCTCTCACACTGGAAAAACACTATTTGCTCTTGATATCATCTGTCCGTCCACAGGCACTCTTGATTTCTTACTCCCTCCCTCAATATCGATTTCACCAGACTGTACGCTGCTACAGTTATTCTCTGGAAATCTTAAAAGAAGCTATATTTAAGCATTTGAAAGAAAACATGTTGGTAGGAAGGAGATCATTTAGTTTGATTCCACAAGTCAATGTGTTTATTTCCAATTATTTGAATTGCAATAATATGCATAGAGAAAAGAAACAATCCTGGACCATTTATTATATATAATTAGACATTACCATTCAAAAGTTATAAAAATAGAAAACAGTTGAGTACTTGAGTAATTTCACTGTATTAATGTTTTTACTGTATCTTTGATCAAATAAATGTAGACTTGGTGATCATAAGAGACTTCAAAATAAAAACTCCAAACTTTTGTAATGTGTAAAAACCTAAAAAAAGCTACTTATAACACATATTCGAGAAATAAGGCCTACTTGGCTAAATGACGTTGTGCTTAAGGGACAACATTTCCAGGTTTACTATTGGCAGACTACATCTTGGAATACTTAAAGATGTTCTAGAGCGCTGTAATTTCCACCAAATGCTCTGAAAACACTGTATTGAAGTAGAACGAAGCATCTCTGAAGTTTCAAGTCTGCTGCTTTGTTGGCTCTCATGAACATGCATGTGCAACACAGTGCTGTGGAGGTGGGTAGGAGAGCAGCCAGACTCGAGGAGGAGTTCAAAAGCTTAAAACGGGCCACTCGTTCTTCTGAGGGCCCCTGTAGCACAGCAGAAAGGCCTCCTGAGAAAAAAACTGCTCTGAGAGAGCACAATCAAAGGCTGAAACTCAGAGCTCCAGTGAATGGAACTGGATAACAAAATGGCATTTGAACAGATTCAGGGAATGTTCCTCTGAATGTGATATCAAGCCTTCAGGTGAATTATTCAGAGTGGCTATTCAATTAGAATTATTATCGGACCCAAAATGGCCTCTGAGAACGAGACAACAAAAGGATGGGAAAAGGAAAACCAAGATAATGAGAAGGTCACAGCCATACAGTGCATATTAGAGTGAATGTTATTGCAGATAATGGCAAGCTCACATGAACCTGCTAATATTTGGTGCATAGGTCTCCATTCAGTGTAAAACCTTGTCAGTGTGATAGATTGAAAGGAGCCTTGCCACTCTCTGCCTTTTTCTTTCTCTCGCTTCCAACATTGTGGGCAGCGGCACGGTGCAAACTGACAAATCTCAGTGGGTTTTACAGCCTCCTGAGCTGCGGTTGCCAAAAAGTCACATCTTTCCATTCATCCAGGCCCAAGAATTGAGAAGACACTCACATTGAGGATTTCTCAAAGAATGCATCCATTCTTAGTGAAAAAAAACGATAAAAATGAAACCCAAAAAAATTTAAATACTGTCATGATTTACTCATCTTACGACCTTTCTTTAAATGATCAGAAAAAGATAGTGATTTTTAATGCAGTGCCCGACTAAAGCGTTTAAGCTTCAAAAAGGAGTCAAAAGCAAAATAAAAGTATTAAAGTGCTTCATACAGCTTTGCACACTATATTCCAAGTCTTTTGAAACCGTGGAATGCTTTGAGATGTGATGATCAGACCAAAATTCAAGTCATTATACAGTGATAAGCAGTCTGAAACATTGAGTCAGCTTCATGAATTAATTATTCCGTTTTGTGAGCTGGATCAGCCTATTCATTGAAAAGATTTGACTCAAAAGAACGATTCATTCACACATCCAACATTGCAACTTCTTTAAATAACACAACAAGGACAGCTAGGATAGATTTCAAGATTATTAGTGAATTGTTACTTACATTTTGTCACACAAAGCTATCATCTGGTTTCAGAAGGCAAAGAATATAGTGTCCAAGTCATGCGGACCACTTTTTTAAATATATTTTTCATATTTTTTCAATCTCCAGTTTTTAGTATTATTGTATCAATCGCTAGCATGCCACAAATGTGGTAAATCAGGTTGAAAATAACCTTGAATATTCCTTTAACATTTGATGGATCGCACAGTATAGCTTCATTCTACCTGCTCTGAGCCTTCCTTTTTTCTCATTGTATATTACCACCAGGTAAAAGAAAACAACATCTTTTATTCAGTGGAGACCTTTTAAGAACCATTTCACTTTAGTTAACTATTTCAGTTAACTAAAATCTCTGCTGACTTTGAACAGGAAACAGATGTCTTTAGGGTCATTGGGCAAGTGCCAATTATTCTAATTGTTTGAATTTGTATTGACTCGGGATGGGGTATGGGGGTTTGATGGGGTGTGTGGGTCAAAGCAAATACTTGAAGCAATGAATGAAAGAGTAAGAGAAAGAGAAAGAGAGAGAGTGGGGTGGGAGGACAAATGTGTACCTCAGCTGTTCTGGTGGGTTTTCCATTATATTTCTGAAATGGACTGAGCAGGCAAAAGAGCTTCTTTTCAGACAGCGCGCAGAGGCAGAAATGACTTATAATGAATGAACGCATCAGAATAGGATTCCTCAGCCATACTGCTCTGTTCACACCAAAAAAGGACTCGGAAGTTGCATAAGAACATAAGGTTACAAGAAATTGTTGTGCATGACCCAAGGCGAAAAAGAGTCCGGGAAGAGCACAAAACTCTTTCAATACCTAAACAATCAGGTTCCCATACTTCAGTGTCAGTATATCTCGTATTGGCAACATAATAACATAGAGCTTGCCTCCTCCATTCATCGTTCTCTCTGCCTCTTATTACTTTCAGGAATCAAGCTGAATCAGTTTTAGCAACTTAGAATTGAATTATGCATCCGCTAGTTCATGCATATGCATGGCTTCCCGAAGTTCATGAATATCTATTACGTTGCCATTTACATTTCTTCCATTTTCCTAATACATAAAAATCTTACACTAATGAACAAATGGAAGGACTACAGCTTGTAGACAGAGAGCTAGCGATGTGCTAAATAAAAGAAAGGCGTACAGGCTTTCTAATTAGAGCTCGGAAACCATGCGGTGCGATTTTAGACAGTGATTCATTTACAAACTTCAATGAAAAGTGGTGAAATTACATGAGAAGTCATGTTTCTAGATGGATTCTCAAGAGAATCTAAACGCTGCCCTCAGGGACAAACAGACGGAGAAAGAAAGAGAGAGAAAGAGAAGAAAGAGAAGAAAGAGAAGAAAGAGAAAGAGAGAGAAAGAGAAGAAAGAGAAGAAAGAGAAGAAAGAGAGAAAGAAAGAAAGAGAGAAAGAAAGAAAGAAAGAAAGAGAGACAGAGAGAAAGAGAGAAAGAGAGAAAGAAAGAAAGAAAGAAAGAAAGAAAGAAAGAAAGAAAGAAAGAAAGAAAGAAAGAAAGAAAGAAAGAAAGAAAGAAAGAAAGAAAGAAAGAAAGAAAGAAAGAAAGAAAGAAAGAAAGAAAGAAAGAAAGAAAGAAAGAAAGATGTACAAAATGATCGGTTGACAACTTAAAGTGAGGAAACCCATTGCCTTAAAAATAAGTAATAAACTTCATGTGTAATTGAAAAAATTAAGTTATGTCAACTTGACAATTCCATGTAACTTTTTTTTTTCAAAAAAAAAATTTTTTTTAAATTTTTGTTTTTTACAGTTTATTTACTTATTTGCTTAAAACATCAAAATGTAAATGTTAAAGTGTATATATTTTAATGTAGTTCAGGTGTGTATTATTTGAAAAGTGTGTCAAGTGTGTTTATTTGAAAGAATTAAAAGTGCAGTTTAGTGTCTATCCTCGTATTGTTCAACTGGTCAATGTTGATATGGGATTTAGAAAGTAATTAGTAATCCAATACTTTTTAGAGAGTGTAATTAGTGCAGTAATCTAACTACTCCGTTGAAAATGCAATTATAGTAGCAATTAATATTAGTAGTAATTAATTACTTTATTTAGAGTAACGTACCCAACACTGAAAATAGATATAATATTTATATAGATCAGTGAACCCATATTTAAAAAAAATACCGCCCACTTATATAGTTTCAATGTAGTTATCTGCTTTCTGTCATTAGCTTCTAGTGTAGCTAATACTTTTTCAAAAGAGCAGCTTGACTGTTGTTGAACTGTTTTAAATCATGAGTAGCTTGTAACTTGGTGAGCTATGGTTTTAAAGTAGCTTCTCCACCACTGGTACCCTGGCATCCTTTCCACACCACGTAAAATGGCCTAAAAGTGGAGAGGTTGATCACCGACAATGTGTGTGAAAAATAAAGGATCCTGTTTTCAGGATCCTGACATCTCATCAGCAGTTATCACAGGCTATTCACTACCGGTTCAGCACACTCGCACGTGCACAGAGAAGGAAAGAGAGGAGTGAGATGGGGGATGTTGCCCACAGGCGGTTGTGCTGTGGCAGTGAGCATCCGTTTAGCAGGAAGTCCGCTTACAGCTGACAAACAGCGTGTGTGCACGTTTAATCCCCTCCTACCTCACGCGGTGGGTGACCGTGTTCTAATAAGCAAGAACGCACATATAGGCCTATCCTGTATTATTATTAATTACTAATAAAATCCCCCAATGATACACTAAAGATGCTAATACAAAACTTCGTCTGAGGATAGTGGAGACCTGGGCTAGTTGTCACACTTTTCTACTCCAGTGAATATTTTTCAAGGTAAGTTTGTTTTTAATTCATGTATAGCCCTGGCTACAAAAAGCTATTAAATATTCCAACTGTTACTGCCTGGGGGTATACATTGACTATATGGGGTAAGTTGTCACAATGGAGTTTCCCAAGGGAGTCACAGGGATTCCCAAACTATTTTGAGAAAATATTTCAAAAATTTCACAACACATACATGGTCACGATTCTCTGGTATCAGTTAATGGTCTTGTGACATGCAGGAAAACAAATAATATATTTCATCTTTTTAAGTAAATGTTTTCATTTGCTTTATTTTTATTGATTATTGATTTAAATTTAAAAAATTTTGATTGTTCATTTTTAGCTTTATCAACTTATAAACCCAACAGTTCCCTCATTAACTGTACTTATAATGTTAATGTGATTTTTACATTTAAAAAATGGTCATAATTTATAAATAAATGGCTATTTTCCATCCTGAATATCTTTGCTGATATCTTTGCATATGAAATAAATATTACATGTGGAACCCTTTCACTACATTTTACTATAACAGCTGTCGAGATTAACGAAAAAGAGTGTCGATTATAGCATTATGACAGACAGTCTGTTGATCGCATGAATGCAGTGATCTGATCTCAACGATGTCTGCACTCTCACGAGTTCTCTCCCCATAACCAACAATGCAAACACGATGTAAATACAGTAAGAGATTCATTATGTAGTGTAAGAGCGTCACTATAACAGGAGTTTTGACAAGTGTCCAGATAAACGCGCGCTGCATGCTTGACAGATTCAGCTATTATAAAGAGAGTGTTCTTTGAAGTCAAAATACTAGGATTATACATTATAAATGTAACGGTCATTACCAGTTTAAATATGAAATGTGTTACTTTCAGTTTGTGGGATCCTTGCTGATTCCAGAACAGTTGGCACAGCCTGATTTTTTAACACAAGTTTTTGGCCAAAGCCAGTATCTTATTGCGACACGTTCTCGAAACAGTCACTGGTAATACGTACGGTACAAACACACAAGTCAGCACTGACCTGACTAGGATGTTGTCAAACATTTGTGTGGCATCGTAATCTTGTTATCATCACAATCTTATAATAAACAACTACTTTAGATCCACTCGCTGCTCATGGACTGAACACCAGTGGGCAGGGACAATGATGCAATTGCGTAAAAATAGAAATTCTTGTCTTGCCCTGTGACGTCGCATGCCACCTCGGATCCAAATGAAGCTTTTTACAGCTTGATTATTGAAATATCAATATTATTGATATATTGAAATAGTTACGGAACTAACAGGATGTATTAATGACACAAAACCTCTTATATGCCAAAAGTGCCAAAATTTGTATTTCTCATGTCAGGACCCCGGTAAATTTAAGTAGTAAAACCATAAACTGTAAAAAAAATATATATATATATGGACGTAATGTTCGTGACATCACCCATAGGATTCTGAAGAGCAGTTTTGAAGCGTAAAGTTGGTCGTCGCCATCTTGGCAGCGTGTCACCGTACATCACTCCCGGATAACTGAAAATGGGCAAAGAGGCGGGACATGGCTGGAGCTGAGGTGACGTGATGACTAATAGTAACAGACAGCAGACAAACAGCTATCCAACTGTCACTCAAAGTGGTCATGCCCTTAATTATGCCGAACTTCACGGCTTTATATAATGTAAGCGAATGAACAAAATTCACCCCCTTCACAGTTGTCATAAAGGGCAAAATTAGCTATATAGACCAAAACCACGGTTTGTACCAGGCTGTAAACATGTTTTTTTCTGCTGTAAAGTTGGGCATTTTAACATGGCGCTCAATGCGATTCTGCAACCTTCTGGAGCCGGTCCCTAGTGGCCAGTCGATGAACTGCAGTTTAAATCACAAACGTATTGCTTCAAGAGAAACTGGCAGAGGTTGCCGCTTGAGTAAAACAATTAATTTAAACATAAAACTATTCATAAAAAAAGCAACAAATGTATAAGACCATGTTAAAGTAGCATACAAAAAATACAATTATGGTTAATTAATGTAACATTTCAACTTCTAACTTGCCCCATTTATGAAAAAAATACTCCATTGCTATGAACACAGTTTAATGCTTTTGTTCAAATCTATTTTCACTATATAGTCTACTCATTCCTGTTCATAACAGCGTTTACTAAAATATGACATTTTAGTTTAGGGGAAATAAAAATGACTAAGCCTGAACTAGATGTTTGAAACCAACATACAAAACGTCAAGATAAATGACACGTGTAATTGGACTTTAGGCTCAAAACCTTATTGTTGTTGAGATCCAGCTAGTTTCTGTAATAACTAGCCTCGGTCTCCTGTACAAACCATCCCTGATTGAGTCACCGGAGCAAAATCAGTTTTCCCATAACAGGTCTCACGTGTCTCCCAGAACAAACCGTATCGAATACGTCTGCACAATGGCGAGAAAATTGAACAGAGATGATAAAAATGTCGCGAGTTTGTTTCTGAAGCTCCTGGAGTCGGCGTGCGCTGATAGCGCCACCATTCAGGTATTCAAGCAGGTTTGCATAGGGAACATGGCTGTTATTGTGTGCAAGCATTTTATCCCTTATTTGCTGATAATGACAAATCTCTCTCTCTCCCTCCCTCCCTCTCTGTCAGTCTCGTGTGGTGGTAACCGGCTCTTTGGGTCTGCGCAGATAAGCAGGTGATTCATCATGAGGCTGAAGGCTGCACACGGCGCCTTATCAGCCCCTCGCAAGGATCCAGCCTCACCGTACATGCTCTCTGTTTGGAAAGTGACCTGCTGCCTCCCGGCCCCAAATTACCATGACAACATTAGAATTATCCAAGCAAAAATGACAAGAGACGAATTAATATATTTTGCGCACGCTTAGACCACCCGGCATCCCCGCCGCCCCGAACCAGTGCCAAACTCCCTCTGTCTCCATATACGTTTCCATTATTGTGGGGAAAATAATGGCCGACCTGATAGGGAGGGCCTTTAATGAATGCATACGAGCGGTCTGGCTTCTCCGGGAGAACTAATTCTTAAGAGAAGCGCGCTACTGCGTCCCTCCTTGCCGAATACTGCAGGTTGTACTTTAGTAATATCATATTTAATTCAATCAAGCAATAAATGCGTGTGTGTTTTTCGCCACCGATATAAGTGGGACGGCACTGTGAGAGTGTAATTGAGTCAAAAATAAATAAAGAGACAGTAATGACAAGATGGCGAGCTGTTCAGCAGGGCCGTGATTGAGTCAACGGAGCGAGGCAATAATAGCGCTTTCCTCTCCCTTTTCTCTCGCTATTGTCAGGATGAGAATATCATTGCAGAAAATTGCCTCGTAGGGAAAAATATATGAAACTGTTAACAAATGGACTGGCAGCCCGTCCTCTTCCTGACATTTGGAGGAAAGGAAGAAAAAAAAGCAGAGAGGAAAGAGATAGAAAGGGAAAGCAAATCGCAAACTCACTAACGATCTTGCAGTTATGACGTTATTTAAGGTGAAAGCGAAACAATGAGCTGGCTGCATCTCGCACCGTCTCCCTCCCTTTCCGCATGAGTCGCTCTCTCTCTGTAACACAAATGCAGGCTTGATGTGTTAGTAGAGGGTGTGTGTAGGAGGATGAGAGTGGTCCTCTGAGGGGTGCTCCAAACACACACACACACACACACACACACACACTCACACACATTTTCTTTCAAGTCCTCCATCTTTTGAGCACAAATCTACTCCCATGCACTCTAACAACTTTGGTAAAGGACAAGCATGACTGTACAGTTTTTGACAAGAAACAACAGCTGATGGGGTATCGGGATGAAACATCTATCTACAAGTGTCAGAGAGTGTGTCTCTCAGCACTCGGGAGAATGTAGCGCCAAACACTAAGCCTTTAGTTTCACGTTTACTGTTATTTTATTTTTTTAATACTTCATTGTTGTCTATTTATATGGCTTTACACAGATTTTAGGTGAAGTATTGTCCACTTCTCACTAATTTTGTAAAGAATTGCAGATTTCAAACTGGATAAAACACCAGGCCCTAAAGCATTGGCAGTATGGGTACCCAAGAGTCACATGACTGGAATGTAGCCTTGCTATTTGGCAGCCTTTCTTTTGTTTTCCGTCATCAGTTTCTCTGAGCTTTATTGCTGTAAATATGCTACACGTTCCCAAATGAACTATCTGTGACAGGAACAATTCCTCCTTACTGCCTTCAATTCTGCCTTACAGACACTACACCAACTTGCAGGAAGGTTTCGCAAGACACTTATTGTCTTGTTAGAAAGCTGAAATCAAGCTCTTTTTATCGACTCAAATCAAGCCAAATTCATTATGGGACTGTAATATTTCTGAGTGATTTGAAACCGATGAGCGGCCGGGGAGGCTTTTAAAGTGATTAGTTTGTCTCATTCAACAGTCAAAACAACATCCAAAGCAGATCAACAAAGTATACCGAGCTATTATTCAGCGTGTCTATACGGCTCTCAGTCCAAAATTAACTCTGACGTACAGTACAAGGAGCTTGGCTTTCAAGCGGAGTCTCTCTCATCGGGCCATTGTTGCACAAAATATTTTTTTAATTGGACGCTTCCAATTGAAGGGCCGCAAGTATTTGAATCATCAATTTTCCATTCAATGTATGCCTATTATGGAGCCCGCATGAAATGGCCATGTGCCGATAGACGGCCTTGAATTTTCAAAAGTTTCCCCTGCAAGGTATTTGCAACATTAATTAACAAGCCTATTAACGAGATGAGTGGAAACTGCTAAAACGGTTGTGGCCCATTTGCATTGATTGCTGCGCACATACAAAAGGCTGGTCTTAATACGACAGAACTAACAGTCGTATTAAGTCAGGATATTAATGGCAAAGCAAGACCAGAGGAAAGTGTACACATGTAAGCTTTATATATACATATATATATATATATATATATATATATATATATATATATATATATATATATATATATATATATATATATATATATATATATATATATATATATATATATATACAAACCTGTACATATATATATATATATATATATTTATATGTAAAAAGTGAGTGACTGATTTGAAAAGTTAGCAATAAAATGAACAACAAAGCAACACATTACAAAGGAAATGTGGCAGGTCTGTTATTTTGCATTTACACTCCAGGACTTAATGCACAGATCATTTGACAGTATCAGATTGTTTTGTTCCGTCCATTGCTATGGTTATCATTGCCTATAGTATTCACTCAATCACACGTTGAAATACTTTTGTCAACCCAGACACATTCCAATGTGTAGTAACATTATATATATATATATATATATATTATATAGCAAGCAAAGATTGCTGTCATTGGGCTATAATTCAATGGAGCTGTCAATTACAATGCAAAGTACACAAGTATTAAAAGTATTACCTGGTGGCCTCTAGTAATTTGTAAAAATTGCGGAGGTTGTCTGTGATCTTAATCCCGTGCGATAATCCCGTCTGTAATTTGTAAACTAAAAATTCCCCCGCAAATGATCTACCATATTTCGCAGAACACAGAGGTCCTGTAGTCCCCGTGTGAATCGCCATCCCTGTGATTCCCCCAGGATTTGGCAGGGTCATTTAACATTTTTCAGGGTTTTTGTTTCCTGTTTTTTTTTATCCATCTTTCACGAAGAATTTGAATTTTGACGTTGAGGAATTTCTTCCACCGGTTAATCAAAGTGTGTAGCATCATCAACATGCTAATTATAAACCGAAAGTAAAATGTGCACAGCCGCACAGGCATTCAAAATAATGCGGAGTTTTCAATGAATTCCTATAGTAGTTCAATGAATGAACTGAATGCGCTCGCTTGTCCTCTGCTCTGCGCCAGTGCACACGAATGCCTATGAATGCCTGTACAGTCGTGCACATTTTACTTTCACTTTAGAACTAGCAGCTATACAGCTATACCTATAACAACAACACAGTTCCAAGTCTTGACATCATATCTGGGAGATAAGTCAGTAAAATTGTGTAAAATCACAGGCTTCGCTTATACCTTGCAAATGCGCCACACGAAATTCACGAATGTGAGGGGGGTCACTTCTAAATCACATAAGGTCCCCAGATAATACTAATCTCGTGAAAATAGGTCTTAAGCTGCACTCTTACACAAAAATGACAAAAAAAACGAATCAATGAAGCAGTCTACGCTGGCTATACTGATTATAATTGAAAGGATTCACAAGCGTGTAGAACTCGCGCTGAACAAAAACTCTGTTGTTTTTAACTTAAACATATCTAATTGGCCATTGCTTTCACACACTCAACTGATATGTCTGTGATTGGCTACAAAGCACAACGATGCAAAAACACATTGTAAATAGATACCTTTGACAGAGTGCTAACACAAACAGCCACAGGAGCGTTTTATATATATATATATATAGACACACACACACAGATATAGGAAACATTGCAGTACATTGTGCAATGTAGGATCTATGATGAAGTACTCCATTGAGCTAGGTATTTTAAGTAACTTTGCAGCCTCCTGTTCTTATTCACCTGTAAGCTATAGAGAAGTCTGTCAGGCACACTGCTCCAGAATTAGACAGACCTGATTTGTGAGAGAGTAAGAGAGAGAGGCTTTTAATCTTGTTTCAAAAACAGCTGAGGGCCAAAGCGAACAGCATTAAGTGTTATTTCCCATTCTGTGTGTGTGCAAAGAGGCCGCAAGTCCCGGGTCAGTATTCAAACAGATGTGCGCTGTGGGAGCTGTGCCATTAAAGCTATTCACAGATCAGCTGCGACTTCCCACCCAGAACATTAAGCTTTTCTGTTCTTCTTCATCATCACACAAACAGAGATTTAAAGAGACAGCTCACACTAAAATGAAAATATGGTGATTATTTACTCACCCCTCATGTCACTCCAAACTTGTATGACTTTCAAAAGCACAGAAAGAACAGCACAAAAGTAATCTTCAAAATGATTTTATTCACACGAGGGTGAATAAATTAAGGCAGAATTTTAATTTCTGCGTGAATACATCTTTAAACATGCTAGATTAGCATTTAGCATAATAGGCTTCATCTCATGATGCTCATTTAAATGACTGTCTGTTACAAACAACTCATTCACGTGCGACTGAATTGATGTGAATGAAAAAGCTCAAACCTGTACAGCTATACAGACTAACCCTAAAAACGATTCTTCTCTGCTAGAATAGAATCGTCTGCTCATCTCAATGGATTAGCCTAGTTATCAAGCTACGGAAACATCCTAATGAAGCCATTTCAATAAAAGGAATTGGGTCCTTTTAGCGGCACACCTGGTTGTAGCCTGAAAGAATATGTGAGCGTTTTCAGGGAGCTGTTTACCCTGTGTCTAAGAAACCCATATGGAGACAGAAAAGCTGAGAGGAGCAACAAGCACCACCGGGCTCCCCGCTGAATTGCGCTTTTGAGAGATTGCGTTTGGCAGTCCTGCCCGCTATCAGTTGGCAGGCAGTGGAGCATTCTCCGGATCATCTGTTGATCATTTAATTACAGTATGTTTTAAAGGGGAAGGGGGACCAGGGCATCGCAGGAAGCAAAGTTAGGATGCAAAAGGAGGAAAAGCAGTCAGGAAAGGGCTTAACTTAAGTCCAAGCTTTTTATATTTGTACTGAAAGAGATAAGAACAACTGAAGACCATTGGGTTTCTTGGGGGTAAAACGTCTCAAAGCTCTTTCGATGGAATTGTGTTGGCCATTTACTTAAGGAAGCTCGCTAGTCTCCAGGCCTAATCTTAAAGCACTCGTCTCTGCGTTCCCATGAGAAATACTATCCATCCAACTGCACCGTATCTTATCCATCTACCCACAACACAAGCGCACACACAAACGCACAAATACAGAGCTGACAATCACACAGACAGAACCTCAAAGCAGAGAACACAAACACGTCGCTCAAACTATGTTGAGATAGATGCCAGACCGTTTACCGCTAAATGAAAAAAGCCTTTATGCAACATGTTAGAAGACTGCAAGGCAGTCCAATGCATTTAGAGTTAAAAGAACAGATCAAAAATAAGAAAAAGAAAAATGTGTCATTATTTGTTAAACCTGATATTATTTTAAACCTTTCTTCACACTAAACATAATTGTTTTTTACTTTTACAAAAGAATATAAATATTATATGAGAAACTTAAACTGCGAACATTTAAAATGTTGCCTTCGCAGCTAAATGAAAAGAAAAAAAAAGGTTTCAGTTTTAACTACTAAAATTACTAAAACTGAATAAGGAATAATTGACGACGGGCCGTTGAATTATTAGAAAAATATTGCACACCCGAGGTGGTGATGCGGTCACGAAGTGGAGTGGCCGTTACACCTCGGGTGTGCATTACCTTTCTAATTCCTCTTATACTACGGTTACCACACCTCAAGACATCGATCCGATTATATATTTAAAGGGATTCGTCCGGTTATTGTACTTAAATCGCTATTGTGAGTAGGACTATTTCTTCTGCGTCTCATCCAGCGGCTCTTTTGCTAGTTCTGAAACATCATTTTAAAGCTGGTAACCAGTTTAAGACGGTGAAAGCATTCTACTGCAGTTATTAATGAATTTATTAGAAATAGAGGGAAAGCGACAGAGACACACAGAGAGAGAGAGAGAGAGAGAGAGAGAGAGAGAGAGAGAGAGAGAGAGAGATTGTGTGAATTAGGCTACCTCTGTGAATCTCTAAACAGTGCTGTTATTACCTCGCTAAAAAGGTCATTTTGGTCTGTCATGTTTTTGTTTTTTGTCCTGTAATTTACGTTATTACAGGACGTAAAATCAAGTGGTGTATACATTTTTGGTCAAGATCTTGTATTGACAATGCAAGAGTCAAGCACTCTGTAAAGTCTCCTCCAGCACATCCCAAAGACTTTCAATTCATTTAAGCCATGTGTGAAAATGATTCTTTATACTCTTTCTTCATGATTCTTCCCAACCATTCTTTCACAATTTGAGCCTGGTGAATCGTGACATTTTCGTCCTGGAATATAGCCATGATGTGTTAAAGAAATGAAAAGCTACACACTCCATCACTTAGGCTTAGAAGAACTGTTGCCAAAAATATAACATGCTAGAAACATAATAATCACTGCAATAATGATCCAATCATAGACTCTTCAGCATTTAACTTATTTAAATCCAAACAGCTGGGCAGTGTATATGTTAATGTACATTAATATCACAGAAATAACATAAAAATGGCAAAAGCACATACAATTACTAAAACTTGAACTAAAATTGAATTGAACCAGGCACTGTCTGTATTCAGTTATATTAAAGTGGCAGGATATTCACTTCAAAATTCTCATTTTGTTTTCCACTAAAAATAAAGAGTGAAATGGTGGTATAAGGATAAGGAAATAAAGACAAAATGACAAAACTATCCACTGAAGAGAAACAAACCGAAATCTTGGCACAAAAGGTGGGTGCAATTCACTCAAAGGCAATATGCAGATAAAAAAGAAGACACATGGTCTACCTAAATGTATGAATGCATGTTTTTTGAGGTAATTAAATCATAATAGATTTAATTACACTCATCAATCAATTATACAACAACATTATGTTCAATTTCCCATAACTAACACATTAAAAATGACAGATAGCTCAAATCAGAATATACTGTCATTGAATCAGCATGTAAAGGTTAATGCACTTCGGCTAAGAGCTCCACAAAAGGAAATAAGCCTCAGTTACAAGGAGTGTGTGGCTTTTATGGAGGAATCTGAATGAATACTGAATTAAAAAAAAGAGACGAAATTACAGAGTGCTGCCGAAGCGACCTTGAGCGCCCGGCCTTTCGTTCTGAAGCATAACGGCATCCTACAACTCCACGTTTTCTTCTCTCTCCAACTGTTTCGGTTATGTTTTGAGCTCATTACTTCACTACGACGTGCGAAGAGTCCAATCAAAAGGCACTCTCATTAAAAAAGCGGAATGGTTCAAAAGTAGCTGTCTAGCAATTACGCCGCTTGTCTAAAACGACTGGACTGCAGAGCTTCAAATGTCAATTATGTTGGGCAACACCGCCATATCAGTAGAGCTTCAGCAGGAAAAACGATAATGTTCTTAGAAAAGCCAATTTGTTTCCAAATTGTGTTTAGATGTAAGCCATGGACCACTTTTCACTCAACAAACCTGTCTGTATTTTATGCAGTAAACAAAAAAATCACAGTGATGTTTCTTTTTTATGTTGTCTTCAACAGTTGATTTCAAAACATCCCATAGGACGTTAAACTCGTCACCCGTCTTACACACTTTTAACAGGCTTAAACGTCCATCCTTTCTACACTTGATGAAAAAAATGTAGCTCAAGGTGCACTCGGCTTGCCAGTGCTGAGTCATGCTTATTGTTGTGTCTAGCGTGAGTTCCACCAGCACCACCACCACCCTGCGGCAACATGGGAAGACTGCCACGCTCGCAGCGGGCACCGCCAGCCCGGCCAAGGTCAACACTGCCTGTTACCACATGCACGTCCCACACCACATAGAGGTTTGACTGTTCATTCCAGCACTGAGTGAATGCTCACACATTTCACTTATGTCACTCAGCCCGAGTGCTACAAATATTAGCGCGTTTCCTCAATAAAAGCAATGACAGCGTGTCACATGGAGAGACGGATGGATGACTGTGGATGGATTGTATGCAGTGCTTTCGGCAGCTAAGGGGGGAAAATTGGTTTGAGGCACAAACTCTTGAAAGAGGGCCAGAGAGAAACGGAGGGGGGGTTTCTTTAGAGTAACCTTCACACTACATCACAGAATTTCCCTCAACAGACGCTCGCCTTCTCAGATGTTCAACACATGCATTTATGGAGCCCTGCCAGCACGTCAAAACTCAAGCCAGAGTTGCAAGAGAAAGAGGTGTACCGCAGTTTTCACTGGTTTATTCAGAGGGAAAATGTATATTTATGAAATCCGAGTGAATTATATTCACACACAGGGTTCATATTTATCTTTAGGTTTAGTCATTTCCTAAAAGTCCTTTCGATTTTTTGGTAACACTTTATTTTGGGGTTCAATTCTCGCTATTAACCAGTTGCATATTACTAGGATATTAGGTGTTTATCATCCTATCTATCATCCATTTTGCTGATTTGCTATATTAAGACCTGTTTTATTATTAAGTTATGCAAATTTGTAAGTATATATTATAGATGGATAACTGTAGGTCTGTCTTGAAAGGCTTGGGAAGAAAATGAATGGGATTTTTGGTCTATTCACTCTTTTTTTCCTCATATTTATCAACAGTAAGTCTTCATCTCTTCGACATTATGGATTGTGAACCACAAAACCCTTTATCAATGAACATTTCCTCTACTAATTTTCGTCGACTAGATTAACAGCGTTCACACTGTGTTTCTCTTTCAGCAGAACACAACTTCAGTCAGATAATAAACAGCCTACATGAAGCAGCTTTCGCCTCTGGCTAATGTATCCCCACCGCTCCTTTAATAATCCAGCACATGCTTCCATGTTAGAACGGAGGGATTCGATAAATGAATAAATTAATATCAAATAAGCATTGTTTCGGGTTTAAATGGAGTCTAGTGGAGCAGAAGAGGGGCAGAAAGGGCTTGCTTTCGGATCAAATGATCACAATATCCATTTCGGCGCCGGCTTTGTCTTTGCTGAATTTGGATATTAATGAATGCAGAGGTTTAGCAGTGTTGGCGATGGCAGATTTCATGGAAGTGCAAATGATCCGCTCTGACATACACTGAATGCAGCTTTGATCTGCGATTTGACTAGCACCCCACGCAATGAAAGGACCAAGGGGAGCGAGGGAGAAAAAGAGTGTGCGAGAGAGAGGGGGAAAAAAAACCCTCAGAGCACAGAGGAGCACTCATCTAACAAGGCCTCTCTCTGATCCTTCTGCCTGCCCGGCCCCTCTCGGTCTCTCTTTCTACGTCTTTCTAGCAGCTTCACGTTTCACATGGTCTCCTTTGCTCTCCCCTTCTAATAACCCAGGAATGCTTCATTTGAATGAAATACAGTCATTTATCTACTGGCACCAGAGATCATAAAATCAAATAGTGGGAAGCGAGAAGTCATAACGGCGGTGGTTCGTTTTATGTCACGTAATACCCCCATGAGTGTAAGGGGGCCATTCAGAATATGCCGCCATCAAACTCTCCTAATGTTGTTTTGACTTGAACCGAATTGTTATTGTAAGTCCCATCAGTGGTATTAGACACCCGGATCACGTCCCATGCCGCGGGTGCTGTTTCTTGGCACAATCTCGCTACACAATTCTTATTGGGCCCCTAAAGGCACTTCAAGTCGAGTCCCCTCATAGCTCAGGAGAGCAGGGCTGGTCATTTTCCTGTGCTTTTCTCCACTGTCATAGGCAGGATGGAGTGCAGAGTGCGTCAGGCCATGACTCAGTGTGTAAACAATACTAATGCTTACACACTGATGGGCTCTTTATCTCTATTACAGGCACGAATTTCACCGAGAACGGAATTGATTGCGTCTGAGAGCGCTGCCGGTGTTATGGCAGACCACACATGGATGTCTTATGAGCTCGCACTGACTCCGATGAAGAAAATCACCTATAAGTCCAAATTATGGGGTCTCTGAGCCAGAAAGCCATGGAAATCAATTAGCCGACGTATATCGGATATGACTTCAAGTTTGTCAGAAGGGTGAGAATTACTGTCCTAAGGTAAACGTTTCTAAGAATTTGTTTATTTTCAGGCCAAACAGAGTTTTAATAAATAAAGTAACCTATCTAACGGCAGTACATTTATGCGCATATTGGTGTACGTATAACCAATTACAGAAATGGGCAATACATTTCAGCTTGTGTTTAGCCTTTTACAACATGTAATTGGATCACACTGTGCACCTTAACTAAAAAAAACGAAGGCTTAAGCTTTGCTTTCCAGCCAGTAAACAGCTTAATAGACAGAGTATTTGTATGAAGGTACATATTAAAGAGATCGTTTACCCAAAAATCTATAGTCTCTTTCTCAAGTCTGAACCTGTTTGACTTGCTTCCTTCTGTGTTTTTAAAAACATTTTCAGTGAATTGGTTGTTTGGACTCTGATGTTCTTCAAAATCATTTATTTTATGTTTTATAGAAGAAAAAAAGGTTTGAAATGACATTATATTTGGGTGAACTATAGGTTTCAAATGGCTCCCAATAAAGCATCCCAATGAGACAGACAAATAAGCATTGTAGTCTTTACACATGTATTGTTTGGCTATGAAAATGTCACAAGTTTGGGAAAATATATATATATTTATGAATTAATTTAGTGCATTTAATCATCATTCCTTCATCAGAGGCCAAACTGCACACACAGGATTGTGGAATAAAATCAGCAGTGAAGTATATGCTACTTTAAAACAAGTTATATAAACTCATAAACTCACGTCTTTAACACCATGTATTGCCTGATAAGGTGCATTTTTCAGGTGTCAGACACAACTCTTAAAAATTACGTTGGCTGTTATAACAGATACTGGTGGCCATGGAAGGAAGCAGTGCTCTACCTAGTCTTACCAGGTGGGATATTTCAATAAAGCAGGTTTGGTTAACTTATAATGTCAATATTCTTCAGTCATCTTACTGAGATGTAGAAACAGAATAAATATTCACTGTGCTGCATATTAAAACTTTAAAGTGCCATCAACAAATAGCTTATAAGGCAATATCAAGTTTTTAAACTGCTGCACAATTACATGAAATCAGTTTTTACTTAAACCACATTATGAGCTATTATCAGTTTTGCACATAAAAGCTTGTGTCTCATGGGAAATGACAGACTCTTGACAAAAGCTGCGGAGCACTTATTATTAATGTTTTTAAACAAGATTCATGGGATGAATCATAAAATCTTTGAAAGGCTACAGTTTATGTTTCATCTTTTTGTCAGGTGCTCTCAACTCCCAAGCGGAATGAAAAATAGACAACAAATTATTGGGGATGTAGACTAGAAATAAGATCGAACCCATGCCTCGCACGTCAGCAACAAATGTGTCAAGAAGCGTCGACCACTGTGCCAGTAGATCTGAAAATGTCTTGTGGGATTGTCTCAAAAAAAAAAAAAAAAAAACTGGGGCATAGCCACTATTATATCTGATTGGCACATGTAGGCTGTCCACATTTAGACATTTCCACTTTACCGCCTACATTTTGCGAGATAATCAATGGCTATGACTTTTGAAAGTGCCGCCCACTTTCAAAAGAGGGTTAAAATTCCCTAAAACAACATGCCTTTGAGACAAATGCAGATTGCCATTTTTATATATAACCACCAACATTTCAATTGTATATTTCATTTTAATGGGGGATTAGATTTAGGGAGAGACTCAGAAACAGCCTGTTAGGGACACGGCATGATTATGCAGAGTTATGATCCGCCATTCAGCTGTAACCAATGATGTTCTGAACATGGTTAACCACCACTGATTTGGCTAGCATGACCAGATTACCAAACGGGAGGGAGATGAATTAATGATCAGGGATCCAGCTGTGAAAAATATTGTATCGTTTCGTATAGCTATCGGTCGCTTTTATTGATCGCTTGTAAACACAGCAGCTGGCACTGCAT
This sequence comes from Gobiocypris rarus, assembly GCA_023029165.1. NCBI lineage: Eukaryota > Metazoa > Chordata > Actinopteri > Cypriniformes > Gobionidae > Gobiocypris > Gobiocypris rarus. The sequence goes on along the minus strand of CM040911.1, from coordinate 28,189,306 downwards.
GAAGTATTCATACTTCAATTCTGACAGCTTTTAATAATTTCTAAATATTTCAGGCACAACAATGGCGCATACAGAAACGCTCCAACAAATCAACAGCCAGCAAAAATAAACAAGACTTATGGCTTTGCCTTGCACACACACACACACACACACAGTCGCCTCTAGAGCGCCACTGAGAGAACTGACAAATGGCCGCTGTGTCACTGAGTGAGAAATCCCGCAGTCACAGACAGCCTCTCATTTATCTGAAAGTGTGTGAGAGAGCGTTTGTGTATGTGTGTGTGTGTGTGTGTGTGTGTGTGTGTGGGCAACTCATACATCCAGGACAGGGCCAGTCGTTTAGACAGACATCCTCAGGGGCAGATTGTGTGTGTGTGTGAGACATTGTCTTGCTAAATGCAAACTCTGGCATAGGGCAGTCGTGTGCCTCCTCGTCTTCACAGAAGTGAAATTACCCAAGACATTTGATCAATGCAAGTGTTAGCTAATAATGGAGAAGAACTTTAACAGAAACAATAGCAAATGTCCAGCATCATTTATATCATTTTCATGGAAACAGGTGACAGTTGAAAATGCTGCAACTTACCTGCAATGAACATGGAGGTAGAGCAACACTCTCTTCCTTTTGCTATAATGTAATATGTGGCGCAAATCTTGCATTAATAAAAAAAGAAAAGAATAGAGCTAAGAATATAGCTGCAAGCAGCAATTATCAGGGCCAGGCACAAACACGATATGTCATGACTGCATGGCTGGGAGCATCAGACCAACTGCAACAACAAGCAATTAAAGACAAATTAAGATGATTTTAGGCAAATGCTCTTAAGTAATGTGATTTAATTATCAAATAATCACTTTTGACCAATAGGTGGTGCTGTTACGAAACTGATGTGGTGTGGTCAGTGACAATAAAAGTTGACACCAAACATTTATTGCAGAGTTTGGTGTCAAGGTGTCAATGTGCAAAAGCATTGCAGAGATATAGCCTCAGAGTTGCTTTGACACCATGCCTCAACTTTGTTTTGCAGGTTTCGTCTGTCAACACAAAATCCATAACAACTTTTAGTCGGCACAGTATCAAGATGATCTGACTCGAATTTGATTTCCAAAATTGGTAAACTTTTTAGAGTACCTTCAGTGTATGGTGCCGGAAAAAAACGAGTTTCATAACAATATGCCAACGTCTTCGTAATTTTTACTTTTTTACAAAATTCAAAATGGCTGATGCCCAAAATGGCCGGTTTGGTAAAATGTGGTATTGTATGACTTGGCATGATGTACAGAATGATGACCAGTTTTGGTTTCAGAAGTTATAAGCAAAAAGATCTCCTGAAAACTAGGTGACAGTGCGCTGAAACTGTACAAGTAGCTTCAGGTCATGGCTGACATAACACATAAGTTTGGTCAAAATACCAATACGCTAAAGCCTCACTACGTCAAATTTGTTTTGCGCGTTACTCGAGAACGGTTAGACGAATCAACTTGAATTCCATTATTTTTGTCTGCATGGTCAGAAGATGATCTGGTTAAATCGTCCTGAAAATCGGAGTAACAGCCTAGGAGTTCAAAAAACTAGGTTTTTGTTTCTAACCCTTACGGTTCAAAAGTTATTAGCAAACATAACGTTGGTGCCTGAGTACAACTTTACGTGTAAATTCATCACTACTGTGTGCTTTAGTCAACTCACATTGCAAAAGAAAAATAGGTTGGAATTTGGAGATGCACGACATATACAAAGGAATGAAACCTGTGTCAATCTCAAGGCCTTTTGAGATCAAAAGATCAAGAGCAAATAAAGATGATTGAAGAGCTCTTAATACGACAGTGATTTTGACAAAGGCATGGTCACCCTGTCTCGAGACAGGATTCACGCTCATAGAGTTTCAGTCTCTTCCCGTGTGCTCTGGTAACCCTGGAGACCACCACACCATCTCCGGCCAGGGCATGCGAGGATCGAGGCGCAACCTTGGGATTCTTACATTTGCATAAATTTCCAATTACATTTTATAGTTTCAACAAACCTGGCTAATCACTCGTTTCAATCCATTTAATTACAGCTCAGCGATGGCTGGCTAATGTCATTAAATGCAAAAGCTTATTGTTCCTTATCATGCCATATTAAGGAAATTACACTGGAGTCATTTTTCACCAGGATGTGTGTTGACAACATGTAATTCACCTCCACTACACACACGGTGTCCCTTTTAAGGCTTGACTCGTTTACCCCGGAATTTAAAGAGGGCCGCGTGCGAAAAAAAACTAAATCAAGACAGTCAAATATGAGAGCTGGGACGCTCGGGGTGACATTGTTATTTTGCATAATTGCAATAAAATATATGTATCTCTCTGCCTGATTGAATTGCATCTAACTCAGCAGCAGCAGGCATAAACAATGCTGTCATCTGTCAAGCAGCGAGTTCCCTCTTTTTTTCCCATTTATTGAGCTTCTCGCACGACTCCAAACTTGCATGATGAAAATAATTACGGGTTGTGTTACCTGTGGGCTAAACGCACACACGCGCTCGCACCTCAGTGTGCGCCGGTCGTACCCTGCCTGCCGTTCAATCAACATTAAGTTAGCAGAATCGAGAGCACTCCATCTCATTCATCAGCGTCTCCCTACACCAGTCAATCTCTCGTACACTAGACGCGCGCAGACAACATGGTCAACAAAGGCAGGGCTTCCATCATAGCACTCTCTAGAGGAAACTGTAAAGGCAGAATAGTGGGACAACAAAGACAAGGACCAAAGACAACCCAACAAAATGAACGTTGACCTACAGGTGACGCCCGAAAAAAAAACACTCGCTGTTGCTATATATTATAATTACTATATATTTACTCACTGCAACCGTCTGCTTTCCACCCAAGTCAACAGTTGTTGATCTAAGTATACAAGCATCAACGTCTTTGTCCATTCTGTCGCATACTACTTTTTTTTTTTTTTTAAGTCTTGTGACATTAAATAAAAAATATATGTAAACAACATGTGAAATTTAGGCTGAATGTTACAGTTATAAAACTTGGTCCATTTATGTGGTTCAATGTTTTAAATTATAGATTTTTTTAAGGATTACATAATGTTGATGGTTATTACAAAGTATTTTACTATTTTTTTCTCATTAAATGTCTATATGTGATTTACCAAGGCTGTTAATTAGCTAAAAATGTCAAATATCCTTGTGATATATCAAGTATATTTAATGTTGCTGAATCTAACAATAATACTTGAGAATATGTTGTACTGTGACAAAAATGTTACTGTAGGGGCCTGATAAACACGAGAAAACCAATAAACAACATTGACATTCTAAAGTAAACACAGTACAGTTATAATCAGTATTTTTATGTGCTAGTCTAAAAACATGTCCGAAATCCTTAGAGATCTCACATCAATCCGCAAATCTGTCAAACCGGTGGTCATATCACCCAAAGATGACAGCCTTTCCCTGAGGTAAGGAAAATGATACAGGACTACATCTGAAGTGAAAAATAAAAATAAGGCAAAAAAAAAAGTCGAGTTCTCCATTTTTTGCTAGAGTGCTCCTTCAACACAACCTGAGGCGCCGGAGCGCCACGCTGGCTGCAGAGTCGCTACAGGCATCTGGGCTTTGAGTCGTGCTTGCCAGCTTTCAAACTCTGCCAGACTGAAATCGAAAATGTCAGGCGCGGAGACTTCATGTAATTTGCAGCCATCTCACTGGCCTATTTATCCCTGTATTACCAAATTAAATCAAATATGAGCTGTGATGAATAACAGCCATGAAAGAAAAGAGGGATGAGGGGGAGACAGAGGAAGTCGGAACACTGTGGCTTTTTACAGAAGGCAGGGGCTGATTCGCTTGCGCTCTTCCCGGCTGCCATTTTGCAAGAGTACATTAGTCCATTCCTCAAAAGCGACCGAGCCGCTCGCCGAGGAGCAGCTGCAGTGATTCCGCCCTGCGTCTCCTGGGGAGGGTTCTTATTCTCAATTAAGCCCTTTGCTGATACGGAAGAGGCCCAGATATTCTCCTCTCCATCTATCACGGTTTCACTGAGAAGCATGAGTGGCTGCCAGCTTTGGTTTTGGGTCCCCAGTGTGTGTACAGCTGGATAAACCACAGATCCACTCCAGCCAAATCTAACATCACAGATATCAGGCATCACTTTCGGTATAACAGCATGTTTCTTGTTCTAAAGGCGTGATAATGATATATATTATAAACGGATAGTTCCAGTCCTGCATGCTGACTGGTCAATAAGAAAATCTTTAAACCCAAGCTAAATCCACTGTTACACGGCGCTTCTGTCGACCTTATTGCTTTAAAAATATATTCTGTCCATTTGCTGATATGGCGAGGGAGACGTTTAATGTTTCCTTTGGGTAATGCATGAATTTTGAGTAATGCATGAAGAACTTCGACACTCTCTCAGCTGCAGTTTCTGACTTTTTTTAAAAGCGTCACGACCTGCGGTGCACTAGTTAAAGATTCTAAATGATTCGTAAAAGACTTAAAACATAAAAATCATTCTGCCGCTGTAATAGTTCCTTAAAACTCAAACGGGGCTCGTTAGAAGCGGTGGAATCCTACCAAGACGGAGATGTTATAATGAGGTCGTTTAGACTAGCACACAGAGACATCCCTAATATGTAGTGCAAAAAAAATCATCCAAAAAGACTTCCGGAGGCTTGTTTGACTTGGATCAAAGACGATATGTTATTTAATTCCTCAAGTGAATACGCTAAATCATAACATAAAGATTAGTAACTTCCTTTAATGTTTTACATTAGATGATAAATAATGATAATATTTCATTTAATCATTAAGCATTATTAGCTTGGCCTGTGTCTTCTACACATTTTATTATTTGCAATGCATTGGGGATTTTTTTTTTTTCTTATCTGCTTTCAGTTCACATTCTGAACTCTGTATTTCTGAGGGAGAGATAGAGAGACGACTCAAAATTCATCCCCACCTCCGGAATCAGGAATGTGAGCATCCTGTCGTTCGCATAGACTCTCTAGAATGTGTTAATGAAGGAACAAGGGAGCCAACAGTGAATAAAGACTCTGGGCCACTCCAGTTTCCAATGATAATGCAACTTGAATTGTTAAAGTTATAGGAGATTTTCATAGCAGAATCATCTCATGCAATCCTAATAATATTTTGGCATACATAGAACTAGAATTAGCCAATTGTCAACTATCTTAAATGACTTTCTAGTAACACTTAAACTATTGTGTTATTGAACAGAACCTTTTGATAAATGCCATGGTATGATGATGAATATTAGAAATGGGATTGAACTAAAAAACAATACTTTTACAGCATTTGTTAATCATGGTTAATGTTAATCAATACATACAGTCAGGGATTGACATTAACTTTTTTGCTCACCAGCCACTGTGGCTAGTGGTTTTCCAAAGTTACTAGCCACTCAGCATTTTCACTGGCCACAATTTTGCTGTTTGGAAATCACATTTTATATGATTTAAGTTGACTTTGGCATGCTTAAATTACTTGATTTTGAGTCATTTTACTTTTTAAGATTTAAAACCCTTTCAAACTTTTAAATGTAGAGTGACCACTAAATCAAGACTACATTGTATATCAGCGAAGCAGGTTTGAGCGTGTGGGCAATAAGAGCATAGGCTAATATGAGAAATGTAATATGATAGGAGTTATTTTTGTTAGGCAAAAGAAGCAAATTAGCAAATTACAAAAACAATAGTAAATTTTTCAGATACAGTAGGTTTATTTAATATGTATATTTATTTAACATCTGTAGTTGTTTGATTAACAAGGTATTTAATTGGGCTGCTGAATGCATGGACGTAATATTCTGATTCATATCCAGCTATTACCCACATGTTTATGTACACTTAAGCCATAACCGACTGTGTTCATGCGAGATACTCCACGGACATTTTGACATCAGTGTGTGCATGTATTTGACTATTCAGGCGCAACGCGCAAGAATGATCGCGCGTGAGACAGGGAGAGAGCGTGCGAGAGAGCGCTTCTGTTGTGTGTCATTCAGCACGATTCCGCCTATCCCGCTTTCACTAAGTGCAAGTTAATCGATAAAGAATTGTAATTGAATTGTAATTTTGTGATACGACAGTCTTGGCATTTAATTTGGCTGTAGGCTGAAATTATATTCAGCCCGCCAAAGTGGCTAGTGGGAGCGGCTGTCTACCCGCCACAGCTGAAATCTACCCGCATTTGGCGGGTGTTAATGTCAAGCCCTGCATACACTAATACTTATATAACTTAACATTTAAGTACAGTGTTATAAACAAAAACACAAGTATATCACACATATACATTAGTATTAACCTTAATTATTTCATTCCAAAAAAAGGGTTCAGTATTAACAAATTGAAAAGTGTTGTCAAGAAAGTTGTCATAATATGTATATTTAAAACAGAGATGACAGGATCTGTTTTTTCAATGTTCCAATGAAAACTGTTGCTTTGGTTACCTCATGAAAACATAACTTCTGTTTGTGAGCATATTCAGTAAGTTCTGTGGTTATAAAACTTTTGTGTAACAAAAAACCTGTTAAAATATATAAATACTGAAATAAGTATAAGCCCCCCGCACCTCCTCCTCCACTCTTTTGACTTCCTGTGCCTTTATAAATGGCATCATATCTTTATAAGTTGAAGATTATACATCAGACATGGTTTACATGTTTTATATGGTTCAGGCGACCCAATTCTGACTTTTTCACCCATGTGGCACATATGTAAGCAGGAAATAAGCATGGATTTCAATATTCTCAGATAAATTTTCATTCAATGCAAGCCGTACTGATAAAAAAAAAAATAAAAAAGCTGAATGATGTCAACTCAGATCACATGACTCTTGTCAATGGCGCAATGGAGAACTAAGGCTCAAACCAGATGGTGCGGAAAACAAAAGCCTGTATTATCATTTCGTCTGCGTCCATTGCAAACCACGCTGTTTTTACTTCCTTGGGTTGTTTCGCCAAGTGTATAGTGTAAGTGCAGATATCAGATAGGGTCACTTTCAAAAGATGGAAGCTAGTCATCAAAAAAATTGGATATAGTCAACCAATCAGAATTAGGCATCAAGACCTGCAGTGTAAATGCGGCCTTAGTGTGGGACCCAAAAGAAACTCAAACACATTAACATCTAAAATGCTTCCCAGTACTAGACTTACCTCTCCCTTGGCATTTAAAATATCACAAATCGTCGTGATCTGGAGTATGGGTGCAAAAGTAATCCCAAATAGAAACTTGTCTTAAAAATAAGCTGGCAACACTTTACAAAATGTGACACCAAAAAGCCTGTGATTTATACTTTTCGTCCATTATGAGAAGTGCAGCATTTGATATCCTCCATTTCACGTGGGAAGACTCAGTCGTTTAGAGTAAATACTTCAAAAGCAGTGGCAGCTGTGCCAACGCTCTCGCACTCAGGCCAATTACCGCCTGTCACTATGGTTACCCCCTCCAGCACCTCAGCTCGTGACAGTTCCGGAAGAGGGCTTAGGCACAGATGAAAGGGCCCGAGTGCGCGCAGTTGCCGCGGCCAAACGGGCCGAGCGAGCCCAGCGCGCTACGCCGTTTCAAATCAGAGACAATAGAGCCAAACACTTTGGAGATCAAAGCCACAATCCACCTCTGGATTAAGTTTAATTCGCCCATAATGGGAGGAGCTCTCTGCTCCCGGGTGTCTGTGCTCGAGAGTTGTGGATCTGTTCCGATTTACAACATTAATAGTATTAAGTTGGGTCTCAGCATCAAATGCTCTATTTTCAGTATTTTCTATAAGGCGGCATTACAGTAACAGAGCCCGCTTAGCAGCCTTTCTTTATTATAGCTCTCAACACACTAAGGTATGGCAATGAAACACCATGTCTAATCAGCTGTGCCACAGTGATGATTTTTCCAGATATTCAGTTCTGAAAAATATGTATTTATCTACACATTTTTATTTTTTTATTTTTGCCACAGTGAGTCAGCATGATCATTTATTATCACATCACATACATTATCACAGTATTATAATTGATTTACAATAATAATAATCATATAATAAATGATACAAGTATTTGTAAACCATAATTAACAACAGAACTGTATTAAATGCATTCATTTATTTATAATAATAAATAGCATACATATTTCTGTGGCACCACTAGCCCCGCCCACTCTCAAATCACATTGGTCTAAAATCCAGCTCCTCAAAACTGTTCATGAAGCATTAAAAACCTTCTGGCTCTTATTGTCACATGATGCAGCATCTGGTTAGGACAGTGTAAAATAAATGATTTAAACCTGATGTGGTCTCACTTTCTGCTCCAGAAGCGCTATGACTCTGACTATACACCTGTCATTTCCCTTTAAAAGAGAGAGATATAAAGATCTGCCACTCTTTTCCCTAAACCTATTTTTCCTGTCTTTTCATGCTGGCTGCATTTGAAATATAATTGAAACCTAATCTCCACAGAGCTGAAGTCTAAACTTACTTTGAGGGGGCAGAGAAAGCAGGAAGTGGACTAATCCCCTTCCTCTCCAGTGAAAGGTCAAGCAGTTCTCTAATATGCAGGACGCTGTCCTGTCCCTCAGAGCATCTCAACTGAAAGCACTCGATTTATTCCCTCATACCCTGTCGCCATAGCTTACAGAGACCACACAGGTCTCTGCTGCCATGCCCGATTTAGCCCCCCTGCTAAATAAGTACCTGTGCCCCACAGCTATCATTAGAAGGAGACGTATTTCCCCAACAAACCACTGTTGACATGGGAGGTGGAGGGTGCGGACAGCTTTGAGCAAGCGTGATTTAGCTTGTACGCTGGCGGGTATAAACCTTGCCCGAAGAGCGAGCGAGTGAGCCAGGAGAAAGACGACTGCTAGCTGAATGGACTTGACAGAAGCGCTTTATAAAAAAAACCCATGTCTGCCAAATCAAACATATTGACTTTGCTCAAGGGTCCAATAAATTTAAACCGCGGTTTGATTTTTCTCTTTCCTGCTCCTATAGCGACAGACACAGATGATGGGGACGCTCTCTCTGGACGTTTCTTGAAGGTCCTTACGGTGGAATACTCTGCTGGCAAATGTAGAACAAAAACACATCCTCCGAACCTATAACATGATTACCTTTCTCTCTATTGTGTACCTGATGGGGTGAGTTAGAGCGACGTGGACATAAAGGCTCCGAACAATGGAGTAATTTGTGGAGATTAACCGGGCATTCATAGCTTCCCCGGAACATAAGTAACAGGGACGGCGTGGACAGCAATTAGCATTGAGCAGGCTAAAGCCGGGAAGAGTGATTTCGACGTGCTATACATTAACGAGTGAACGGACTGTATTATGGATTCATATGTACTATAAAATGGGGAATCAAATAAAATTTTTTTATATATATATATTTATACACTAATAAACATATATTTATAGGAGGGGGGTCTATTTGGGGCTAGTGCTATTTCATGCATTCTGACTTATTTACACGGTTAAAGAGTTGGCCAAACATGGCCAAAATGTAAAAAAATAAATAAAAATAAAAATAATTATGGGATGCCTTCGGAGGCAGCGCTGGCAAATTTTTTTAAACAATATCAACGATGTCGTGTTTCTGGTTGTGAAGGAAAGTTAACCTTGTTCAGCTCCCCAAATAACCTAGCGTTAAACAGTGGTTGCAGTTTGTGAAATCAGTGAGTGAAATGTCTGTGCATCAAATGTCTGTGTTTTGTTGCACGTAAGTGCATAAAATGTAAACAACACGAACATATATTGAATAGAAAGTTATCCAGGGAGGGATAATGCGAAGAATGTATTGTGCGTGTGTGTGTGTCTGTGTGTGCACTCTCTTTAGCTCCACCCACTGCCCTTTAACTGTTTTCTGAAAAAAATCAGTAGTGTGTCTTTTAAAAACATCTGATAAAGCTAAAGACTCTTCGAGATATGAAGGATGCAATACTACTCTATCGGTACTCAAGATCAACACACGATTGACAGAAACTGTTTGTTACCGTGACAAAAAAAGTTAATAAATAGAATAGAAATTCAAAACTATAATCCTGTTCCAAAATTCCAAAGAGGCGAAGTGTGCAGCTCTGCAAAAAAACATTAGCACTAACAACTATTGAAAAGTACAGAATGTACTTTGAATTTGTAGTGTGCTGAGGAGCTCGGACAGCTTCAAAAACATCGATGATATTTCTCAAATAATATTCCTCTAATCTTTCCACATTCACATACATGCGTTCACTGCCTCAGACAAATGAGTTTCTTTTTTCTGGATTATAGTTAATTAATAGGTGACCTTTGCTGAGTGAAGCTAATCTAAACAGAACCGTTTAAGGGTTTGTTGAGATTTACGCATCAGCACGACCCTTGGCGGCAGCATCTAAACAGGGCCCACACAGTCTTCCTGAGCTCCCACGGGCCCTGATCTTCTTTCTGGCTGGTGGGTCTGGCCCAGATGGCCCTGACTTGGGGGCCCCTCGAGCCACTGAGCTCTGCCCTCTGGCTGTTTATATAACCCCCCCACCCTTCTAGATGCAAGCCCCTCTGCTGGCCCAGGAAAGAGATGGAGAATATTTGTCAGGACGCATGGAGCGAAGCACAGTGATATCAGTGTGGCACTGGTGTAACCTTCTCCCCAACAGATGGTGTCATGATTAGAACAGTGTCCTCTCACCTCAGGGACCCTCTGCTGAGCATTGTGCCTGTGGGCAACGCCGGGGTCTGGCAGACCCCCTACTCAGACCCCCTTGATGCTGCCGTCCAGCCAGTCAGAAAGAGGAACCATGCTGGCACTGACTGTGCCCACCCAGGATGGCGTAAAGAGCATGGGCAGAGCTTGTAAACACAAACGAGGGAATTTGTGAAAAAGTCAGCCACTGGAAATGTGATGAGGGGGCAACAGCCAGAGGGGGTGGAGAAAGTGTCTGTATAAATCACAGTTGTGTGCCATTCAGAATTGAACTAAGAATTCATTTTTAAATTCTATTTCTGAACATTTAGGAAATATGCAGTACAAGATGCACAACTGCAATTTGAATGCAAGGAAATAGAATGAATTAGTGAAATTGGTAACACTTTACAATAAGGATGCATTAGTTAACATGAACTAACCATGAACAAAACTTCTTATCAGCATTAGTTAATCTTTGTTAACATTAGTTAATAAAAATACAGCTGTTCATGTTAGTTCACAGTGAATTAACTAATGTTAACAAGATTTTATTAATGCATTAGTAAATGTTGAAATTAACAAAGATAAATAAATGCTTTATAAGTGCAGTTCATTATTAGTTCATGTTAACTAATGCATTAACTAATACAACCTTATTGTAAAGTGTTACCGTGAAATTTAAAAAAATAATAAATAATACTGGAATTTTTAACTGGAAAATCTAAATTTGTACCCTGAATGATAGAATGGTAAAGTCTTGTTTCAAAGTTTTGTATACATTATTATTATTATTATTTTAAGTTTAAAAGGTCTTGGCATAGATTGAATGTTAGTGAGGGAAATATAGAATGATAGAACAACAGAGAGACAGAACAATACATATACAGAACGAAAGACAGACAGAACAATACAACGGCATATAGACTAATAGATAGAACGATAGGTAGGTGGGATGTGACCAATTCAATTAAATTTCACACTAACTGACTGAAATGAAAATTTTAAATTGTGAATTTTCCGCAACCCTGGTATGCATTTCTGGGCATCAAACTTAGGGTGGAGGAGGGGGAGGGTGTGAGAACAAATGGCAGTGGAGACATGTGACATGAACGCAGCATGGGCCTTGTTAGGAACGTAGGGCAACATCTCGCACTCTCCATCCAACCTCGAAGGATTTAATAGACTAGAAGCCTGGCTGAGTTTTAATTAGCCTTGTGAACAATGTGAGATTATGCACCCAGTTGTCCAGGGATTTCTGATAATAAAACAGAGATGATTGAAAAATAAATAAAGGCCCTAAAACTTTGAAACAGTTTGTACCGGCAGTCTGCCAAACCACACAAGCCTATACTTGCTCTCTCTCTCTCTCTCTCTCTCTCTCCGGCTCCCACTCCTCATTCCCCCCTGTTTCTCTCTCTCCCAAACCATCCCACAGTAAAATCCAATTACTCAACGCTAACTCTTATGAATGCTCCACAACTTTCTGATGAATAAATTAGAAGCAGGGAGGCAGTGAAAGAGCACCTGAAAGATAAATATAAAGGAGTTTAATCATTCAAACTTAAGGTGCTTTGAAGGACTTTCTCCAAATAGTCGTTCGATTCCTTTGCGCATGCATATAGCTACTTGTTGTATCAGAGATGCCAAAACCACATCAATGCACCTGAAGCAAATACACAAAAACAGAGGAAAGTGTCAAGATACAAGGGTACACAAGGATACGACATATCCTGGGGGGTGGGATCTGTTCATTCATAAATGGGTTGTAAAAAGCAGGTCCCCTCAGGATGGATGTATCTACAAGTCCATCAGTGGATGTGACAGTCCCAGGCGGCCCCTTTACCCTCTCACTCCTCCACTAAATAACAAACTCAAAGCAGGTTCACGAGAGGAGAAGCGTCTTTCAAGGCAGGCGGTTCAGACGGGGACAGAAAAGTACGTACTGTGCTTTGCCCTGCGACTGATATTTAACCCAAGACTCGAGCTGCTGTTTCGGAGACAAGTCACACTCAGGAAAATCTCCATGTAGTCATACAGCTTAAAAACTTGAGCATCATCCTTCAGGGAAATGAAAAGGAAAGCAAATGCAGCTGCATCTTCAAAAGGTCCTGCTTGTCCCCTGACTCATATTTTCTCATCACGCTGTGAAAGGAAGTGCAGTCCCTCTCCGATCTGATCTGTCTGGACCTGCCCTGTGGAAAAACACAGCTCGCTGCCTGGTAGTCGAACATGTGGACGAAACTAACAAAGGAACCAGAAATATTAAGTCAACTCAAAACAGATTTGATCAAATCGAAGTAACTAAGGAACACAGTTTATCTTGGCTGTATCCAGAATACAAATTTCATGTGATTGATGAACACAGCTTATGATACGAATATTTTAAATGCAAGACAAATCATCCATATGGCAGTGACTGTTAAAAGACAGATCAGATGGCCAGTCGGTTCTTGTAAAATACTGCAGATGCTGCTGACAACTTACTATCATCAAAGGTATCTGCCTAAATAAGAATTTTCACCGGAAAATGTCATCTGAACAAGTAACATGCCTGCCACTTTTGGGAACAAAACGCTACCAACAGTGAATAAATCTAACGATCGCTCGTATAACATCAAACCGTGCAAATTATTATCATTGTTATACTTTCTCAAATTGTTAATGTTAACAGCACCAGCATTGCGTGACTAAGTGTATTTAGCGTTTATTAGCATTGCCTGTAGATATCAATTTCCGTACAGTCTAATCTTTTGCTTTTGACTATGGGAGAATCTCCCGTTGACACTAATGATGTCATTTGGACCTTTCTGGATTACAACCCGCCATCAAAATGATACGTTTAATTACTCCATCCGCTGAAGAACATGCGGTATACATGCTCCTCACGTGCATTACTACTTAATTTATGTATAGAGACGTGATGTAATGACGCATGGAAATCCTCCACTACCACTCTAATTATAACACTTCATTACAAGCTTACCGTTGTGAATGGGGCTACGGTAAGGAGATCGTTTTGAATACTGGCTTGTGGTGTACTTGCTCAAAAATTGATTTTAAAAGTTACGGACTGCAGCTTTAACTAAGTTAACAATCACACTATACGTAATTTTACTGTAAAATAGTCAAATTTATGGTTTTTGCAAGTAAATCTATGGAATACGGTTAAAAAACAGTAAATGGACATTCCTAGAAGTGTGTGCGTTTCACATTACATAACACTTTTTAATAAATAGTTTATTTTCTTCTTATTTTTATTATCAGCAATGTACATTAGTGTGTTTTGTGTTACATTTTATGTTATTTAGTTAATGTTTACTGCATTATTAACCTGTCTCCGGCTCAATAACTCCGATCTTTCAAGTATTCATATTCTTGTGTAATCGACGCCATCCTAAATTAACCCGTCGTCGTCATACCCAAAATTTCGAATATTCCTATCTAACATGATTTATGACCTGCAAGGTTGCCAGAGTAATAATTATACACTGTTAATAATAGGCCAGAGGAGAACTGGCACCCCGACTGAGTCTGGTTTCTCCCAAGGTTTATTTTTCTCCATCATGCCCTGATGGAGTTTTGGTTCCTTGCCACTGTCGCCTTTGGCTTGGCTTGCTCAGTTGGGGACACTCAAATTATGATCCAAGTTACTCAACTAAATATACAAATAGAATTTATTAATTTGGTCATATATAATTCTATAAACTATCCAAATTAAACTAGCCAAATCAAATTTTGTTGCAATGTTGTCCAGTTGTGAAGCTGCTTTGAAACAATCGTCATTGTAAAAGCGCTATATAAATAAAGTTGATTGATTGATTATTTTACTGTCGAGTGTTATCCTGATGGTGTCTTTTTTTTTAATTAATGACCCTGTGCACCGTCTGTATACGAGTATTGTGCCACCTGTATTATGATACATTTCAAGGTAAAAGGGGAGATACTGCTAATAGATATATTAACATATCACTTAATGAAGTATATAAGTATAAGTACAATATAGTTATAAGTATATGTACAGTATATGTACAATACACAGGTATCATGTAAAACTGGAAACACTGTGACAGTATTCTTTACAGTGAATTTCTGGCAGCCACAGTTTAGGTTTTTTTAAGGATATTTACAGTGTAGAGAGCATATTACTATATCAAAGCAGAATAAAAAGGAGAAGATAAACTCTTGATCATAAGTCGTCCTTTGTATTTATAGACATTAACCCAGAACATCACAGAAACTACCTAGCAACCTTGCATATGTCTAGCAACACCTTAGCACCAGTGTTATTGTTACTAACTACTAAAATATAAATATATTAGATTAAAACCTTACATTTAAAAAATTAGAAATATTGCTATGTAAACTAAAATGAATATAAGTTGAATATAAGCTGTTTTTCAATATATGTATGTATGTATGTATGTATGTATGTATGTATGTATGTATGTATGTATATGTGTGTGTGTTTAAAAATACATATAATATATAAGCACATAAAAAAAGAACAAAAAACGACAATATGTAAATACTAAAATTAAACACTAAATACTTCTCTATACCCACTCAGAACACCCTAGCAACCCCTTACAAAACACACAACACACTAACAATGCCTTAGTACACCCAAAAACTGTAGCAGTGGCCTAGCACCCCCCTGAACAGCAAAAATGCCAAGCAATGTCCTGGCAAGCCCCTAAACACCCAAGCAGCTGCCATAGCACCCTCTCAAAACATCATAGCAATGCTCTGTCACAGTGGCACCCATTTAGAAGCTCCTAACAACCATCAAAAAACCCTTAGCAATGTGTTTTGAAAGTTTTGCACAGGTAAGCACCACTCATATTTTCCTCAAAAAAACAACTTAGTTAAAATCTAATATCAAAAACAAAAATGTATTTTTAGACACTAGAGGCTTTACATGCTAGTTTTGCAAAAGCCAATAGGGCCGAACATGTAACCATGATGCACTCCAAAACTGCTGACAGAGCTAAAGCGAATGTCAGCCTTGTTGTGAGATGGAGGACACTCTCAGATTTGATGCAGCCTGTGGTGCTAAATAAAAACCTGCAGACACATAGCTGCCTCAGATCTGCTTGTGTATGCGTCAATATCACAGCAAGCGAGACCGGCACACCACTCCCATTCATTTTCTCTAACATACTTTCATGTACTAACACCCTCGAGCAGACGCACTACACAAGTTTCTCCTAAATCACCCTCCGCCTTGCCGGGGTGATTTATACCCCTGGAGACTATGATTTAAAACACATGAGACTGAACGCGTGTGCCTCAGTCAGCATATAGCTGGCGAGAGTACATACCATGGTAAGCGTTGTCGCTACATGTGTGGGTGAAACTCATTAACGGCTAGCGTTGACCCATATGTGCAACAGCGATGTGGTTTCCTAGTGCTTCCGGTGTTGCGCGTGCTGTGTTGGCGACTGCTTCATCTCTCCAAGTGTCAGCGGCAAGGCCAAGCTTCACATGACTCACAGGCAGGGACAGCTAATTGCATTAAGACCCTGTGCAGCTGCATCCCAGGCCCAGGTGCTCCTGAGTCCGCAGGGAAAAGGGAGAGCCGCATCCGCCCGGGCAGTCAGGAAGATGCAGACGAGCACAGCAGTTTCATATAAAAGCACTGCTCAGGGAGAATTTTGCTGCTACTTACACAAATTGAAAACAGTTGCGTATCTACGGGGTGGATATCCAACATATATATGAGAACCTTTGTAATTACACCATTCAGGTATTATAAATTATTATTATTAATCTTTAATTTTATTATAGGACCAATATTTTTAACAAATATTTATTTATTTTTATATGTACTTTATTTGTTCTATAGACTTTTAAGTTGATTTATATTTTTACAAAAAACATTGATTAAATACACAGAAATACTGAAAATGTAATATGCATCATCAGAAAGATTGGCTAAATATCTTTATGCACAATATAAATTCTCAGATTTTCTTTGGTTACATTTTATGTAAAGGTGACGTAGTTATATTGTAGAAAAAGGGTGTCAAAATTGTACCTTTATGGGTTCAACAGCTTGTTGCTGGGGCAGTACCCATAAAAGGACATTTTGTCCTTTTTTTTAATACAAAAAGGTTCATAGTAGTATCTTAAAGGGATAGTTCACCCAAAAATGAAAATTAGCCCATGATTTACTCACCCTCAAGTCATCCTAGGTGTATATGACATTCTTCTTTCAGACAGTTAAAAGTTGAGTTATATTAATAAAGTCCTAGCTCCTCCAAGCTTTATCATGGCATTGACTGTTGCTCAAATAATATACACTCAAAAAATGTTTTTGTGGCACTGTTCATTTTACCCAAATGTTTTTTGTTAAAATAACACACATATATTTATTTAACCACCAAAACACTATTGTATTGCGTTTAAATAACGAAACATGTATGAGTTTCCACTTTACTTAATTATCAATCGTTAAACTAATGTAAAGGGTTTCATTTAGCGATTCAAAAAAAAAAAAAAAAACGGATATGACGATTTCCAACGAATTGGATGAAGACTGCGCGCGTCGCGAAGAAGGTGGCAAGGTAAGAAAATATCAAGTTTATCTAAAGGCAAACTATTTCATTTCTGTTAATATTTCATTATGTCTGTTTTTGGATGCTTTTAATATGTTGTTTAACTATCGTGTATTTTGTAAAAGCGTGTTTATTGCGCCATTATTGGGTGATCTCATTCATGCGATTGAAAAATGTGAGTTTAATGTGCATGTGGAAAGTGTATGATTCTCTGTAAATTAGTGTATAACACATACGTTATATGTAACGAACGTTATGTTTGATTGTGGAACAAATTATTTGGCAATATATTCATGTTCAAAATGTTTTTCAGTTACTTGACGTTAATGAAACAAGCAGTAAACAGGCATTCTAAAAGCGTTTACGTGTAAAACATTTAAAATGGCTTAATGTACTAAGATTGTAATACTATAAAACCAAACTCCGTAAACACCATACAAATAAAGCATAGAAATATGAGCATAGCATGCTGCCTTCACGTGCTATCGGAAAATTTGTAATTCCCACTTCTGAAGTCTTGGTTATGAGCTTTTACGTTGAAATGAGCGACTTCAAAGGGCGTTTGTGTGCATTTTTAACTAGGAAACTCGTGTTTAACGATTCACGTGAAGACAGCATAAATGTGTAACGTAATACCTTATTAATAAACCTTACTATATGCAGATAAGCAGCTGAAACCAGCAAATGAATGCAACGCATTCAGTTTAGTTAACGTTAAACGCCATTTTAAGCGTTGAGTTCATATTCTGGGTTAATCTGTTTATCTGCACATATTTAGCCTGTGGTTTATTAACAAGTTGTGTACAGAATTTGATCTTGTAATATTACCGTATCAGTAGTGTTAGCCACCTTAAGCGTTTATAACACACTTAGGAAAATGCTTAGAAATAATGCCACATACATTTTTATATATATATATATATATATATATATATATATATATATATATATATATATATATATATATATATATATATATATACATAAAATGACAGTATGTTTTTCATCATGGTTTTTCTAGTTCATCAATGCCTATGGGAAAGGAAGGAATGCCACTACTTCATTGATAGAGAGCAACGTTTTGGCTAGGTAAGTGAAGCACTTTAAAAAAAAAAAAAAAAAAGTATTAATTTTGCTGACATTTGTTTTTAATAAAATTTTAAATTAATAATACGGGTAATAGGCTTGCTGCCAAAGTCTGTGTTGCGGTGTTCTGGTGCAACCGTGCTTTCACCCCATTATATATATATATATTTTTATTAATTTATTTTTTTATAAAATTATTTAGTTCAGCTAAAGAACAGACACTACAAATACATGTTGAGCGTGTCTGCTCAGCACAGACCAGCAGCAGGAGGAGAAGCTCAGAAGATGATCGCGAAAGATTTGGTTTCAAAGCGAAATGTAAAACTAGTTAAGTGATTTTGTTATTGTACTGTTTTGTTGTGGGATTTTTCATTTAGAATAATAGGCTAATGAACCCAACATTCAAGTAACCGAAAGTAAAATTTGCACAGCACCGTCATTCATTCATGACCCCACAGTGCACACACACTGTCATGTGACGATGAGGGAAATGTTCTTACAGTAACATCCCTAACAGGTAAAAGGTAATTTTGTTTCAATTATTCTATTTTCCACAATCTCAAACCACCACAGCTTTACCCAAAATACAAGCTCAGGCATGTGGTTCTTCCGTATAAGCTCATGCAGTTGTGCGCTCTAGTTTAATTTAAATTTGTTTACCCTTAGACTTCTGGTAACATTTCGTTTCATATGTTTGTCGATCTGTGCAGAATTTGAGAGAATTCGACAATCCCATTGCTGTCAAGATTCTTTGCCAAGCTGGATGGATACTCTGGGACACTGATGAAGATGTTTGCACACCGAGGAGGAGTCCTTGAACAAAGAATTAAAAATCTCTTGGTGCCCACTTCACAGGTATGAAAAACTGCACTTAACAAAACTCTCACTGACCACTTTTGGTTTTGGGGTTATGGTCATGAGCATGCATAAAAAAAACACAAATGCAAGTATTGCTGACAGATGTTTTTATCACATGGCAAATCACACAAGAACCGTATGCCTTTGTTGTTGTGTGTTTATTAGCTTCTTAGTTCACGGGTAGAAATGAAGAATTGGCATGTTCTTCACAAAGACAGATTGAGGAAGTGTACACAGAGCAGTGTAATGCAGAACGCTGGAGTTATAGTCGTGTTCACTCACCTAAGATGATTTACAGCTTTAGAAGAGGAATGTGTGATGACCAAGGTTATAATTGTTAATGAAAACAAATGAAAAAACTGTCTGAAATACTAAAAATTAGGCATTACAAAAAAAACAATAACTAACCAATACTGTAATGTGTGTTTGGCAAAACGAACTAAAATAAAATAATAAATTAAATGTTTTTAGTTTTCGTCTTTATCAATGTCTTTCATAGAGCAAATAACGTTTAGCTGCATTTCCTTTCCTGCCACACACACACACCCCATCTCCATGAGAACAAGTGTTCGACGTTTAAAGCAAATTCGCGAAAGGTTGGTACCTCGTGAACACCATTACACAATCACACATTAAAAAGTGATATAAAACTAATTTGATTTCTGAATATAATTTTGTCAGTTTGTTAATGTCGACCGAAGCGATTGATACTTTAGAAAGTTAACTAGTTGCATGTTTGAGGTAAAATGCACTTTGGTTGTCGATGTCAAAACACTATATAAGCTGTGATGCAAATATTAAATAATGTTATGTCATTTGTTTACTCATACACTGAATGTCTGCTCTGCTGCTTCAAATCAGATGAGTAGGCTATTGTATAGGGTACATTTAGTATAGGGTGAGAATTTTTTTCTAAAATTGTATGATGTTTTGTTGAGTTATTACACAATGCTTTTTCTGACCTTTTTGAATCTTGCCCTGACAAATAACCCAAATTACAACAAAGACTAAAACAAACACTAAAATTAATAAAAACTAAAATAAAACTAAGCATTTTCAAAAAATAAAAAAAAATAAACTAGTAAACCCACTTTAAAAACTAATTAAAACTAAACTGATTTTGAAAGCAAAAGTCAAAACGAAATAAAAATAAAAACTAATGAAAAATGCAAAACTATAATAACCTTGGTGATGACTCATATCTGACATAAAACTAGGAAAAGAGACAGAGTTCACTGTGAACACTGTTTTAGCTCTTTCAGATCGCATAATTCAGTGGGAAATTAATAGAAATTGTATTTATGACGCATGTGCTTTTAAATGTTTTCTGCATTTTCCAGGATGCTAAATGTTTTGTTAAAATACACAGAAATTTAACAGTGCTCAAATATCCCCTCTAGGATGCAGACATTGCCAGCACTCAGGAGGCCATCCAGAAGACTGACGGGAATTTGTCATAAGACTCGAAGGTGCAGACAAAGAAGACAGACCAGCAGATGTCGGAGTGGCGTTAGAGGGTCAAAACGTTTTCAGGACCATAGCAGTGTCCGATATGCAGCAACCATGGCTGATATAGACTGAACTTGAGCTACCCTCCTGAACTCAGGTACACATTCGAGGTACTGCAAAAGTTGATTCTGGAACTAGATGGCAACAAGTTATGCAACAAAGTGCAAGCACTGAAGACCAAGCTCTTCTCTATGTTTGCTTAAGGACTGTTCCTGGAATGCCAAAATGTTAATGTTAAAAAAATGGCAGCATTTACATTTTTCTATTGCAGGTCTTGTTTTTATTGATTCATGTTCAAAATTGTTAAACTCAGTTGCAAGCTGCCTATTTGATGCTCAGTGCATCTGTTATTTTATATAAAAGAGGTATAGTACATTTTAGCAGTGATATGTCATTTACAATTGCAATTGGTAATGTTTTTTGTTGTTGATTTTTAAATATTTTAAAGGGTTAGTTCACCCAAAAATATGTAAAATAATATTTTAATTTATTACTATGCCATTCCAGACACATAAGACCTCTGTTCATCTTTGGAACACAAATTAAGATATTTTGTTGAAATCTGATGCCTCAGGAAGGCCTGCATTGAAAGACTGCTTCCTGAAGCTTCGGAGCATTATGAATCAGTGTTTTGAAGTCAGCCATCACTATACTAGTCGTAATTTAGATTTTTTTTTTTGTGCACAAAAACTATTCTCGTCGCTTCATAAAATGATTGTAGAGCCACTGTAGTGAGATGGACTTTGTAAGACGTCTTAAGTACCTTATATGGGTCTTGAGAGAGGAAATGACATTGTTGTCAATGGAGGCCTTTCTGAGCCATTCGGTTTCAACAAAATATCATAATTTGTGTTCCAAATATGAGCAGAGCTCTTACATGTCTGGAGCGGCATAAGGGTGAGTAATAAATTACATTAATTTCATTTTTGGGTGAACTAACCCTTTAATTTAAATGTATTTATCCTTTACCAAGTTGTATAGAGTTTTTATTTTTATTTTTTTACTTTTCAGTGAGTTTGCAAAAGAATGACTCTTGAATCTTAAAAGTATGATGTTGTAGAAGTCATATAGCTAATGTTAATGCATTTGCACAATTTTTTTTATTGTAATTGCAACCCTTTAACAAATACAGTTTGATCAATTTGTTACATATCTTGACTTTTTATGGCTCTACAAGACAGTCACACACAAACAAAATGAATGGTTTTGCTCTGCTTTGAATGACATAACTTTAAATAGAAACCACTGAGTTAAAGTAACTAGAACTAATTGGATGGAACCACTGTCCATAATGTAAATGAGTTATTTGAAACAAATCTCCTTGTGTTGGTTGAGTGGAACACAATTAGCCAGTTTTAAATAAACTAAAGCATGTTGATTAAACTTAACCGATTTAAGTTACATGGAAGCAATTCCATTGATTAGGTTGAACATAACTATTTCACATAGATTCTTTTTCATTCAGTTGTGTTGTCGCAACACAAGCCGCTTGCATAGATTTGAAAAAATATATTAATGTTAATACAAAATAATTAGCTTGTGTGGAACCACTGTCCATAATTGAATTAAGTTAGTTTAAAGAGACATTTTTTTGAGTGTACTCTAACGGCTCGGGGTTAATAAAGGCCTTCTGAAGCAAACCATTGCTCTTGTGTAAGAAAAATATCCATATTTAAAACTTTTTGAATTAAAAGTTCCCACCGATCACCTTCTGTGGAAAAGTGTTGAAAGTGCCTTTTTGGAGTTCAAGATGCATACGTGACGTCTGACGAGCACTTTCACCACTTTTTCCATAAACTGAATACGGAAGGCGATCGGCCTAACTAAATGGATATTTTTCTTACACAAACGCATCAATTCACTTCCAAAGGCATTTATTAACCTCCCGGGGCCATGTGGCGCACATTATTTGACGGACAGATGTATTTTTATGGACTTCAAAAACAGAGCAACAGTCACTGCCATTATAAAGCTTGGATGAGCCAGGACTTTTTTTATATAACTAAACTTTTATTCTTCTGAAAGAAGAATGTCATATACACCTAGGATTAGTTGAGGGTGAGTAAATCATGGGCTAGTTTTCATTTTTGGGTGAACTAACCCCTTAAGGTACGTATTTGTACTGATATGCACCTTTTAGGAGTATTATATTATATATGTCCTTTTAAGGGTACTGCCCCAGCAACAAGCTGTTGGTACAATTTTGACACCCTTTTTCTCTGTGTATACTCAAATAAGTACTGAGTGGGTAATATTAATTAAGTAAATGGACTTACTATAGAGTTATAGTTAGGGTTTGGTTTAGGGTTAATAAGAAATTATGCATTATTTACTGTTATTGCTATAGTCAGTACATGCAGTAACATGTAACTAATTCACCTTAAAATAAAGATTTACATTTCTTTTTCCTAGATTTTGGTATGAAAAGTGACCTGGACATGAGATTCACCCAAACAACATGCAAACGCATGTCCCTATCACAAAGCTGTTTAGCTTCTATTTCCCAGCGCTCTGCAAATGCACAGTAGATGATTCAATACATTTCTATTAGCATTTTTAAAGTGAATTAGCACTCAGTAAATTGCTGTGACCCTCAATAGAAATTAAATTGCTTCAGTCTATCAGACCATCAGTGTGATTACATTTGGTGGCAGTGGAATCTTTTCAGCTTTAAACACAATTATGGTATTGTTTGTTGGCTTAATGTCTGTGAAATGGCCAAAATGCAGATTGCCGCGTTTGGCATCTTAAAGGTCAAAGAAAGCTCTGCGAGACGGGAATAAATAAGGAATACAGTCGAAATACAGAGCTTAGCGTATTTTAAATAAGTTAACTCATTTTACGACCGCAAGTCTTAATGTGATCAGTAAATCAAACGGTGCTAATGGCGGGTATATAAACGTACTTACTTTCTTATTGACTCTAACTGCAATGCATTAACACAAATGTGGGGTGTTCGGAACCATTAAACGACACTTAATGCTTTAATCAAGATATTTGTCCGAACCCATATTGCCTGCTTAAGCTTTAAATCCCAGTAGGACTAGAAGGCCTCTTAGTGACGTGAAGAGAACTCTCCTGGTTCGAGAGCCACGTTCAGTACCCACCACCCGGTGTTTTGGCCTTGCCCTCCACGGTCTTGGCTTTTGAGAGACCAATCGACTCTTTCTCACCCTATACAATCTGTCCATTTTCCCTGTCGTTCATCAACCTTTTCTTTGCTCTTTAGACTGTTCCAGTAATGGCTTTGAACAAGGCTACTTGAAACTGTGCCAGATTCGAAAAGTGAGAGAGGGAGAAAAAGAGAGAGAGAGAGAGAGAGAGAGACAAAGAGGGAGGAGGGTGCAAAGAGAGAGAGAGAGAGAGAGAGAGAGAGAGAGAGAGAGAGAGAGAGAGAGAGAGAGAGAGAGCAAGAGATGACTTTTTGATTATTTTTCTAAATGACACTTCAGCCCTCCACCCCGGCTGTGTAATTGTGATTACTGTGCCTCTATTTTTGGGCGGTAGTGCTGCGAGCCAGCAACAGTAAATAGCTGATGCTCTCCTCTGGCTTTAAGAGGACACGGGCGCAGGGGGCTGAGCAAGGTGAAACGCCAACCGCCCCACGCGCTCCGGCTCCAGACCCGCTAATGCACCGTCCCCTATCCGAAGAGATGCCAAATTTGCTGATCTAAGGTCTGATAGAACAGCCAATTTAGGCTCTAGATAAACACAACGCTAAACTGGTCTCGTAAGCTGATGTTGGCTGTGTGTGTGTGTGTGTGTGTGTGTGTGTGTGTGTGTGTGTGTGTGTGTGTGTGTGTGTGTGTGTGTGTGTGTTCCTCCGTAATTTCCAATGTAAACAGGCAAAAGAAACTGCAACAATCCGATCTTTCATATTGCAGCTAATCTAGTTTGCCGTAGAGTTAGCTAAGCGCCGAGGAATGACTGATCAAATTAAGAAAACGAGAGGCAAAAGATAGTCCCTCGTTCTGTTCTTCCTGGAGGGTGTAATGGGCTCTTGGCAGACATTTAAATGTTCTCTTACACTCGCCACTGTTGTTTAGAGCATGAAGGTCAGCCTCGCTGCCGAGGGCTGAGGTTACTATGGCGATGAAGTTAAGGGGACAGGTCTGTTGAAGGAGGGTGCTAACAAAGCCAGACGTGTGACCCCCCAGCATTCAAGGTCATTCCTGAAAAAAAAAACTCCCCACTGAATACAAAGTCGTGCATTCAAATGAGGCTGTTTTGTAATGTCTTTTCTGTTTTCCCCCCAGAGACCAGAGGTGGCCACAGAACATACTAGCCGCGGGGTGTCTTCAGCCTGAGCCGGTGGCCACATGCAGACCGTTCACCTTTAAGACTTTCCGCCTCCATAAGTTACCACAGCAACACTTCCACCAACCACTTAATTACATGTTGTACATTTTGGCCAATGCTTGAAGTTTTTCACTCCTGTCTGCGACACTAATGCTGAGATATAGCGCTCCTTTTCTTGCTTTGAAGAAGTCAGAAAAAAAGTATTTTGCCTGTAACAATCCACATGATCGGTTGCTGGCAGGCAGAAGCAGCAACAAAAGGTCAAAGGTCAAATTAAATGAAAGGGGCCCCATCAGATGCATACAAGAGTGTAAAACAGAGGAGTGTGTACTGTAATAATATTGTCAGCAAAAAAAATCATACTGGCTCAAATATAAAATAAATGTTCATACAAGTGGCTAAATTGATTATAAATGTGTACTATCTATATCTATCTATCTATCCACACACACACACACACACACACACACACACACACACACACACACACAGTAACATAATCAACTACCACTGAAAAGTTTAGGGTCTGTTCACAAAACATTATATAGACAAAAATATTAGAATGCAACATTAAAAGTAACAATCTAAAAACCAAATAATAAGAAATGTTTCTTGAGCATCAAATAGGCATATTAGAATGATTTCTGAAGGATCGTGAGACATTGAAGACTGGAGTAATGATGCTGAAAATTCAGCTTTGCCATCGCAGAATAAATTACATTTTTAAATATATTCAAAATGAAATAATCAAACTATTTTTTCTTTTACTGTATTTTTCATCACATACATGCTGGTGAGAATAAGAGACTTCCTTCAACAAATTACAAATCTGACTGACTTTAAACTTTTGAAGGTTAGTGTAATTAAATAACAATAATAGGAAGAATTATCCTTTTTAAGGTAAAATCTTTTCTTTTCTTTTTTCACACCCAATACTTATCCGATTAAATTTGTGAAAAGATGCAGCTTCGTTTTCATTTACATCAGATATGGCGTCTACCCTGAGTGAGGTCAAATAAGGCCTCAGGTCAAAGAAAACGCATGATGATGACCTTTCTCAGAAACACAAAGCGAAGGATAGGCAGAGTGAGGATCACAGACCAGGAAAGAGACACCATGATTCTTCTGCCACTGAGCTCACTGTGTCACCACCCACCGCTGTTGTAAGTGTCACTCTGGATTGGGTGCACTGGAGTGGATTAATGGTCCTATCACCCATTTGACAAAATAACACTTCACCTGACATTCAACCTTTTTTTGGGGGGGGATTTTCTTTAAATCATAGTCTGTACCTGTGACGTGATTAATTCTCACATCCTGAGTGTGATGAGGTGTGAAAGAGTGGCGGAGTTCTGATTCCAGATTTCACCCCCCAAGTCACCATCACTCCTGAACCATGCCAGTTCTGTGCCAGTTACAGTCACAGGAAGAAACTCGATTTCCTGCTGTGCTTTGAGGTGGTGACCTTGTATGAACTGACAGGTTTGTCTGTTTATAAAGCACCTCTTTCTAAGAGATGTCTGTTCTACATAATGCAAGAACAAACATTCAAACAAACATTTCTGCTGCTTTAACTGCTATGTAGTAGTTTGAAATAATCTCAAAACGAAGTTTAAGTAATGTTTTAAAGTCAACATGGGAACGAATTGGATCATGAAAAAAAGGGCTCTATTTCAGGTTATTTAAAGAGAGTGGTTGAAAAATATATGGTTTATGGATATGCAAACTATATTTTGCAACAATAAGGTGGCAGAATTCTCAAAGAAAAAAAAAACAGAACTCATATGACGAGCAATGTGTATCAAGAAATTACACTATCATGCAAAAGTTTGAGGTCGGTGAGATTTACAGAACACAGTGAGAACATTAGTGTTGTGAAAGATTATTGCAATTTAAAGTAATGTTTCTATTTGAATAAATGTTAAGATGTGATTTATTCTGTGATGGCAAAGCTCAGTATTCAGCATCATCACCCCAGTCTTCAGAGTCACATGATCCTTCAGAAATCATTCTAATAGGCTGATTTAGTGCTCTAGAAACTCCTTATTTATTAGTGTTGAAAGCAGTTGTGCTGCTTAATGTTTTTAATGAAACACACATATATATATATATATATATATATATATATATATATATATATATATATATATTATTTTATAAAATGCTGACCCCAAACAGTAGTGTAAATGAGGTTAACAACATAGACACACTTCTGAGTTAAATCTTGATCGAAAAATGCAGGCAATCTGCCACCCTGGAAGTGTACATCTGGGTATATGATGCGTAAAATGCCAATGACGTTTTTGTAAATGACATAAAATAAGGACTGCTGCCTGCATGCCAGCTGGCAGAACCTTGGAGAGTGTGTAAGGAATGAGGAGAAGATAGGATAGAGAGAGAGAGATAGAGAGGGGGAAACATTGTGAGGATGTAAGTGTGTGTAGGTCAAGTCATTCTTGCTGACTCAGAAAGCTTAACAGAGGTCAGGGCATCTTCAGATGACTGATACTCACTGTTCTCTCCTCCTCTCCCTTACAATACTGCTGCTAATTATATCAACTACTTCATTCATCTGCTCCAGAGATACGCTTACCTCAGAGACCTTCAGGACCATAAAAAAATAATAATAATAATTCTATGGCTACAGATAAATGAATAACAGAGCATAAGCAAGCATGACTCACTGAAATGGTAATAAAAACTCGATTTTTGACAAGTTCTGAACAAAATGTGAGCAATGCTTAAATGTACAAAACTCTGTTGTGGTGCTTATGTGTTCTGGGTAATATCTAGGGCATTGCCATTGCTAATTAAACAAAAGCAGGATTAATTAATCAATAAATCAAGACATTAATACTAATCAAGACATGAATTAAATGGAATAATACATATAATAAACTATATAAAAATATAATTTATAATATAATATAAGCTGGGCAATTGATTAATAAATCAAAATAATAGTTTGTTTACATAATGTGTATGCTGTTTATAATTATTATGTATATATAAATACACACACACATGCATGTATTTAAGAAAATTGTAATATTTATAAAAATATATATATATTAAAATGTATCATATATATAAATATTTTATAAATATTGAAATTTTCTTAAATATATACATGCATGTGTGTGTGTATTTATATACACAAAATAATTATAAACAGCATACACACATATGTAAACAAACTTTTATTTAGAATGTGATTAATCGTGATTAATTGATTGCCCAGCACTAAATATAAGAATAAATAAATTAGTGTTGCACGATATACCGGTACTAGAAAAGTATTGCGATACCCTGCTATTACAAACGGTAGTACGATATGGAATTTTATTAGTACCGGTACTTTAAGAAGGACCGCGCGTTAATAAGAGCTGTATTTATTTGTGTCAATGAGTGACAGCAGGAGTCAGGATGTGTGTGCAGAGCTCTGCTTCCACCGTTCACAAAACATTGGAAGCAGAAGAG
This sequence comes from Gobiocypris rarus, assembly GCA_023029165.1. Classification (NCBI taxonomy): domain Eukaryota; kingdom Metazoa; phylum Chordata; class Actinopteri; order Cypriniformes; family Gobionidae; genus Gobiocypris; species Gobiocypris rarus. The sequence goes on along the minus strand of CM040911.1, from coordinate 28,160,856 downwards.
TTAAATATACACGCGCAGCGCATGTCAAAGAAAGCAACAGAAACATTTACAAAAACAAAATATAGCGCGGCGCGGGATGTGCTCGCGCTGCTGGACTCTGACCTGAAGCTCGTGCACACGCATTTCAGACAACATGCGATCGCGATTCAGTTCTTTCGGATTATCGGTTTCAATTGTCAAAAATATGTAAAAATGCACATCCTGTATTCAGGTAAACACAGTCGGGGGTGTCTTAAGTGAACGTGTACAGTTGAGGTAATTGGATCGGTGTTAAGCCAGATCTAATATTCTGTGTGATTAATGTTAATCAAACAACAATGAAAAAAAGAAAACCACCCCATGACTGGCTAAATAATTTTAATATATTCATTAATTTATTGAGTGAAGACTAATCAGTTTTTTTTTATTTCTTTATTGACTTGCTATACTGTTAAATAGACCTATAGCTGAAAAATAAAGCACTGTTTTTTTCATATTGTTTGTAATTTGCATTTTTAGCTTATTTTTAAAAACAAAGATAAAATAAAAAAATGCAATTAGAAGAAATGGTCAAAAACCAGGGCAGGAACATGCTGGCCAAGTGAGTTTTTAGTTAAAAAAAATTAAATAAGAATGATTAATAAGTTCTGTTGTCATATTATTCAATTACTTTTACTGGTATTTTGAACGTGGTATCGATTTAGTATCGGTATCGAGGTATTTTAGTCTGGTATCGTATCGAAGTCATAATTTTGGTATCGTGACAACACTAAAATAAAAAAATAAATACAGACTGAGGTTACAATATTTTGATATTCTGGTGTAGTCTGATCTTTTAGGTATTTAAAAAAAAGTATAATAATAAATTCTAATCATTTAGCGACAGATGTTTGTTCAAATCCATAACACTATCTATAAGCAATAGCTAAAAATCTGTGTTTATAGGTTACATAAAACGGCTTCAGAGCTGAAGTCGTTTAGCAAAGTCAATGCTCGGTTGTTCTTAAAGGCGACTCTAACTCATGTTATCATCACAGTGTAAGATGAGGATTAGTGTGGTCCACTACGCCTCTAACAGGTTTTCTCAGTATAAAGCATTCAGATGGAAACAGGCTGCAAAAAAGGGGTGATGTGTGCGGGAGAGAGATGTTTGACAGAATCTAATAAAGCCAGCCAACAGAACTGTTCAACTCTGCAGCTGCAGCTACAGTAATTACAAAACACTGCACCTGACAATCAGACTCTCTCTCTCACCATTTCCTTCCCCTCTCTCTCTCTCTCTCTCTCTCTCTCTCTCTCTCTCTCTCTCTCTCTCTCTCTCTCTCTCTCTCTCTCTCTCTCTCTCTCTCTCTCTCTCTTTGCAGAGTTGCCGTAAAATCCAGAGTGAAGAGAAAATGCCACAGAGGTCAAGGTGTGTAATGAAGCATTCTGATAGTGTGAATGGTTATTAAGTGCTGGGAGAACACACTCAGTTTCCCCAGTTTGGCCTCTATGGGAGCCCACTTCTACGGCAGAGGCAGGATAGTGTGCAAACTGAAGGTCATTCGGTGGCTCAGGAACAAGCCTCTGGAAATTGAGTTTGATGTAGTTGTTAACTGACTGTTGGTAGAGGCTGGTAAAAGTTGTCGATAAACTTTTTTGTGTATTTATTCTTTTAAATAAAAGATGTTTAGGCTTATTAACTGAGCGCTGGTTAAAAGTTTAAAAGTTTTAAATTATGGATTTTAGAAAATGACCTTTCATGTAGTGTGTAACATAGCTGAATGAAAACATCCTGCAAAGTTTTAAATCTGAAAGTGCACTGTATAAAAAGTTATTGTCTCTAAAAAGTAAGAGTTGACTCTTGAGTCAATTAAACAAATAATTTTTCGAATGGATCGCAAGCCGTTTCGTTGTGACGTCAAGATGAAACATTAGCATATTGCCCGGACACTTATTGCACGCGCAGACACCAGGGAAAGCGTGAACCACCTCAAACACTGCAGCTGATTCCTGTGGATACTGATAGCATCATGTCAGAAGACGCTGTGCTCTACAATGTGTTTATTGTGTAGATATCTGACTAACCGGCTAACTCACGTTATTACTGTCTAACTGAAATACTACTGTAAATCAGCTGTGGGCTACTTTTCCCTAAAACTGTGTCTATTAATGCAGATTGTCTGTCATTCTTACTACTTTGAGTAAAGATAAAGAATGAAGCAAGATATGTTTTGAAAACGTTAAAGTTGCATCAGTCATTCACGTTAGTGCTGGGCTAAAATATGCAATGTTATAGAAACAGTTCCCGCATGTGCACCGCAATAAATTAAGAAGCCACAAACAGGTTTGCTGATGGACGCGCGCACACACAGGTTTGTTGATGGACGCACACTTGTTAATGCCAATGGTGAGGAATTACATTTGAAACATCTCATAATATACCTCAAACTGAGCAGCATCACTGAGAAACGTCCTGCTCAAGGTTGGGGTTGAATAACTAGTTCTTCCAATGTTTCATCGATTGGAACTTGCGCTGGGATTGGTGTAAAATCGACGTCATCATTTACAGTGTGTACTATCGCTGAACTTTAGGAACAGAAAGCCTCCGGACGGAGCTGGAGTTCAGTTATGGAAATGGGCGCTTGTTTCCGAAATACACGCTGTACTCTACCAAAAAGTAGGCTTGTGAAAAGGAGGGATTTAGAGAGACTGAGTCGTTTGACATTGAACATTGTGGTGGTGTGCAATGTATATTATGAGAAAATGAAACCTGAAATGACCTTTAATGCATGTAAACTTGTTGTTGGAGACCTCCAAAACTAAATTAGGAAACTTTCAAATAGCATAATAGGGGCACTTTAAAGTATTTTTTTCTTATCAAAAACCTTACCAGACTATCATCTAACATCTCTAACATCTTATTTTACGCAATAAATAGAGTAATATTTATTTAGCATTTAAAATAGTCTAGCAACAATTTTACCGGCCTCTACAAACAGTAAATTATGGAAAATATGTGTTTCTTAAAAACAAACAAAATTACATTAAAAAAAATACTCAGTCTGTAGCTCCAACACCCTTTACCATCAGTCCGTTAACAATCTTGTACTTCTGCCATGTATAAAAAATAAAAATATATCAAATACACAGAAATTCTCAGTTTACCAAAAAGCTTTATCAGTCTTTACTGATAAACATCTATTTAAAATTATTAATAATAATAATAATAATAATAATAATAATAATAATACACAGAAACAACTTTATGAGTCTTTACCAAAAGTCTGGTAACAATCTGATCCACTGTAGAATTTGTTTATTTGTAACGTAGATGTTTACGATGCTTCAATTAGCGAGCTACGGCCTGCCTCATCGATGGCAACCTTGCCAACCAGATGTGCATTTGCTCAAATACGCGGAGATAACGCAAGTGCACGAGCGAACGAGTCCGATCCAATCGTCGCACTTCACAGCAATTTGTCACAGGCTCGAAGAGCTCTTTCCAAGTTGCGTTCATGAATTAAACGACTCCTGAGTGAATGTCACATGTGTAGAAGGGAGAGCAGATGCGACAGATGGGCTCCAAGAGTCTCTCTCTCTCTCTCTCTCTGCCTGCTCTCAAAAGCCACAGTAAAATATTGAGCCATTAGGGCCTTTTGTCAGAGTGAATCAGGTGTGATGGGGTGGGGTGTGGGGTGTGTGTGTGGGGGGGGAGGTTTGAGAAAGCAGAGGATTGAAGCTCGACTCCTGAACTCAGAGGCATAAAAGGCACAACTGCCAAAAATCCTGCTCGTGCACATACAAACACACAGACGGCAGCTGTAGGGAAAACTCAGATAGTCACTCTCTCCCTCCCTCCCTGACTTATTCTCACTCTCTCGTGCTTTTCTCTCTCTCGCTCGCTCAAATCCTTCACTCCAAACAAGCTATGCTTTTACACGGTGCATTGTGTTTAATGTTCCAAACACCAAATCTGAGAGGCTTGAACGCCGTCTCTGAAATCTCTCCCATGGCATGCATAAATTCCCACTAAATTAGAATATAAAAGACGTGCAGAATGAAATCTATTTGCCACAGCGCATGTATATGTATTTTGTGCTTCTGAAAGGTCACATTCAGGCTTGGTGCAATCCAGCAACATGCAATTATTCACTCCCTAACAGGATAGAAGCCGTAGTTTTATTGTTTAGTCGGCCAATATTTTGGTTTACATTTTTCTAAGCCTGTGTCTCGTTTTATTTTCGGCAGTATTTAACAGCGTTATTTTGGGACGAAAGTTCACTGTATAAATACGGTCAAAGGACTGTATATCATGCAAATGCAGCAAATAATAATGCAGTGATTTGCAAAAGCAAAATGTCAAATCCAAGTTTAAAAAAAAAAAACAACCAAAAAGCATTCAATTAAAACAGGCGAGCAGTAAAACCAGAAATAATGCACGCAAATGTACCTAAGCATGCATTGTGCTCACAGTAGCACCATTCCATTGTGAACATGTCATGCGCTATCAAGGTGACTAAGACAAAGATTTCAAACTAAACTGTTTCCATAGCACCCCAGAATGCTAGAAAACATCCAAACGTTTTAAAAAGCCAGCAATCAAAGTAAATTGCAGCATGCAGGCTTTAAAAGAAAAGTCGCATTGTTCCCTTCTTTCTAAACAAAGTTTAGGAGCATAAAACTGAAGAGAGATGGATAGAGCATGTGGGTGAGGAGGAGAAAGATGAAGGAAGATATGAAATGAAAGGTCATGGGGAAGCAGGATGGTGGCAGAGAGCAAGCTTGTTATCCGTTTCAGGGGTAGAGAGGGCTTGGCTGAGCAAAGCTCAAGGGAGCAAGGTCAGTCCTCCAGTAAAAGGAAGAAAATGAAAGTCAGAAAGTTCTGCTGTAGCTGTAAAAAGCACATTATTTGATCCGTGTCAAATTTAGACCAGGTCAAAAATACCATTGTAACCTCTGTCCTATGCAGATATTCTGTCTGATGAAGCTAATCATTTCTTTGAATTGTAAATATAGGGATGCACAATATAAAAATTATATAAAAATATAAAAAGTCTGATGTACATAAACCAATAATTTTCATACATTTTTCATATAATTTCAATTATTTCTAATATAATGGTTATGTACTTTATGTTAAGTGTGAATTGAAGTGTCACAACATTATGTAGCGTATGAAGCGGATATTCATTTTGAGATTTGTTACAAAAATTAATTAACAGTGTTTTTAAAGATGAACTTTAAGTATGTTTTTCATCTAAATAAAAAAACAATTATATGCAATGCTAACATGTATGGATAAATGAAAACATTTCTTACTTCGGCCAATATAGCACTGATATATTGTGCATTTGTAATTGACAACCATATTTAGTGACGGTTGTGACTCTCAAATCATCTTTGAACCTACGATGCATATCGCAATATACCAATCCAATCTGTAACAAGAGCTACATATCAAAGATGGTGACTTATATGACTCCGGAAGAAATATGATGGGACAAAACCAAATGGAACTAAAGCATTTAGATGACACTCAGCTCATATGGAAATCTCTGTGAGTGCAGAAAAATGTAAGAAAGTCATGAAAAGTGTGATTGTCTCTCGATTATAACTGAACTATGTGTCAAAGTAACCTTATTTAGCACTCTAAAACAGGACTGACAACTGTATTCTGTGTGATTGCAGCCATTAAATGTAAAAGGAAAAAGAAAAAGGGAACGTTAATGAGAAAGAAACAAGAGAAAACATCCCCAATGTGTTTGCCGTATTGTAATTTGCTCTTGTCGTGTAGAAAGGGGGACTTTGGTTCACAAAGCTAGTAAAATCCCCTTCATTCCCAGTCATTCTGTGGTGATTGCCATCCGTCTGCTTCTTCATAAACAAAAGGATTGGCAGTGTGTGCCAACCATGGGACACCTGGCACCCAGAGAAAGCGGCCTGCATCCCATCATGGTCTAAAACCCTACTCACTCTTGATACAAAATAATTAGCAGAGATGGCACCACCGCCCTGAGTGCGAGACTTCGAGTCACCAGGGTGCAGGAGATTGCGAAAGACTTAAAAGAGCTCCCTTTGACACCCAGGGAGGTGCGGTCAGCCTGTTTGGACCACTGCGACAGATCAAACCGAGAAGGAGGTGGGGTGAAAGTCACTTTTTCCACCGCTTTCTTCTTGCAGTTGCGCTTTCTATTTATCGTAGCAGAACACGGCATGCATCTCTGCTTGATTCTCTGCAGCGTGTGATAATTTTAATTAAGTCTGGACCCCTAAACTGAAGTCAGTTGGCCTTTCTTCTCCTGACGAGTCACGCTGTGAGCCATTTAGTCTTCGTTTGGGTGCCCTTAACGTTGGCACTTCAAACAGACATGTGCCATGCAGTTTGCTAGCTTTTTTATATGCTAGTTGTGTTTACTGATTTACGATTCATTTTATTTTTTGCCAGTTTTCCTCTTTCAACGACACCAAAGGAAAGGTGGCTGAAATTAGACAGATCAAAAAAAGTCAGACTTAACCCCTACACCACAGCTTCGGCATTAAATTAGCAATTCGTCCCACAGACACCCCTGAAAATCATGTTTTGATGGTACCTGCAATATGTGGCCACTCGGAGGAAGTGCCGGAAGGCCAGACCTTTAGGACAATTAGAAAACACTCTAGGGTCTCTGAGCGGTCTCGACAGCATTTCGACAGAAACGCAGATTGAACATCTGCGTGCGTGGCTGCTGTTTGGACGCTGGGGAAGCAGTGTGTTGTCATTAAGGCGGGTGACGGGGGCACCGGGCCCAGACCCCTTCCTCGCCAGCCCCGGCCCACCCTCCCACCAGCTGTTTGGAAGGATGGATGACAACCACCTGCTGTGGAGGGAAATTAGAGCGCTTGTACTCGTCTTCTTTTTAATCATCTGAAATATTCACTCCCTCATTGAGATATTCGGCTCCCGAGGCAACGGCACCAGCAGGCCGGTCGCCTCCTCGTCGACATCGGGATGAAACTGACAAGCTGTCTTTTCAAAAGAGTCCCTGTGACATTTCAAACCGTCACTTCCCCCCACGGCGCTGATAAAGACTTTCGGGAGGACCTGAAATACACAGCAAAACTTATTCGCAGACAGTGAAAACAATTACAAAATCTATCTCTCCTTTAATCCATTTCAAGGTGACATTTAATGCCAAGTTATTCTTGTTGGAAACCTTCAGGGGACGATAAATCAGTCAGCAAAATATAATTCATTTTAATGGATTGTGAGTGTTTTTATTTTCATAAGTCAAATCTAAAAAGGATCACTGCCTGGGAAGGAAGCCAGCGTAGGGGAGGGCAGCGGGTGCTCGGGCTCCGTGCTGGAGCGGCTTGCCTAAGGAAGTATCATTTCCTGAAGTCTGGTATATATATATGATATGATATTTGGCATATATATATCATTGCAAATGTGTTTGTCATTAAAATGCGGAGGGATATGTCCAAACTTGCTTTGGCGCACGTGGCATGTCTATCCAATTAGAATCTGACAAAAGCTTTATTTATGATTCAGAGGCGTAGATTTACTCACTGCAGAAGGTAAATTTGCTTGTTTAACTAAATATATAAAACATACTCATGCACAAATTTCTCTATTCTTTCATTCCTGTTCATCCTGTCTCGGATGCATTTTGTGAGGGACTACTTAACCTTGGCCTCTCGCTACACTACTCCACGGGATCCATCTCCAGCGACAAACCCACAACCCCCATGGTGCACATTCAACCTTACTGTGCTCTCCAATGACGTATTATGCATGACCCGGGCCCATGGAGTGGGGCGACGTGAGAGTTTGTTAAAAAAAACAAAAACAAAGAAAGCCAGGTAATGCATTGGCATTTGAGTTAATTAGCGCTGCAGCCTGGAGAGTCCTTCAGCGCTTCCTTGCTTGCTCGCTTCAAACAGCGCAAACAGTCATGAAGAGCTCGCTAACGCGCACACACGCTCGCAATGTGTGCCAGCATGCGCCAAATATATTTATCAATCCAATCTGCTTCATCCATTTATCCTTCTCGCCTCCCCCGCCTCTATCTCCGCATCTACAGAAGCAACACAGCAGAACCCCACAGTTGTTGACACTCATCTGAGAGGACATGCCCTTTAAGAGAGGCTGAGTCTCTGAGCAAATTCGGTCTAATTATATGCGGATGAGGCCTTTTCTTCCATCTTATGTGTCTCTTTTCTCTCCCTCACACCACGTTGGCACCGGTCCACTAGAGCCCCTACGCAGCTCTAGTGTACGGTATACAGCCATTCTTCGCAGTGTAAGCCCGGTAATTGTATATGATGCCTAATACCTTTGAGGCTTCATTAAAGCTTTGCATCAAGCTGCGGGGAGAAAAAAAAAAACAAGCTGTACCTTCTAGTGAGCATAAGGTGGAAGGAGAGAGGGGGACAGAAAGAAGGCCATTTAAAGCTTTCAAAGCATTTTGAGTGGGAGAGGTAGTTATCCCAATGGGACATTGTTTTATGTGCTTTTTTCAATGTTACTCGTGCACGCCGTGTAACAGCGTGTTAGCGTTCAGATGGCCCTGCGCCAAATAAGCACCCATGCTGTCAGCCCAATCAGATTTTGCAGGGACGCTGAGGAGAGACAACTCTAGTTATAATTTCTCTCTCATCGCTGCTTCTTTCTCTCGAGCTCACACTGACTGTTTTCATGCTGAGCATTTAAATGTTCTCGTTTCTTCGCATCCGCCTCTTAGAGCTGATGAGAGAACTACGAGCGTATCAATCTTCTCCGCCGAAGTACAAATTAAAAAAATAATCGCCAAAAGGCGCCTCTCAAAGTTCACAACGGACCACGGTCTAAATTACGCTGCGATAATCCTGTTTTCCAAGCGTCACGTTTGAGAGTGAAAGGAAGCTGTCACTCAAGACATGCTTTTGCTTCCATGCTCCTGGACAGCTTTGTGGAATATCAGCCCGGTGCAGACTTCCTGTGAGCTCACGGCGCAACGGGACACAGAGGTGCCTCTCTCTCTCTAAGAGCCGGCCTGGCAGGTGGAGGCTTATTTGAGACCACATCTTGGAAGCTTGAAGATCACAGAAGCCCCCCTGAGTCAAAAGTTATTACCACTCCAAGGCTATCTCCACAGGTGAACGGGTGGTGCCAGTAGGGGGATTGGAAATGTCATGGTCCCTATAGAAATGGGTCCCTTTTTTCCCGGTTAAATCCTAATAGAGCACCGAGCTGATTTAATTGGTGCACTCTATGCCTAGGGAGTGGTGGAAAAGATCGCAATCGGCCGGTGCGGCTTCAGGCACAGTGGGACCAGCCAAAGCTGATCTGATAGTGCCACTCAATGCAGAAGATTGAGCTGAAGCCAAAGCAGATCTTTTGACCCACCAAAAAAAACTTCGAAATGTGGACAATCTCAGAAAAGCATTTTACCTGAAACGTTTTACCTCTTCATTCGGCTTCTGTCTTTCTCTTCAACCTAAAATAGCCAGCGGTTTGAGGCTTGCTATCTCTCAGAGATTTGCTCATGTTAGAAGGGCCTGAAAATTCTTCTCAATCACGGTCAATCTTCTTAAAAACAGCTTGTCCTTTTAAACAAATGTGACCAGGCGTATCCATCAACACATGACCCAATGACTCAGTTTAATGACAATTAAGGCAATTTGTGCTTACAAAGAGACCCTGTTCGAAGATTTATTTGGATAACAACAAGCAAATCACAAAAAGAAGATAGTCAGACAATACATTAAGGGGCAAAAACATATGTGCAGGTTTATATCATAGACTGTATAAAAATATGGACGTAGTGTCCGTGACGTCACCCATAGGATTCTGAAGAGCAGTTTTGAAGCATAAAGCAGTGACGAGCTGGCTGTTGCCATATTAGCCGCGCGTCATCGTGCGTCACAAATTTCAAAATCTTCTTATAATTAAAGGCACAATATGTAAGATTTTTGGATTAAAACTAGAACAATGTTATATATTATGCTGACTTGTGTACTTACATTATCCTAAACGTTTCCAACATTTAAATCCAGAGAAATAAACTATTTTAACCAGGACACGGACCATGTCCGTGCGTCACCAATCAATAACATCATACCCGCGTTACCCTCGATTTCCGGTTTTATTTTGTAGAATCCATGGAAACACCAAAAACGATTTATTATTATATTATGTGTTTTATCAGGTGAGCAACTGTTTGGATACATTCATCAACAGAAAACTAATCATTGTTATAAAGCTCAACAGTTTGAACTCGCGGTAGAGTTAAACAATAAGACTATGTTTTACCATGCCTAATATCGATCTAGCTTACTGCAGTGTGCAACAAGTGTCTCATAGTGACCGTAGAGTGAGTAATGGCCTAGCTCCGCTCCAAAGGCTTTCAGACCCACCCTGCTTCATATTACAGTAACGTTAATAAATCTTTAATACATTAGCTCATTCATGAATATGATTTCTGCACGAGTTCCATTGGATTATTTTCTTTTCCACGTTATCAAGCTACAACTCTCTTTTGTATACGCAACCTCTAGAGGCGAAAAATTACATACTGTGCCTTTAAAGATTATAATCAAAACTAAAAGCTCAATGTGTTGCCTACCGCTATTTTCAAGCCTCAAGCATCTCAACTAAACCAAAACACTAATTAAATATAGCTTAAACATGTTATCCCAACGTAAAGCTTCAACATAGATGATTTGTTCACTTTTCAGTGCAAATTTTGAGATATTACAGAATCTAAAACCATAAAAAAAAACTTTTTGTTTTCAGAGACAAAGATAAAGCCAGCCTGTATGATGCAACATTGTGTCGCCACAGCTCTGACGACATCTACAAGACCTTGATTCCAGCTTTCATGCCCTCTAAAGCATCTTAGAGCACAGGGACTTTGATGAGGAAAAAGCAATTAACAGAGAGTGATTAGAGTGATTAAGTTAGCCAAATGTGGTCAAGCTCTTTTCCATTCGACAACGTGATTTAAAGACACCCAGGTAAATAATGCAATAAAAGACAAAAATTAGCCTTATGATGGGTGTAGCACAGGGGCCTTCTGGTGCATACAAGGCAGCTAAACTAAGGCCAATCCATCACCGCAAGGTTATAAATGATGTACTCTGGGGAGGTCCTGCACAACAAGATGTACTGCTGAACTACAGACTTAAGGAGAAGAGAAAGAAAATAGTGGAATCAAAATGGAAATCATTGCCAAGAAGCAGTTTAACTTCCAATTCTCCTGTGGGCGTTTTAAAATCATCCCCCCTTGACTCCTGGAAACACAGCCAATACTTAGAGCAAACAAAGGTCAGGGAGAGTGTTAAATCATTTGTCTCATTTTTCTTTCAAACAGTCCCGCTAAGATAGATCTCGCCGCCTGCATTTTAGAGCCCGTAACTGTGAGCGAGTCGCAGGGTTGAAAGCTTCTGAGCCGCTCCGACAACTGAGGGGAAATCTTCTGGGTACCCTGTGTTTTATTTTTCCTTCAGCAAAATGTTTTAAAGATCATTTACACACCAACCGCTACAAGACAGGTCCCTAGCGCATTCTGCCATGAAAGAAGAAATATTAAGCTTTTATTACATACAAATGCGTACTACGGCATTCATGCACAATTAGAACACCCACAACATTGGGGGTATTGAGAAAGAGGACGAGGAGAATATGGGGGCAAATTTGCCTGGTTAGCAGACAAATGCTGTAATTACATCATTCTGCTGGAAAAATGTCTCTGAGTCAGCATTAAGGACAATGAGTGCCACTTAAAGTCCCCCTGTAGTCGATAATTTCATCCCTTAAAACTCATCTTTGATCACCAAACGACATTTCAGTTGTCTTTGCTAATTTTTTCAAAAAGCCACACTGATTGGACAAAATCAATAGGAGAGCTACTTAAACCACAAAGTATCAAAAGTTACATCCAGTCATAAACATCTGCTTATCAGTCTGTCATCCCTGAACATACAATATGCAATGCAATAAATACAAAATATATATAGATAGTGGGTATGCATAATATATTTTTTATGTAAACTTTCTTTTATTGCTGTCAATAGATAATAAAAAAAAATACTAAATGAAGGCCAGTTTCACTGATACTAATACTGATACTGACTATAAAATCTATTTTTCCCAATTTTAAACAATAACTATAGTCATTCAACATTACAGTGTAATTGAACACTTTTTAACATTTATCAGGCTTCAAACTTATTATGAATTAAATATAGATTAATCCTTGTTAAAGCTATAAAAAATGATTTAGTCAAGAGCAGTGACATTAATCAGACATCATTAGTTGCTGCTGTGACTTTAAGATCTGCCGCTACCGAACATGACACGGATCTGACGCGCTGTCACGCACGTCCCATTTCCTCACAACTCTAAGTTCATTTAAGACATTATTTAACTCATTTAAAACTGTTCTTACGAGGATACTCAACAAAACAGACATTAAGGCATAATTCTGTGCGTTATAGTTTGTTCAAGAACGAAAGAACTCGATTCTGGCGCGTAACCCACACAACTAATCCTAGTTGGCAATGCATATCATATGCACGTAAGAAGTCCTTTTGGGATATAAATCGCACAATAAATACAATTTCAAGAGAACGTGTTGATCTATAGGAGCACATTCTGTGTTAAAAGCTGGAAAGACAGTGAAAAGTGGCAACTTCGCAGTGAGTCATGGACGTAAGGGCAGAGCAAGTTTAAATATCCTTTCTAGTCTGAATTTCCATCATGTAATGCCGCTGTTTTGGGGTATTTTTTAAATATAAATTACTTGTAATTGAGCACACACTTTGAGTTTTTAATGGGTTATGTTGTAGCCCTGCTTGTTTTTATTAAATATATGTATTGGCTGCATGATTATTTCACTGTATATACTGCCATGCGAGCCTAAAATTAAAGCTGGTCGAGCCGCAGGAGGCTATGCAGACATATTTAAATGTTTTTTCCTTGTGAAAAAATGTCTTCATGTCTTTAAATAGTTTGAATGTGACTACACTATTGCTTCATCTAGTATACGGGGATCCAAGAATATGTAAATTAGCCTTTACTGGTATCGCTCTTTACAACGTCGGAAAAGTAACAGCAATTAACATGATTAGCCTTTGGTTTGACTATGTTATCAAACAGCCAATAATGTGTTGGTAATGTTACACAAACCATGTTTACAATCGCCATCTCAGTCTGCCTTCTAAAAATCAGCATCCTTAGAAAAGCTTTGAACAGATAACATCAGTGGAGAAAGGAATATAGTTCATCATAACGTCTCAATATGATATATGTGGATCATATACATAATTCACCCGCTATATTTCTATATTATAATATACACGATTTTTCATATGAACAGAAAAATATACCAGGATAACCTGCCTTCTTGAGACTCACCTGCTTCATACTGTTCATAGTAAATAACACGCTAAAGGCCGCCGCATTTTGACGTGATTGGCTACAAGGTAGTTTGTGATGTAAGAAACACCAGTAATTTCATCTTTGGTAAGGAGAAAATACTCAGCAATGGTGTTGACTTATGAATTTACACATGGTTTGTCTTAAAGTACATTAAAAACACCATAGAGACATATATATATATATATATATATATTTTTTTTAAAGTTTACTAATAAAACGAAGGAATCTATCTAATTTATCCAATCAAAAAGTACATCTTTAATATACACACATTTTATACAACTATTATTATTTTTAAATATACAATTATTTAATGTTAAATATAATATAAAAATTAAAATACTGATCATTTAAGATTGAATGAAGAATAGGAACTAAGTAAAAAAATTACTTTATTCTGAAGAAATAAAACCGTTTACAAGCAACAGAAACTTTCTTTATAGATGTTTTTCCAAGTGATTAGATTTTTGGAGGGCTCTAAACGATGTTTAACGTTATCTGCTGGCTTGTCAACCGAGAAACCACCAATGAGATGACTGGAAATGCTAACACACAGCTCTCTCCAAGTATTATAGACTTCCTTTGAGAGGGTGAACGTACTTTGGACGTTTTGGATGTGTGTCCAGCCAAGAAAAACAATAGAGGGGAAAAAAAGGAATTAAAGAAGGATAGAGATCAATCTCAAGGCGCGTGAGAGCACACAGAGGCGGAAAGAGAGTGAGGTCTGGGCCGGAGACCTCAGCCCTGCCCAAAATCAATTGTGTTTTCAATCTTCACAAGAAGATTTGGTTTCACTGGTTAACACAAGCGCTGTGAAAGCCATTTTGAGACCTTGTTAAAGACTTGGTAGCGAAACAAATACAGGTGTGGGCTCGGATTGCTGAGGATGAGCGCAGGGAGGGAGACGGGAGGATGGGAGGAGTCTAGAGAGACCGCATCATCTTAAAAACTAATCCCAACCTGTTCAAAAGCTCCTTTTGCTTACCTTCCCTTTTCATCCCTCAATAGCTTCTCATTTGTTTTCTCCCTTCACTCCAGAGGGCACCAGAGAGTGGGGAGCCCGTGATTGAGTATTTCAGCCGCCCTTAAGAATTTCTCCCTTTTGTTAGTGACTTCCCACTTGTGCAAGGCCACTGATGTGTGGAGAACATTTAAGGGCTACAGGCTCCATAGAAGTCCGTGGGGATTTACTGCTAACCCTCGCAGTGAATAGAGGACACTTCCCTGGCTACTCTTATGGAGGAAGGTAGTCCAAAGGGCCTTTTGATAAAAAATAACACATCTCTGCCCAGACAATGAAGTTCCTACTAAGACTTTAAAGAAAATAAACCATGAAATGCTCCCAAAGCTGAAGCTGCACACTCCGAAAATACACCAAACTAAATATGGGAAGTGGATATTCCCTGGACACAACCGTTACATATAGCATAAGCAACGGTGTGGTGTTAAATCTTATCCCTGTTTTCAAATAGTCCATAGAGGATTTTGCTAATCTTTATTATTTGCTTATGCACAGTCACTTTAACCAATCCAATTCAGTTATATAGTGCTTTTAACAATTGAGATTGTCTTAAAGCAGCTTTACAAAGCGTCAGACCTAAACCCTGACACGATCAAGCTGAAGGCCAATGGCGAGAAAAAAACACCCCAAGTGTAAAGGAACTAACCTTGGGAGGAAGACGATGCACCTTTAAAACAACTTTAGATGGCCGCCATGTCTTTCACTACTGCAACGCTGTCATGTTCCCACAGTCTCACAGTGTGCACAAAGAAAATATGTCTGAAATAAACTCTTCACACCAAATCCACAAACACCTCTCGTTAAACAAGCTTATCAAATCAGACTTTAAGGGCTCAGTGATGCAGCGAGGCTTGCAAATAGAGCAGTGCACTGTTTTTATTACCCGTGCCTGAGGTAAATCGAATGCCGTTATTAAATGTTAGCGGTTCACCAGGTATGTAAAATTAACTAACAGTGAGTACTCGGGATGCAGTCATTACAAGCAGCCCACTGTCCTCACTGAATATTGAAGCTGAGAGAAAGAGAAAACTCTGATATTTCATTACGGCAATAGGACAAAACACAGTCTGCCACCAAACCGGTGATTACAGTTTAGTTCGTCCAGCATTCAACATGGGCTGGTCTGTGAGTCATAAATCAAAACCACAGACAAAATGAAAACTTGCTCAATGTCAAAAAATAAAGAGCAGGGCGCTCTGTGGAGATTATGCTTTGTGAAGAATGATCAGTGATTTTTAAAATCAACTAGATGATTTTCAAGGTCAAAATTGACCTTATTCACTTTATAAATAAATGTCCCTGGTCTTATTTTAAATAATTTATCAGTGTGTTATGCTGGGGGGAAAAAGAGGGAAAAAAATCTCTGCTTGTGAAATAAAATGTCCTCTCTGCTGATGCAACCCAAGGCCATGTGGGCTTAGAAAAATAATATTACCCAATAACATCATACCCCTACAATATTTTCCTACTCACTATGAAATCATCATGTTGTCTCTAAAACTTATTACAAAATTCATAATTATAGTTCTGATTATTGATTGGTCCAATTGGTGTTCTAGATAAGTACACAATATAATAGCTACAACACAAAACACCTGTTGTAACTGTTGTTCATCACTGCACATCAAAAAATGCTGCAAGCGTAAAGATTTGAGTGAGTTGGACGAGGGCCACACTGTGATGGCTAGATGACTGGGTCAGAGCATCTCCATAACTGCAGCTCTTGTGGGATGTTCCCGGTCTGCAGTGGTCAGTATCTATCAAAAGTGGTCCAAGAAAGGAACAGTGGTGAACCGGTGACAGGGTCATGGGCGGCCAAGGCTCATTGATGCTCGTGGGGAGCAAAGGCTGGCCCGTGTGGTCCGATCAAACAGACAAGCTACTGTAGCTTAAATTGCTCAAGAAGTTAATGCTGGTTCTGATAGAAAGATGTCAGAATACACAGTGCATCGCATTTTATTGCATATGGAGCTGCAAAGCCGCAGACCAGTCAGGGTGCTTATAATGACCACTGTCTACCGTCCAAAGTGGGCACGTGAGCATCAGAACTTGACCACAGAGCAATGGAAGAAGGTGTCCGGGTCTGATAAATCACATTTTCTTTTATATCACGTGGATGGCCAGTTGCATGTACGTCACTTACATGGGGAACACATGGCACCAGGATGCACTTTGGGAAGAAAGCTGGCGGAGGCAAAGTGATGCTTTGGGCAATATTCTGCAGGAAACCTTGGGTCCTGCCATCCATCTGGATGGCACTTTGACACATAACACGTACCTAAGGCATTGTTGCAGACCAAGTACACCCTTTCATGGAAACGATATTCCCTGGTGGCCTCTTGGCCCCCTGTGACCCCATGGTTCAGGAAAGGTTTGAGGAGCAAAACAACGAGTTTGAGGTGTTGACTTGGCCTCAAAATTCCCCAGATCTCAATCCAATCGAGCATCTGTAGGATGTGCTGAACAAACAAGTCAGATCTATGGAGGCCCCACCTCGCAACTTACAGGACTTAAAGGATCTGCTGCTAAAATCTTGGTGCAAGATACCACAGCACACCTTCAGGGGTCTAGTGGAGTCCATGCCTTGACGGGTCAGGGCTGTTTTAGCAGCAAATGGGGAACCAACACAATATTAGGAAGATGGTCATATTGTTATGCCTGATCGGCATATATATATATTTTTTTGTATATAAAATATGTATATTTTAAAACTTTTTTTATTTTATATTGTAATTTTTTATTTAATATTGTTAATTTTATACATGCTTCCAGTGACAAACTGTATATCTGGACTGCAGGAGGTTAAAGTTTTGCCCCTGAAATGGTAGAAGTTGGCTCTCACCCAGGCCGATATGGGAACCAGGACAGAAGAGGAATAAAGGCCTGATTGTGGCAGAGCACTGGCTTGGAAACAACTCTCAGGCCTAATGAAACTAAATCCTGGCCACAACAGCAGAGCGAACACTAAGGTGAAAGTGAGAGAGAGAGAGAGAGAGAGAGAGAGAGAGAGAGAGAGAGAGAGAGAGAGAGAGAGAGAGAGAGAGACTAAAGGAGGTTGGTAAAGAAGTAAACAGGAGTTGTTTTAACTTAGCAGAATAAGTGTACTTTGTTTGGAGATCTACTGCAAGCCGATTACAATAAACCTATGACTAAGCATAAGCCATCCTATGTAATTAGGGCACATGAAGGTTTATGAAGGGAGCGAGGCGGCCTTTTACATTCTCATTCTCAAATATCTTGCCTAGATTTAAAAATCAAACCATGCCAAGTCTGTTGTCTTAACACATAATATGTTGCAGAGGAAACAACTGAAATTATTTAGCCATGCCTTCCTTTAAAAGTAAAAAGAAGGCAACATACCGCATTAGCACGACTGTATGCTAATGAAAAGTGGATCTAACTCAAAAGAGCCTTTGTGGAAAGGCTTTTAAAATCTTAATTCTGCAGTGTTGTGGAATAAATGCCCCTTAGCGCCGCTTAAATGTGTGTGTGCACGAGTGTGTAAGCTGTCATAGCACAGAAAAAGCGCTCAGGAAGAACACAGCTTCTAAGGAGACAGATCCTGTGACCCTGCTGCCCCATGCCACCTGCTCTCCTCCCAGGATCCTCATTCTCTCACTACCTACAGCTCGCCAGGAGACACTGTTAATTGGCCTACACACACGCCCCTATGCACACACACAAACCTCCGGGTATCAGCTCAACTGACACCACAGTGTGGCAAAATCTCCAGGTGGGCGGACTTGCAGAGTCATCAAGAGTTTGCAGCAAATAAGCATCCAACCTTCTAACAACTCACTTTGAAGGCTTATTTCGCCTTTACTCACAAGTTTGCATCCAACGGATGGTCAATTCGTAATTTCCTTGTCTTCAGAGACAGACACTTCATTAGACTGTGCATTTGCTTCGCAACTTATAAACAACTAGACACTGAGCACTGAGGTCTTTAGTATTATTGGATCGCGCTGCCCATTCAAAATAACGATCTACAGCTTTACGGAAGGACGCAGACAAGTATGCCTCAATAAACCAGGCTGTGGTAAGACTAATATAGTCTTGTGACCTAAGAAGCTACAAATCCTCCGCTGTTCCTTTAATCACAATGATTTAGCGGTTGTCTACTGCCAGCGCTGGCGCTGCTGAAAACACCCCCAGGGCAAGACATACAGCGCAGGGCAAGTAAAACATCTGCATAATTGAGCCCTTCAATCAAGTCAAGTGTGTGTTAGGTCCACTCAGACACAGCTGATTACAAACAAATGGAACTAGGTATTTATACAGAGCCAGAAATAGAGAGAAACCGTGAACTTACTCAAAGTCATTTCATCCAGCAAATAGAAAAGTTCACCTTTTCAGATTATTTATTTGAATGATCCTGATACTGATTCATAAAAGCCCAATCTTTTACTCAAACTATTCTCAGTTTATACATTAAATGACAAATGACTCTTATGAGCCAGTTATTTTTAGTGATTCAAAACAAACTTGATTCCCAAAACAAACGACTATTATCATTTGTTTCTTTTAAGTGAATCAAAACCACACTGCATGAACTGTGTAGCTTGACTCCAAACAAATGACTCATATGATTCAGTCCTTTAGTGACTCAAAAACATTCAGCACAAAAATTGTAGCTTGATTCATTAAATGGATGACTCAGTTCTTTGTAGTGAATTAGAAACATACAGTACAATCTACATACAACAAACATTGTACACAACATTGTAGATTGATTCCCAAAACAAGTGACTCGGTTCTTATAAATTCAAAAAGAGGTTTCCGGTTTGAATCAGTTGGAAACACTTCCCTGTATATGCATAATTAGAAGAGGGAGATTTTATTTCCATATGTAAGAATATGTTAGTGAAATGGGCATTATAACTGAATCAAATCAAACTGATTCAAATGGAATTTAACCAAACAGAATCAAAAAGGCTTGTGAATCAGAATCAAATTGGGAAATCTGTATCAATACCCAACCCTAAAGTCAGGACCAAACACAACATTTGGTTGAGTAAAAGTTCAAACCAACTCAGCAATGTTCAATGCAGACTTTTCAGGTAAGTCAATCTACTGGTGTCTTGCTATTGTAGTTGTCCTTGCACATTAATATGGCATAGGTAAAGTATTTTAACATGGAAAAGAATATACAGCAGCTTTAAGCAAAAGGTCTTGGCTACTTCAGCCAGTGGTGACAGAGACCAGGCGAACATTGGTCTTTCATCTCCAAATGGCCACATCTCAAACGGCCTGTTTAAAATTCTTCACATGAAAGAGTTCGTTGAGGGACAGCATTTCTCATCATACGCAAACATATCTCCATAAATTAGCCAAAGGGAAAAAAGAAGAATGAGATCTTACCTTGCCAAACTGTTCAAAATACTGCTTCACATCTTCAACTACTGTGTTAGCTGATAATCCGCCTACAAATATTTTCTTTGTTCTTGTGACCATCTGGAAGAGAAGAGAAGAAGACAAGAGATTAGGCCCATGTGAAAGCACTTCAGAGGACTTCAAACACACAGGAGACAACGAGGAAGCTTAGAAATGGAAAAGAGGGAATTGGGAGATGACCGGTTGTGGGTTTTGTGTCCCACAGGGAGATTGAAGAGGAGGTACTGTGTGATTTGTTGAGTTGTGAGAGTGTGCTTGGGGACCGGGTAACACCTAGCTTGCAATGCCCGACGCTGCTTGCTATACCTGTCTGTTCTCTCTCAGCATTTCAGACATGACACTTTTTGGTTTCACACTAACAAACACCTGAGCTGTGAATGGTGTTTTTCTTGTGTTGCGAAGACCCAACGCGCAATCCCCCAGTCCATTTAGGAAAACTGAAACAGGAAAGTTTCAGAGGACAGTTCTAAGGAAAACCACATAGAGTGAGCTGTTCGAATAGACCTACAAAGACACTCTAATTGAGTTACAAACAAAAGGTGTCGGAAAGTTGGAAGTCTCTGAGCCAGGCGGGATCTCAAACCGGTGAGAACAGACAGTAGTAGAGGTCGCTTTCGTGCAACAAGGCCCATTTTTCAAAACACAATTAACTCTCCCTGCTGGAGAGATATATGGAGCGCCGAGACCCGACTTCTCTTCATGCAGCAACGTTAATTGTGCTGAGAGCTGGTGCACTGAGATCAAATAGCCCACCTATCATATAGGGCAATGATAACGGCTAACAAGAGAACTCCTCAGGCAATGTGTTAAGCCCTTTTTGAAGTTAACAAAGAGAAGAAAGTTGTCAAATTCCCGCTTCTGTTAGACCCGTGTGGATTTCTAATAAATGTGTGCTTATTGTCAGAGCTGTGATGCAGAAGGTGATCCCAACGTGCTCATGTGGGAGACAGATTCAAATCTGACCTACGCTGTGCCCAAAAAAATAAATAAAAAAGAAAGTGTAATTGGTTTTTAGCTCACACAAGTTGGTGGTTGGAAGATGGAGGATTTGACCTGGAAGAAAATGATTGTGGACATGGTTGGGAACTATTCTTGAGTAAATCGAGAATGCCTCTTAAATTCCAATTCAATCATTGAATTTGGGGGGGATTGCAGAATTCAAGCTGAAATTCTAATAAATGTAAAAAATTTACAATAAATGTGTGCAATAAGTATAAATTCTATCTAGAAATGGAAAAGTTTAAATGTTAGTGATGCATGTATGGATAAATAGATACGCATGTATGGATAAATAGATATGTATTTATGGATGGATGGATGGATGGATGGATGGATGGATGGATGGATGGATGGATGGATGGATGGATGGATGGATGGATGGATGGATGGATGGATGGATGGATGGATGGATGGATGGATGGATGGATGGATGGATGGATGGATGGATGGATGGATGGATGGATGGATGGATGGATGGATGGATGGATGGATGGATGGATGGATGGATGGATGGATGGATGGATGGATGGATGGATGGATGGATGGATGGATGGATGGATGGATGGATGGATGGATGGATGGATGGATGGATGGATGGATGGATGGATGGATGGATGGATGGATGGATCGTGTAGAAAGATATACAGAGAGGTATATATACTGATATACAGATATATACTGAGAGAGAGGGATGGATGGATAGATGGATGGATGGATGCACCTTAAGCGAGTATCACCTTGTTTTATAGATCAATGAACTCATTCCGACTCTTTCTTCCCATAATTTCCAGTCCCTTCTTATTCTCTCGGTCTATAAAAAAGGCGCACTTATTGACAATGAGAGAAAATAAGCCTCATTTGAGCATTCTAGCAAACCCCTGGTATTTCCCAGAGTGGAGTAGACGGCTAAAGAATTAAGCAACCCTGAGCATTTATTTCGACTTCATTCACATCCATCATACACAATCTTGGCAACAGGCACACTCAGCCCTCATCTCAGCTGGCTGTTTCCCAAACCTTCTCCAAAGCACTTTCGCTCTCATCTGCACCCCACCATGGTTAATCTGTCTGTCTTTTCCCCTGTCGTTTTGTGCAGGCCCGAGCCGCCCAACGTGTCAGTGGAGAGTTAAGTTTTTAGTGGCATCTTTATGTCCTCTGACAGCACCAGCTCCTGGCTGATGGGATTCCTCAGGCCCTGGAACAACGCAATTACTCTGTCCATTTCTCTCCATGGTGACAAGAGACAACAGCAGGCCTTTGCTCGTTCCGTGCTACCACTCTCGCACACCTCTATCGGGATTCGGCGAGCAGATATGCCTCACAAACACGTCGTGTTGCTGACAACGCTAGCTCAGCTAACACATTAGCATTCAAAGTGCCAGCTTGGATGCAATAATGACCAAGATGATGACAGGAAGCATGTCCGTTGGACTGTTTTGATTCTTTTGCAAAATAGAGTGGTTTTGTGACCATGAAGGCCTGAAAGAAATTATCATTAAAAACAGACAACAGGCTACCAAACACACAATTTGATTAGCCTCCACTTAGATAAAAAAAAAGTAGATAGCTTGCCAGACAACCCTTTATTATACAGGACTTATCTTTCCTGAGCATCTCCGGTTTGTCCTTGTTTCTCTTTGCCATTTTTGCACGCCAGCTTTCCAAAAACAGTTCTGTTTACAAGACATCCATGAGAATAATGTGCAAGTTTTGAGGGAGAGGTACCGAAGTAACCTCAACGGTTGGTGACTAAGAGGTGTCGGGTACAAATAGCTATGGATAGTCCTGAATCATCCTGAATCGCGTGTTCCAGAGAGAGGAACAGGCTCCCAACTTTGCTGGCTGCTGAGGGATTCGCAGCTTTAACTTTCACACCTCCTTCCGCAGCCTCATTACCCGTGCAAATTTGAAATCATTCTTTGTCAGGCATTATGGGGGAGATTTTAACATAGTTGAAATGGGAAAAGAGGTTTCAAACAAATTAGAATGGTGACAAAAAAAAAAAAAAACTTAATGAGGTGAAAGTATATTCTAAGGATATGGCAGAAAGTTGTGGACCTTGCGAAGGGACAGAGAAATGTCTGGCGAAGTGATGACATATCGGGGAAACTTTTGCTATCGCAAGACCTTAAAAATTCAGCCGTGAAAATCTATGAATATGAAAGAGCACGTCTCGCAGGAGAGCTGAGATATAAGAATGCAGCGGCGCTAGGTGTGATAGAGTATAAGCAGTGTGTTTTGAGATACCGCGCGTATAAATTTATGCAGAGCAGCTGAGTTTGTTGCTCTTAGTCGTCTGCTGATGTTGCTGTTTCAGCCCCTGTCATCTTCCACCAGCGTTGCTTGATGCAACTCGGCATGCCTAGAGAACATTTCTTGCCTTCCTCTAGCGAAAGGGAATGTCAGCTGCCAGAATGTTTCTAGATGCAAGTCGTGCTGCAGGTTTCTACCAGTGCTGAAACAAGTGCAGGGAATCAGAGGTGATGACTACATGAAACTCCTTTAGATGTGTGCAGGCTAATGCGTAACAGCGCTTACAGTATGATCAGAAATGTCTGTATCTACGAGTAGGGTTGGGAACCGTTCACATTTTAACCAATACTGGTCCCTGAAATTACCAGTCAATAGTAGGTTACTAGCTACTTAATTAATTGAATTCATAAAAACAATCATTTTAATATATATTTATTATATATTATATATATAATATATATATATATATATATATATATATATATATATATATATATATATATATATATATTTTACATTTTGAAATGAAATGGGAATGGGAATGGAAATGGGAATGGAAATGGAAATGGAAATGGAAATGGAAATGGAAATGAATGGAAATGAATGGAAATGAATGGAAAGGAAAGGAAAGGAAAGGAATGGAATGGAATGGAATGGAATGGAATGGAATGGAATGGAATGAAATAATGGAATGGAATGAAATAATGGAATGGAATGGAATGGAATGGAATTGAAATGAAATAATGAAATGAAATATGAAATATGAAATGAAATGAAATATGAAATGAAATGAAATGAAATGAAATGAAATGAAATGAAATGAAATGAAATATGAAATGAAATAATAAAATAAATGAAATGAAATGAAATGAAATGAAATGAAATGAAATGAAATGAAATGAAATGAAATGAAATGGAAATGGAATGAATGAAATGAATGGAATGGAATGGAAATGAAATGAAATGAAATGAAATGAAATGAAATGAAATGAAATGAAATAATGAAATGAAATAATGAAATGAAATGAAATGAAATGAAATGAAATGAAATTAAATAATGAAATGAAATGAAATGAAATGAAATGAAATGAAATGAAATGAAATGAAATAAATGAAAGGAAAGGAAAGGAATTTTTTTCATAATGGGGATTTACTCAGGAAATACAAAATGTATGTGATTATTAATTTTGATAATAAAAGCAAAAAACATATTAAATTTTTTATTTTTTTTTAATCACAGTCAAATAAATTAAATAATGCTTACTTAATATGTAATACAAACAATTTTTACACCTTGCCATGGAAAGTCAACTTAAATATTAAGTTAAATTTAGTGTGGCCAAAAAAAAAAAAAGTAATTTTCATGGACGAGGCAGAATTTGCTGAAACTTAAAAGACTATCAGGAATGCTTCAATTTGGACTCGAAATCAGAAAGACACAATTGTATGTCCTGCACAAAGAGTGGAATTGGAAGGCAAATTACAGTTTTCTAATGTTTTATAATACATAGTAAAAAGAAAGATGTTTTCCTTCCAAAAGAAGAGTCCCTCGCTCTCCGCTGAAAATGAGAGGGAGAATGCAGGAGGTAGTATTGACAGCAAAGTTCACCATTTATCTGCGGCGAAATAAAATGGATCGAGACGTATCCTGCAGCCTAAATTGGAGGAATGTGATAGGAGTGACAATTTAATATTGCATCTACTCTCCTTTGGGCACAAATGGATCTAATTAAGATCTTTCATTAGATGCGCCGCAGCCAAACCCTCCCTGAAAACATGGATCCTTATCAGAGCGCAGGACAATCGCAGGGATACAGACATACCGAATCAAGTTATATTCCGACAGAGGACGGGGGACGAGCGGGAGAGAGCCGTTTGACAGATGACTTGACGGGGGGTACGTAGAGTTCAACAAAGAGCATACAGAGGAATGGGGGATAGATGATCAAGCTCCTCTCAAAACACCTGTAGCGTTTCCTGCGGAGAGCTCCCCTGCCCAGGATTCTCCTCTCCTGAACCGTGCGGTCTGCAGACAAGCCCGCGCTGCGTATTTATTTGTTTACTCTGGGTCACTGATGAACGGTGTAGTGGCCTCTTGCTGTTGATTGCGGTTGACTAACATTGGTCCTCACTCACAATAAGCCCATAAGCCTCTGCCAAACGATGCTCGTGTTATGTCGAGGAGTCTTTTTTTAATCAGTCCTCTTTGCCTAGCTGGATGTCCCCTGATTAGAATGAGATAATGAGACCCCCCTCCTCATCCTCCTCCATCCCAGGCATCTTCATCATCTCAAATCACATATTCATCACTGATTGCCATCTCCTTGTCCTTCCACCGAATCACACACTCTAGACGAACCAGTTTGCAGGATGCGAAGCCAGTCAAAAACAGGGACAACTAGGCGGGTCGCATTAAATGTGAGGCGCCGACACTTTGTTGACTGACAGAATCCAGTGCGCTTGCCACATTCTATTCTGCAGCATCTAAATTTAGGCCGCCAAGCTCCAATTTGTACACAATTTTGCAGTGTGGAATTTTAATGTCGACATTCAAATGTACTGGGCCAAACAGCTCCTGCCTCCATGCCTGCAACCCTGATTGACAGGCGAGGCAGCGGCTTGACCAAGAGCTGAGAATAACTGATTAGTAACGTCGGCAAAAACTGTGGCTGAAAAGCCCCCCCTTCCCAAACCAAAACCCATCAGACAAGATTTATTTTTATGCAGTTTCAAACGCTCTTATGTGTATCAAGGGCATAAATAAGAGATTTATCTACTGTATATTTCTATATATCACTCAAAAATGCATAAAAGACACAAGAATCGCTAATACTGCTCCGTGTTTGATATTTAAACAAACCTCACCTTGAAAAATGTTTTGATTATCATTTATATGACATCATGTCATCCCAAAACTGTGACTTTCTTTCTTCGGTGGAACACAAAATATGATATTTTTGAGAGAGAAAAAAAATCCCCAAAATACAATACAATACAATTGTTTTTCAATATCCTCACACATCTCGCACTGCACAGATATCACATTATATCGCAAATCATTATGCATTCTTATTAAAAAAAAATGTGCCAATACCAAGAAGCGAGTAATTATTTTTATGTTATAGCCACTAACTGACAAATGGCAGATATTAAAATCCTACTATGTCTAAATAAAACAATTTAATGTATAAAACCATAAAAACTAAAATCGTTTTAAATGCTATAAGTGAATTTAGACATCCATTTTACCATCAAAGATTTTATTCATCTTTAGATTTGCTAAAGAATTCAAATAAAAATGTAATTAAATTATTAGTATTCCCAAAAATAGCACTGAGTTTTAGATAATGACAGGTAATATAAATGGAGAAAAGAGCATGCACTGTTAAATATACCAGTAAATTAAAAAAGTTTTAAAAAGTGCCTATATATGCATCCATACAAATCATGTTGCATGTTGATTTGCTGCACAACTGCAGCGATCATAGTACAAACTGTACATATCATTCAAAAATAAGTGTTATTCCATTAAAAAAAAAGAAAAGTTGACAAAGACCCAATTACCTATATAGTCTAGCTAGCACAAAAGATAAAATACCATAAGATGTATTTAAAAAACGAAATCACTTCACTATAAGAATAAAAAAGAAAGTGCAGACAGGGATGAAGTGAAGTTCGTCACTTTGTCTCCAGGGTAAAACTGGTCCAATCCCATCTCTAGTATATATTTATAGAGCCTTAATTGATAACCACAATGCCATTACACTGAGTAGATGAGTGGGGTAAAGATGCTTATTGCAAATGGCAGGTGACAGTCCAAAGCGGGGTTCCTTCAAGCTTACAGCAAGCAGTCTCCACACTGACAGCAGGTTGGCTGCCAAAGACCGAGCCAAGCGGCCTTTTGCTGACCCCCAAGGGCACGTAAATGAGTCTCTGGCTCTCTCAATGGAAGATCCCTCCCAAGCCACTTAGTGGAGCCCAAGGCAGTTCAAGCGCAAGACAAGGGCTGAATGGGATTAAGAGCAGCAGGTTAGTGCCTCGTCATTCTGTTTGGGGCAATTTTAGGATCGGCAGGCCACAATTATAATAATTTATATTTATGGTAGCCTAATCAATTAGCTTAAGATTAATATACCACTGCCATTTTTATAAAACTACACAAAGCACGCTCTGAAATCCTGAAGACTTAGGGAGCTGTAAAATGTATTTTTTTAAAATTCACACAAGACAGTTCAAGCCAATCCAAACCCCAAGGTTGTAAAGGTTGTGCTGACTCTGTAAGTCTAAGGCTATCTACGGAAGTGGCATGAAAAATCAAGAGATATCTGTGAGTACCTTGGTGAAATCCTCCTATTCTAAACTGCTGAGCTGACACACTACAGAGCTCTTTATATTTGAATTTCATAACACTGTAGGGGGAAAGGAGAAACTACTGCCCCTTATGGTTGCTTTAAGCGTTCATTAAATTCAATATTGATTTTAGCATCAAAATTGGTCAATTCACGGTCTTTCACAGCAATTTTGAAGCACTTGAGTGTGTCAAATGAGGTACTGTAGCTTTAAGAGTGACCAGTAGGCCACTAAATCCTCAGCCACTGATGTCACAATGCTACAAAATACTCAGGTCATCTGACTGCAGCCTTGCCAAAGCTGGCTCATGTGAACTGTGGGAATGCTGGTGACCAGGTCAGAAGCACATAACGCTTTCATGACACACAATTAATATTAATCGATATCTACTACCACTCTAATGGAGATCAAGACCTGTAAAAGCATGCTACACCATTGGGAAAACCCAACATACAACCCTTTATTCCAGAAAAATATAAAAGGTCATTCAGGGTCACTCACCAATGTGCCCACATTGAAAGAAATTAATTCAAAAGGTGCTTATTGAAAAAAAATAAAAAATAAATTGCTGTTTCAAATCTAATGGTGGTTGCCATGTAAATTACCATTCAAAAGTTAAGATTTTTTAAAAATGTTTTTGAAAGAATTTACCAACTAAGGATGCATTTATTTTTATGGTAACATTGTGAAATGCACATATATATAAATATATATTAAATTTGTATATTAATTTTCAACATAATTACACCAGTCTTTAAACACATGATCCTTCAGATCGATCATGCTGATTTGGTGCTCAAGAAATATTTCTTAAAATCAACCAATTAAATGCATCCTTGCTGAAAAGTAGAATTTTTTTTTATCTTAGTGACATCAAATAGTTGAACGGTAGTGTATATTGAAATTATATTCCTAAAAAGCCTCTTTATTTTGCAAGCCAGTATACAAATCTTTTATATAAAGCTTGCGTACCCCAACAATGGCAAAATAAACCACTTTTTTTTTTTGGTGCTATCCTCCGGAGCGTGCCTTTGTAATTTCAAACTGCACTAACACCAATATTCCTCAAATGACAAACTGTAGCAATACCCCCTCCATGGCTTTATCTTAATGATCTGATGTGCTTTACACTCAAACCCAGAGTCGATAGATTATTGTACAGTTATGAAGATAGATCGCGGCCGCTCATAGTTCCTTATAGGACCCATGAGATGGCTAGGCTGATACACCTCCTGGTCTCCGTTCAAACGAACTCACGCTGAATATCAATGAGCTTTCAGCCTTGATAAACAGTCTGCAGAATGGAAAAATATTTTCACATTAAGGATGGAGGGGTGAAAGAAGAAATGAGAGAAAAAAATTGAGCGCTTGCCCCTCAAAGCGATTCTGAAAAATTAATATGCTAATTATGTGCTTGCTTGGGGCGAAATCTTCGAAACTTTAGCAAGGGAGTTATAAGCACTTAACAAATTACTTACACCATTACGCTGGAAGCTGTATACATTTTTAAAGCGACTGTACGTTTTCCTTTCCTTTCAGTTTTCACAATAGATCTGGATTTTTTTTTCCCCAGACATTTTCTCCCAAGCTGCCATTTAGGAGTATAAACGATATCAGACTTTTATGTCCTTCTCTGAAATATTAAGTATAACGCAAGCTGAGGAATTTATCAGCACGCCACATCGTTTGGAGGCAGGCCTTCAGCAATCCTTTCTACTTCTGAAATGTCTGAACTCATAGTGAAATAATCTCCACAAGGCAAGGCAGAGCTTCACATCAGTTTAATCTGTTCAGGAGAAAGAGAAGAGTTAACAAACACCATCAGCATCCATCCTGCGGGCCTAAAGTGAACTTTCAATTCACAGAAGCCACTTCCCACTTCCCACTATGTGCTTTCTGGCATGCTGAACGCGATTGTGTTTGCATTTGCTTTGCGTGTGTGTGTTCAGGCATCTTGTCAAAGATGTCTGCGCAAATGCAGGCCAAACAACCACAGGACTATCTGAAGTCCAGATCGACTTCAATGTTTTCCAGCACTTTGATGTGGGAATCCCATTTATGACCTTTACTATCCAGATCACCCGTGATTTTTGTTTAG